>ML685863.1:538867-691885 GCA_007922175.1 Pelusios castaneus | reverse complement strand
GCTATAGAGTTATTATCCCAGGGCTCAACAAAATTGGCTCCCAATTAGGCTCCAGCAATTTTATTTTTGGTCACCAGCGGGCATTCCTCTGCTGCATTTCCACAGCAGTGTTAGGAGCCAGGCTACAAACTCTGCTTGCCATGGCAACCTGACTCTTGGGTTTTGTCAAGCCCTGTATTATCCCCACTCTAGGTAAACTGAGAAGCAGAGAGTGACGAAGAGAAGTTCTAGAGCTGTCTGAGATTTTTCTTCCAAAAATAATGGAGTTTAGTCCAAAAAGATTTTTTTGCAGGGAATGTCATTTGAAAAAAACATTTTTGATCCTTTTTGTTTTTTATTTTTTAAAACATAGAAATATAAGCATGATTATACCAGGTCAGACCAATGGTCCATCTGTATCCTGTCTTCCAACAGTGGTCAATGCCAGGTGTTTCAGAGGAAATGAATAGGACAGATAAGCATCAAGTAATCCATCCTATCGCCCATTGCCAGCATCTGGCAAACAGCAGTCCTGCCTGATAGCTATTGATAGACCTATCCTCCATGAACTTATCTTGTTCTTTTTTGAACCCCAGTGTAGTCTTTACAATATCCTGTGTGGTGCGTGAAGAAATATTTCTTTTTGTTCATTTTAAACCTGCTGCCTATTAATTACATTTGGTGACGCCCTAGCTTTTGTGTTATGAATAAATAACATTTCCTTATTTACTTTCTCCATAGCAGTCATGTTTTTATAAGTCTCTATCACATCCATCCTTAGTTGTCTCTTTTGAAAAGTGCCAGTCTTATTAATTTCTCCCAGTCCTGCTGACCGGCAGGCAAGGAAGGCTACTGCCCAGGGACCCAATGATTTATAAGAGCCCAGACAGATGGAAGACTAGTTGCATATCCTCTTCTCCTCCACAAACACCCTGTTTTTCAAGGTCCCCACCACTCACGCTCTCCACTCCTCCCCGAGCTAAGTTTGTTTATTATGCACCATGCAGGTTCCCCAGTAGACTGAGGAGGTAGTATCTGTTACTCAGCTTCCTGGGCTCATCAGTCATTGCCTGAGGAGCCAAAGGGACCTAGGCACCTGCAAGTAACATAAGTAAAAACTTCCGATGGAACTCAGACCTCAGTCATTCCTTCCTGGGGGAGAGGGACATTCATTCCACCCCATGGTCTGGAATTACTGTCAGTGGGCCTGATCTTTCCTCATCTGGAAGCTTTTCCATCTTCCTAATCATTTTAGTTGTCCTTTTCTGTACCTTTTCCAATTCCAATATGTCTTTTTTTGAGACGTGGCGACCAAATTTGCAAGCAAGGGGAACTGTGGGATGTAGACAAAGGGCAATATGATTTTTTTTTATCTTGTTAAGGAGTCTAAACATTCAATTAGCTTTTTTGACTGCTGCTGCACATTGAGAGGATGTCTTCAGAGAACTCTCCAAGGGGGAATTTCTAAACTAAACAAAAAATTTCATTTTGAATTACATTTTTGGGCTAGGTTCTTGAAAAATGAAATGAAATTTTCAATCTGAATGGAAACAAATACAATTTTTTTTCAATCCATTAAAAAAATTCCTGTTAAATTTTGAAATTTTTGGTTTGCATTTTTTTAAAAATAAGAATATGGTTTATGTAGGGTGTGTTTGTTTTACCATGTCTAGAACATACTGATTGAGAAAGTGAGGGACACAGGTGGAAACTGAGCAGATATGGCTAGGTTGATGGAAGAATTTTTCTAGCATCCTAGCTACTGCCTCTTGAAAGGATGGATTTACTACAGCAATGAAAAAACTCCTTCCATCACTGTAGCCAGTTTCTAACCTACAGCACTGTACTGTCTGTAATGTAGATGTAGTCTGAGTAAGTAAGTATATTGGCTGCTTTGGATCTGAGCCAGTACCCATTGAAGTCAGTGGAAAGACATTCATTAGCTTTGATGGCCATTGGATTGAGCCTTTAATTCTCCATGAAACTCTCTCTCTCTCTCTGTGGGAATTTATTTATTTTAAGGACAAAGTTTTCAATCTTGAAGACACTAACTCGCCCGAGTAACCATTTTAGCAACTTAATTTGCCAGATCTGTGCAAATGGGCTGTGTGACAAAACAAGATCTTAGATGAAAATGTCATTTTGAAACATTTTTAGTAATGTATTTGTCAGCTTCTGACTCATCTAAAGTGATCACATGGGTTCATTGTAGAGCTAGCATTTAGCCCAGACCTTAGCTTTGCTGTTAATTCATTTTCAGACACAAGCATCACGATTTCTCACTTGTTTTATGTAATTGTCTTGGTTTCCCTTAAAGAAAACTATGCACGCCTGCGAGAATTTAAATTTGACCTCTTCTTGCAGTTGATTTTACCATAACGTTAGTATTCTCAGTGTATAATTTGCAGTGCTGGATAAAGTCTGTAGGGTAGACATGCCCATGCCTCTAAGGTATCCTTGGGGCCTGACCAGCTTCCAGCAGCTGTAAGAATATGAACACAATGGTAGTTTGAAACAATCAAAGCTTCCCAGTCTTAAGAGCAGGAATGGAACAAGGAATATTGGGACTCTTTGGGCATCCGCACCACAGTAGGAATTTTGAGTATGCCAGGAATATAGAACCATAACGAAACATTTTTCATCTTTTCAGGTGACTTATTTTCAACAATTTTTTACTCTGTAGCTTATGCTGTGGAATCACTTTTATGAAAGACCACATTTCTGTGAAAGGGGGTTACTGCTTTGCCTTGGGAATTCAAAGATCCTTCCCCCTGTAGACATAATTTTATACTACCAGGCAGATTTTTATTACCTCTGTGGTAATTTCAAATCCAGGCTGGTGAAAGTCTTGTGCAGATCTTCTGAAAAAAGCACACACAGTTTTCTACTGTGAATCAAACCAACAGTTGTATTTGCCACCCTGAGCCAGTTTGATGAGATAGTATCATTCAGACCATCTTGAACAATGAAACCCATTTGAGCCATCTCTGGGTGATCATGGAAGCCATGAGCAAAATGACATTTTCATCCCGAGATCTATTTGGATGCCAAATTTTGGTACAGTATCTGCTGCTGAAGAGCACTTTATTTCATGACTGCTCTCTCCAAAGTCATGGAGCTGCCTGTGAGCTAAGGTGTTAGTTAATAGAAAGAGGAGGGTATCAGAATTCAGCTATGAATAATCCATTGGTGACTCATTGTTTCTTCATTTACAATCTGTTTTAAAAGTAGACAAAGAGAAAAGGCACAACAGATACGAGGGAGATTTTCAAATTGATATCTATCTTTATATGCTCTATATGTATGTTTCTATATTAAATACTTAGTTATAAGTAAGCCTTGCAACTTGAAGCATATATATATATCCTCTTAACATTCCTGTGAGATAGAGAAGTGCTATTTTCACCATTCCACAGATGGAGAACTGAGGAACAACGGGGCTAAATTACTTGCTCAGATCACATGGGCAGGCTGTAATGGAATGGACACCCATAGCCCAGGTTGGTCGCTAACCTTTGGACTATGCTTCCTCTCTGAAGTAGCCAATTCCCATTGAAAGTTAATGGGAATTGGGCACTGAACATAAGCTCCCCCTAAAAGGACAAGTCTGATATATGATTTGACTGACTAGTTCTGACTGAAGTTCTCAAAAATATATATACAGGTTTTTATAGGTAAGATTAGAATTAGCATTTATGTTTGTTTCTTTTTGCAGACCTAGGGGTATAATAGTTATTTTTGTTATTTCTAAAGCATTTGCTTCTGGTGTGATTTCCTTAGGCATGCAGGACTTGAAATGCAACAAGAATGCAGAGTAATTGTGAACTTTAAAATTAGCTTTGTTTTTATCACAGTGCAGTTGGTACAAATGAGAATAACTTGTATGTTGGCCGTACCATTCAACTATTACAGCTCTCTACACATTTGAAGGAATTTAGTCTACTTGTAACCTGGTAAAAATAATATTCCCATTGTATGTATGAGGAAACTCAAGCACAAAAAGGCTAACTGACTTTACCTAAGATCACACAGGAAGCTTGTGTCTAGACTGGGAATAGAACACAGGTGTTGTTACTTCAAGCCCTTAACCACCATATCATGCTGAAAAATATAGGCCAAACTCTGACATCTTACACCCCCTTACGGTTAATGAGTTAATACCTGGAATAAGGAAGGCAGAATGAGGCTGTACATTGTAAACCAGATGATTTCCAACATATGATATTGCCCCAGTTACATAAAAGAGTCAAATTGCACATAAAAGGCCTAATTTTGAATTCTCTACACACCCCAAACTAGAAGTTTCAACAAGCTTTTGCAGAAGCAGGCCCCAAAAATCACTCTATAAGGTTTACTCTGATGTGAGCTCTGGACATTGGTCCTACAGCCAGAGCTGGTATTGCTAAAAAGCAAGTGAGCACCTCAAAGTCAGAAATAGTAATTTTTGAGCATATCATTGCACAATGAAACAGAACACCACTGAGCCCTTGTTTTTCCAGAGATGAAGAAAGCCCTTTATTTGCTTTGCAGTCCATCATTGGAAACTGATAGCAGAGGGCATATATTGGCTTCCTGAATGCATGACCAGATAAACTGACCTTTCGGTCATCGGACTTCTGTCCTTTGGTGTATGGACAGATTTGCTCAAACAAAACTATTTAAACAGATACCACCAGAGCAGATAAAAAGTAGCACAGAAATATATGTGCACATTGCTGTTTGGTATTGGGTTATCTCAGAGTAGTCAACCTTACCTCAAACTTCCAACTGGCAAAAAGACACGCTTAAATCCATAGGCTATGTCTACACTGGCAAGTTAGTTCAAATTAAGGAAGTTTAATTCGAACTAACTTAAGCCATGGCTACACTAGAATTAAGGGCGAATTGCATTGAGTTCAATGGGCCGGTTAGTTCGAACTAAGCAATTAGTGAGAACTAACACGGCCACATTGGTTAATTAGTTCGAATTAACCAATGTGGCCATGTTAGTTCTCACTAATTGCTTAGTTCGAACTAACCGGCCCATTGAACTCAATGCAATTCACTAATTCGAACTAAGCAAGTGCCATGAATGGCACTTGCTTAGTTCGAACTAAATTTTTCTAGTTCGAATTAAGTTAATTCGAACTAACTAAAATTAGTTTGAATTAGCTAATTCAGACTAACTTTAGTAAGTGTAGACATAGCCATAATGGCCTGCAGCTGGAGACCTTCATTTCTCATGGCCTCTAATGGCATAATGGGATATTTCGCTTATAAGAACCTGTACTAGATATAGCAGGCTGCAGTCGGTGGAGGACATGAAAACTGGTTAACACATCTGGAGACTAACTGGAAGTGTTGTGACAGTCATACGAGTCTCCATAGTGCAACACCATTAAATGTCACTGAAACTACAGGCTTTCCATAATCGCAAAAAAAATGTTAACAAGTTTAAAATAAGGCTTTTGAACTCTCACAATTAAATGCAACGTGTTCAGTAAGCAGGAAAAGACCTCTGGCCTCTCTCAAACGCTAGTTGTTTTTCTCTGTAAGCACAGCTTGATATGGATTACTGCTTATCTCAGTCCACTTGGAATGGGTTCCTCTCACTACTTGCCGACTTTCATTTTCAAACTAATGCACTATACATTGTCTGGAAGTGTGCATGCAGGAGCTACTATACAGTGAGTTCTTTATTTTCTCTGTCTCATACACAAACTCATTTCTGTGACATAATTGTGATAATAGGCGCTGCTGTCACTGGAAAGCGCTTTGAGTTACTTGCTGACCTAGGTTGGTGGGTCTCCACCATGTATGGTCAGGTGGTAATAGGCTCAGCTTTGGAAGTGGTTCTCTGATACTCAGAGGGAAAATGGGAAGGTCATGATTTTCTTAGACTTTGTGACTAAGGAACACAAGAAAATAGGATTTCCCATCCATGGTCTGAGTTCATCTACTCTGTTATCTTACCTCGGATAGTGCCCAATTTGTGATAGTTCAGGAAAAGGTGACATTCTCAACTCCCCACTAATACACTTGGCCACCTAGACAATAGTTCCTGACTTAGCCCTGTTATCCTGAAGCAAGAGAAGAGTAATGGAATCTCAAACAGCCTCGAAGTATCCTTGCTGACAAAATTATTCAACCCTTGTTAAAATCTAGCTGTACTTTTTGACTCTGTGGTTAGCAAATTCTCTGGCAGACATGTACACAAAGATACACTTCCTTTCCTTTTTTCCAGATACACGCATCATAATTCCATGGAGTGAAGCCTCATTTTCATGTCATAGCCCAGAGTGAGGGAGGTTTTCATTTGGGATGGGTGAAGTACAGATACGAAAGGATACAGAATTCAGATCTGAATTTGAGCCCCAAAGTTCATGGCTATTCAGATCCAGATTTGTATTTTAAGCACTCCCTCCCTCCCTCCCAAATTCTGAGGCCGTTCAGACCTAGAGTTTTGAAGTGGGTCTCTCCCTAGTTGTCACTTTTTGTGTCCTAATATTAAAAACCTCAACCCAGCTTCTTTTACTGCTCCTTTCTTGCCAAGTGATATGTGTTTTGCTGACTCCCTTCATATTCAGTCCTGCTGTAGCTGAATCACTCCCATACATGTATCTCCACCCTTTCATTATTCTGCTTTTCCTCTAAATACCCTGGCTATCCTCATGATACCTTTTTCAGTATCAGCTGTATTTTAAGAGACAGACAAAATAACTGAACAGGGTTCTCTAAGGGCTTGTGGTCCTGAGATCTGTATCTCCTCCGCTGGATTCAATGGGAGTGAGGAAGTGTTTCTAGTGAGCCCGATTTGCTTGAGACCCAACTGAGGGTGCTGTGAAGTTCTCAACTGGCACCTTTTGCTAGACAAGCCAGGGAATGGAATTAGCATTGACCTGGAAGGATGTACCTTGCTCTCTGCTTTCCCACCTGTCCAGTCACTTGGAAGTCATAGTACCACCATCCTGTCACTGTTACTGTGCAAAAACCCGGCTTTCTGGTGTGAAGGAGGTGCCGATTGTTCTCCCACAGAAGTCAAGTGGAAAGTTGCCATGCACTTTCATGAGCAGGACGTTTGCCTCAGAGCGAGAAGCCTTGAGATGCTTTCTGGGCTTGCTTGGTTCTTATTAAGTGCACCCATAGAACTTCAGCTATTGTGCAGTAGTAACAATATGGATACTAAACCAATCACCACCACAGAAGGAGAATGTGCTTGGTTGTAGGAAATGCTTATTAGGCTATTAATAAGATGAGAAGAATGGGAGATGTTGGGAAGTGCAAACAATTAGAGACCTGCAACGTTGGTGGCCCAGTAGAGCCATGAGCACATGGGCTTTTCAAAAGCGTTCAACTGTGACCTAACATTGCTCTCTTTGAAACAAACATGGATTGCCAAGGGAGCAGAATTAGGTCTATGTGGAGTTTGTTCCAAAACATCATCCATAGTTCTTACAGCTCAACATCTGCCACATGCTTTACAGATGTTAACCATTGTGCAGGGGCCATTACATGTTTCTCTTGCCCCTGTGCTTTCCAATATGTATATGAATGTTGCTGTGGAAAGAAGGGGCTAACCTTGTTGTGGCTGGGTTCAGTTCAGGTGATATTTATCATTTTACATCAACAGGGTCCTCCTCCTCACAAAGGCATGAACAATATATAGTGGATTTGCTGCTCTCGGAAATGTGTTGGTTGTAATGTTGAGTCAGGGACCTAGAAAAAATTCCGGTTTCTTCTGGTTTCAAGACCAGACCAAGGCTGTAAGTGAAAAGTCAATTTATCAGACCATCTCCTTAAAAAAGGTATGAGTTTAGAAGAGAGGAAAGTTTGGGAATTCACAGATTCCAGGGCCAAAAGGGACCATTGTGATCATCTAGGCCATAGAATTTAGATAATCAGAGGCCACAGAATTTCTCCAAGTCAATTCATAGAGCAGATCTTTTAGAGAAACATTCCATCTTGATTTAAAAATTATCTGTGATGGAGAATCCACCATAACCATTGGTAAATTGTTCCAATGTTTAATTGCCCTCTCTATTAAAAATGCATGCCTTATTTCCCATCTGAATTTTTCTAGCTTCAGCTTCCAGACAGGGGATCATTATATACCTTTCTCAGCTGAACTGAAGAGGCCACTATCAAATATTTGTTCCCTGTGTGAGATATTGATAGACTGTAATCAAGTCATCCTTTACCTTTCTCTTTGTTAAATTAAACAGGGGAGAAGTAGTTCATATTTCATCTGAACTAACAAACAAAAACCCCACATACGAGTGACCCTGTACTTTAGGGAGTTTTGGATGCTGATCCAAATTCTGCGGTTTGGGGTCATTCCTAATCCATATTGGTTCCCCCACCTTTGCAGGTGCTCACCTACCTGGGCCCCTGTTAGTCCCTTAGTGCCTCTAACTGAGACAGTTTGGATGTGCCTGGTTACACTGAATGTGTTGTGCAATAAAGTTCACATTCAGGCCAGATTAATTCCTGATCAACTCAAGCAGAAGCCAGTACAGACCCGGAAGGAGGCATGAAGGCAGAGGCTTTGCTAGTAGACAGCTGCTTATTTTTTACTCTACTAGGTGGACACAAAAGTTTAACAGAGATCAAAAAGCGAAGTGGGGAAATGCATGAGCTGTTAGCTGGAGGGTTCATTGATTCAGTTCATCCTCCAGTCTCTGCTGACAGGGTTGCTTCCCCCAGGGAAACATTACTCACCTTCCTTTAGGGTGAATTCCCTATGGATGCAGTGGAGGAGTCATGCAGATGTCCGGAGATATAACTCAGTCCTGGCTCCACTGGCTTGGGTGCAGCTAGCCATTCGTCTGGCTATAACAAAGTACACAGAAAGCAATAATAGAGAAGGAACTTGCATTTCCACAGACAGAAAACTGTGTTCCCACTGACCTAAGGGCTGAAAGGGACAGCAAGGTTATGTTTCTCTGCCTCCAACATATTAGAAAATTGTGGGCATGCAGGTGTGTGTGTGATAATGTTATGAGACTACAAGAAAGCATCCCCATTTCCACCTACAGAACTAAACCAACTGTCTGAAAACTTGATTGAAAATAAGGCTGCTTAAAACTAATAGCAACTTTTCTTTAATGCCTTCATTCACAAAAATAAAGACTGGGGTGAAAGAAATGGTTGGAACATGAGGACATGAACATGAAATTCATTGGCATTGAGAACAATGAGGCCCTGATCCTGCAGTGAGCTCTGAAAGGGCAAACCTCAAAGTGAGCTCATTGCAAGATCGGGGCCTTAATTGACTGGGCATTAAACTTTACATGGTGCCTTCCGTTTTAAGGGTTTCTTTAGTTTCTAGCAGTGTCAAGTTTTTCTCTTTTTCATCCAGGCCCTGGGATATTTGGGGGCTGGAAATTGGAAGGTTTTTTACATCCCCATCAATTGCCCAGAACTAATATTTGGTAGCTATTGATCTAGCATCCATCTCTGTTACACTTTAACTTTGGCCCAAGGCTCAAAGTTCTATCTTTTGTTTAAAAACTGATTTCATTACTAGGGCATGCCCTCCAGCTAATCTAATGGTGTTAGAGGTCCATGGGGAGAGACAATAAGAGATTTTACTATAACTTAACGGAAAATTCTGAAGCTCCAGCAGGAAACTCATTTTCCACATGTGGAAGAACTTTTTTTAGCGCACACACAATACAGTATGTGCATTTCCAGGGCTGTGAAAGACTAAAACATGGCTAACAAATGTATAGTGCAATTGGTTCAGAAATATAGAAAAGGCCGAAATTCTGCTCTCATTTACTATATAGTTCTCTGGATCAGAGCTACACTATTCAGCATCTTGCCAAAGCGAGCCCTCAGTTCCTTTCAAAAGTCACCCAGAGTTTTACTGGTAAAGAGCCAAGTAATGACAAAATTAAAGTGATCACACAACCTTTGACCATGTATATATACACCTTTTGCCACTCTTTAGTTACATGACCACATGGTATTTCTCAAGTAATACAATGTAATCTTCCAGATATTTCTGATCAGTCATTTAGACAGATCACTAACTCTCCCAGAAGTAATTTTAAAAAACAATATTTAACACCAAATTTTAAAAACTGACAAAGTTTGTGCCTCTTTATATAAAATTGAACTAGATCTCCCCCCAGAGCAGTCACCCCAACACCAAATGAATACGTCTCACCCACTCTATCAGTCTGCCATGGGAAAAAAAGTATTATATTGTAGTATGACCAGAAGTTCATGGATTCATAAATTTTAAGGCCAGAAGGGACCATTATGATGATCTAATCGCATCTCCTCTGTAAACATAGACCAAAGAACCTCACACCATATTTTTTGCATCATGCCCATAATTTCTGGTTGACCTATAGCATGTTTCTTCAAAAGATATCCAGTTTTGATTTAAAGAGTTCAAATGATGAAGAATCCAGCACATCCCTAGATAAATTGTTTCAATACTTTATTGGCCTCCAGAAGGAAAGCTTGTTCTTTCAGTTTCTGATCCTTACAGAACTAGTTGGAAAATGGTAAATATTTTTGGTGAAAGATTTTCAACCAGCTCTACTTTGAACCTCAGTTCAATGAAGGAGATACCACCAGTCATCAGCTAGCCTATCCCACACATTTTGTTATGGGCACAAATTACAAATGACCCAATCACTAATTTCAGATGGTCTTTCCACAGTCCAGCACACAAAGATCTTCAAATCACTCTGAAAGGTACAGGAACAAGTATAAATGGGTACTGATGAGTCTATCGCTAGCAAAATATGTAATGCTCAGAAAATGGTAGTCCATTGCTGACAATGATGACGATACGTCACAATTCTCATCGATGGATACACATAGGATTCTGAAGTCTGAACCCTCAGCCATACTGATGGCAAAGGAAGTCTATATCTGATGTTTGATGATGCAACTCTCTAGCACCTTTCAAGTGCAGCCTGAAGATGATTTCATTGATCTCACTCAAACTTGTTACATGCAGATCTTGTCAGAGACCACCAGTGAGTGGTGAGACATTTGCTCGAGTTCTTTGAGATTGATGCCAGCTCCCTTGAAACGACTCTTTGTAGAACTTGTACAGACAACAGTTTTCTTTCTTTTACCCTGCCTCAGCTCCCTGTATACGATCTATTTTGGGATTCTGATGATGTCTGGTCTACCTAAGTTGTGGTGTCACTAGCATTTCCACAATGCTGGTTGCGTTTGCTTTCTCAAGGACTTTGATATTAGTCACTCTGTCATGCCAGCAAATGCTCATTATTGATCAGAGGGAGCACATGTGAAATTGCTCACTGTTTAATGGGCCATCTATAAAGAGTCTTTGTCTCATATCCATGCCAGAGAGATGTTGGAAACTCTGCAGTGTAGTTCTTCAATTTGGTGGAGAGATGAATGTTGTGTTGGTTAAGGACTTTACTGATACAATTGGAGTTGCAGCTAGCAAGGGATGTGAAGGATAACAGAAAGGGGTTCTATAAGTATGTCAGTAACAAGAAGAGGATCAGGGATGGTGTAGGTCCCTTACTGAATGGGGCAGGTATCCTCGTGGTGGATGATGCAGAAAAGGCTGAAGTACTCAATGCTTTTTTTACTTCAGTCTTCACAGGGAGGGCCAGCTCCCAGGCTACTACACTGGGTAAAGCAGAATGGAGAGAAGAAGAGTGGCCCTCGGTCATGGAAGGTCAGGTTAGGACTGCTTAAAGAAGTTGGATGTGCACAAGTCTATGGGGCCGGATGAACTGCATCCAAGGATGTTGAGGGAGTTGGCCGATGTGATTGCAGAGCTGCTGGCCATTATCTTTGAAAACTCATGGCGAATGGGGGAGATCTTGGATGATTGGAAAAAGGCAAATATAGTACCTATCTTCAAGAAAGGGAAGGAGGAGGATCCGGGGAACTACAGACCTGTCAGCCTCACCTCAATCCCTGGAAAAATCATGGAGCAGGTCCTCAAAGTATCCATCCTGAAACACTTGGAGGAAAATAGAGTGATCAGGAACAGTCAGCATGGATTCACCAAGGGCAAATCATGCCTGACCAACCTGGTTGCCTTCTATGATGAGATGACTATATTTGTGGATGTGGGAAGGGCCATTGACATGGTATACCTCGACTTT
Organism: Pelusios castaneus; assembly: GCA_007922175.1. Lineage (NCBI taxonomy): Eukaryota > Metazoa > Chordata > Testudines > Pelomedusidae > Pelusios > Pelusios castaneus. Next base: position 679,814 of record ML685863.1, on the reverse strand, counting down.
AGCAAGGCTTTTGATACAGTTTCCCACAGCATTCTCGTCGGCAAGTTAAGGAAGTATGGATTGGATCGGTGGACCATAATGTGGATAGAAAACTGGCTAGATCAACGGGCTCAGTGGGTAGAAATCAATGGCTCAATGTTTAGTTGGCAACCAGTAATGAGTGGAGTGCCCCAGGGGTCGGTCCTGGGGCTGGTTCTGTTCAACATCTTCATTAATGATCTCGATGATGGAATACACTGCGTGCTTAGTATGTTCGCAGATGACACCAAGCTGGGGGGAATGGTAGACACCCTGGAGGGCAGGGACAGGATTCAGGGAGACTTAGACAAATTGGAACACTGGGCCAAAAGAAACCTCATGAGGTTCAACAAGGACAAATGCAAAGTCCTGCATTTAGGACGGAAAAATCCCATGCACTGCTACAGGCTGGGGACCGATCGGCTAAAAGTAGCAGCACTGTAGAACAGGACCTGGGGTTATGGTGGACGGGAAGCTGGATATGAGCCAACAGTGTGCTCTTGTTGCCAAAAAGGCCAATGGCATATTAGGCTGCATCAGTAGGAGTATTGCCAGCAGATCGAGGGATGTGATTATTCCCCTCTATTCGGCACTGGTGAGGCCACATCTGGAATACTGTGTCCAGTTTTGGGCTCCCCACTACCGAAAGGATGTGGACAAATTAGAAAGAGTCCAGTGGAGGGCAACAAAAATGATTAGAGGGCTGGGGTACATGACTTACGAGGAGAGACTGAAGGAACTAGGCTTATTTAGTCCACAGAAGAGAAGACTGAGGGGGGATTTGATAGCAACCTTCAACTACTTGAAGGGGTGCTTCAAAGAGGATGGAGCTAGGCTGTTCTCAGTAGTAACAGAGGAAAGAACAAGGAGCAATGGTTTCAAATTACAGCTGGGGAGGTCCAGGTTGGATATTAGGAAAATCTTTCTCAAAAACTAGGAGGGTGGTGAAGCATTGGAATGGGTTACTGTGGGAGGTGGTGGAATCTCCGTCTTTGGAGCTATTTAAGGTCCGGTTACACAAAACCCTGGTTGGGATGATTTAGTGGGAGTGGTCCTGCTTTTAGATGACCTCATAAGGTCCGTTCCAGCCCTATGATTCTATGATTCTACTAAAGCCAATTTCCTTATTACAGGAACCATCACTTCAGATGATACTGCCCAGATACTTGAACTTATCGACATTTTTCAGCTGTATGCCTTGGGCAAAGATGGCTGGCGCTAGGGCATTGGAAAGAGGTGCTGTTTGGAACAAGACATCTGGCTTATTGAGGCTGAGGGATAGCCAAAGAGCCAAGATGCTTCACAAAACCAGTAAAAAATAACCTGAAAGTCATAATGTCTATGGGCAATCAAGGTGCAGTCATCTGCAAAAGTGACTTGAGAACAAGTCTTTCTAGCATCTTGGTTTTAACATTTAATCACTGAAGATCAACAAGGAAGGCAGATAGCTGGAAGCAAATATACCCCCCCCCCCAATCCAAATCCCACGTGATATGGCTGAGGACAAAGGCAAAGAACAAACTGAACTGAACTTAAGCAAGTACACAGCGGTGCTTCACTCCATTCGAAATTTCAAATGCATCAGAGGAGTCATTACTGTCATGTGGTCATGAAACAGACAGATGATTTCTGTGAACCATGAACTGTCCAGTTTATGTAGAATAACTCATAGACCTTCTTTGCTGTTCATATAAAAAACTCTGGTCAAGTCAAAGAGAACTGCATACAGGTCCATGTTCTGCTCAAAACATTTTTCTTGAACCTACCTTATAACGAAAATCACGTTCATAGTACTACAACCTGCTGTGAAACCACAGTGACCTTCTGGCAGATTCTCCTTAGATATATTTGCAATGAGTCTGTTTAGAAGAATGCAAGCTAGTATTTTCCCTGCTGTACAAAGAGGAAGCCTCTGTTGTTTCCACAGTCAGCTTTGCAGACTTTGTTTTTGAACAATGATACAATCACAGCATGTTTAAAGTCTTGTGGGATTTTTTTTTCTTCCTCCCTTACAGACTTAAAATGTCTGGAAACATCTCAGTAGTCTTTAGGCCTTCTACTTTGTACAGCTGTGCTGGAATACCATCCTTTCCAGACACTTTGTCAGAGGTCAGTTGTTTGATGGCTTTCATCACCTCTTCAGCTGATGGAGGGAGATCAAGGTCCTCTTTGATGGATTTTTTGGGAAATTGATCAAGGACATGTCAATTAACTGTGGATGGTCTATTGAATAGACTACTGAAGTGTTCAGACCAACAGTGTATGATTTCCTCATCTTTGATAAAGGTTATGCCATCTGCCAACTTCAGGTGAGCTGTAGTAAATTTATATGGTCCAGAGACTGCTTTGTGACAGTCAAAGAACATCTTAGCATTGTTCGTATCTGTGTAATGCTGAACTTCTGCAGTTTTCTGTCCCATAATTCATCCTGCATTCTCAGTTCAAACTGGGGCTTGCTTTGTAGGAGACATGAGATCATTCTGCCATTCAATAAATGTTTTCTGCTTGTCTCATGAATTTGGAAATGTCCTCATCATACCAATCCTAGTTTATTCTTTTCTTTGGCCTCAGCACTAACTTAGCTGTGTCACTAATCACATATTGAAGCTGAAATACACCAATCAAACAAACAGGGAAACGACTCTAAAATTTGATATTTTAAGGCTGTGATACTAATGTGGCTTATAGACATATTGTTACTAAACAGTACATTTTAGTCTACGTTTGTAACTAGTATACCCTGAACTTGTGATGATGTTGTATTGGATTTTCTTTCGTAAATATAATATTCAATTGTGTACATAAATGCACAGAAAGAAAAAGTTGAGGTTTTGCATGCAAACTTTGGCATTTGCTGTATGACATCAATGATGCATACTCTAACATATGTTTTTGTATGACATTTTATCTGTGTTACTTACCTTCTACCTCTTCTCTCTCATATTTGGTGGATAGACTGTAATGGTAATTTCCCAACTGTAAGAATCAACCAAATTTTACTTAGGGCAAGGTTACACTCTCAGTGGTAACGCTCGATTATGCAAGTCTGATTTAGCGTCCATAAAGATGCGCTCAGTCGAACTCAGAATTAGCTGGAGGTTCATTGGCTAAGACCGACCCGGCAAGAAGCGTAGCACCAATTTGACAAGCAGGGTGTAAGTAGGCGGTAAGCAGTCAGAGGGAGATATGCAAGGTATTTTAAGTACTTTGCGTATCCGCCTTCGATTGCTGCCAAATCTGCACCATGTAGGCCAGGATTTAGAAACTTTATATCAAACTTTTCATAATCTCTAGCTTAGTGGTTCTCAAATGTCTTGTATTAATGACACCTTCACATAGCAATAGCAAGCCTTTGAGTGTGACCCCCGCCCCACTCCCATAAGTGCCTGCCCCCGTCCCCGTGGACTCCTCACTCCCTCTTAACCCCTGTCGGCTTCCCACTCCTGCTTTGCCCCAACTCCTGCAACCTCTGTCCTGCACCCCCCTGGGGAAACAGGGCTGCATGCGCAGAGCGGCTGGTATTGCTATTTGCTCCGACCTCAAAGCTGCTCCTCTGTGCACCCCTAGGGGGAAGCGAAGAACAACATAAGGTCTCCCTGCATTCAGATCACTTTCCCTACTTGGGCTGTGTGAGGGGAGGGCAGAGAGCAGCAGCCTCTGGTGATCGCTCGTCTCATAGCAGTTTGAGACCCCCGAGATAAGCTCTTCTAACTTAGTTTCCCATACTCTTTGCAATGGAATGTGAACAAGTACGTACACAAATACGTGTTTGCTCTTGTTATTCCTGTTTGCTACAATTCGTGTGCCATCTCTTATTCTTTCAATTAAAAGCATTTGCCTGATTTAATTGTGAATAGGCTCTCCACTCCCTTCCTACTTCAACTTGCAGAATCCGTCTTGGCAGTTAAGAACCCAAGTACTTTTGTCTGCATACGTGAGAGACCACTTAATCCACACAGGCATTTCTCATTATGCATCCAAAGCCATCCTCTGCTCACCAACCTGTCAGCAATATTTGTCTTTTCCTTTCTTGGCTTTCCCACTTGGCACAGATCTCTGAGTTCAGCGCCTGTGTAAGCCCCGGGTTCAGTGCAGAAGTTTTCCCAGACAGATCTCTTCAGTTAGAAAAGGGGAGAGGTATTGTCTGTAGTTTAGAGAATAGGACTGAGGGTCAGGAGTGCTGAACTCTGAGCCCAGCTCTGCAACAGGAGCCAAATGTCAAAAAGGCCACTTGAAGAAACATTAACTAATGGGTGCAAATAAAGTCACCTCTCAACAGCAGTAGAGTGAAGTGAGCAATTAAAAACATGGTGTGGTGGATCGGCACAGCTGAAAAGCTTGTGGCTCAAGAGGTTTTTATACTGGTCGATGAGAAAATTAAAAAAGTAGCAGAAATGCTCAGTACATTCGCAAAGGATAATATACTTACATAGTTTCTTAATAAGCACTTCTCTGGGATAACAGGCCAGCTTCCTCTTTGCTGCCTGCTGTATTGGCCCAAGGTACAGGTGGTCCCGGCTTGCCCATTGGGACTTGCATGTTTTTTGCTGTGTTGGCATCTGTTGCCACATTCCCTATCTGGTTTATTAAGATTTCCTGGATGTTTTTCAGTTTAATTAAAAATTAAAAAGATGAGAAAGACCAGTTCTTTATTCTGAATGATCCAGTACAGCTATTTATCAAAGCCCACCAAGAAAAGGAGTGAGGGGGCAGGCAGCTTAGTGATGGTTGCCGTGAATTTGGACTTTTTGAAGCAGAAGGAATTAAATCACTTATTACATACTCTCTGTGCACAAGGACTTTGGGCATATAAGGATTCGATTGCTGGTTAGACTCAAGCCAACACAAAAAAAGGATGCTTAATTGTTCTCAGTGATGTTTTATCTGCTGTTAAAGTTGTCTGAAGTTCAAGAGGACTTTCAGCTAAGAAACCAAAATGAGCTGTAATAAATTATGTAGGACTGATTTGAAGATGAAATGAGAGAATAGATACTCAATAGAAACTCATTTGGATCAAGAAAATGGCTAGACATATCTATGGCAAGTAACATTACTCCTTCTGCTGTGATGTCTTTTTTGGAAGAAGAAAATACCAGCAGAACATTGAAGGAGCGAGCCATGCTGAAAGGAGAGAGCCCTGCCTTTACGCACTGACCTCAAACACAGATGGCTGGCCCATCTCCTCCTGCAGACTTTGAATCCAAAGTTAACCAGTTCAGTGAGCTGTAAGAGCAACTTGCTAAACTTTTCCCACAATGGTCACCGTTGCCCTGCGTTTAGTAATGTGATTCCAGTGGAGAAGAGTGGTTTACAATTGGAGGTTTCATCATGGACCCACTCTAAAATACTAAGGGCTGTTCTAATTTTAAGCTTAGCAGTCTGCATTTTACTGGAAAACAAACAGGCAGCTAGAATTCAGTCTGCTGGCTACCTAAGAAATTCTTGTGTGATAAGGCGATATTAGGTTGCTCATGGGATTCTGGATCTGGCAGGGAGACAACATCATGGCCTCAGGCTAATGCAGACAAGAATGTATTTCCCTTGTTGGCTGGGAAGGCTCTTTTGCTGCACGAACTATCCCTCCTGATGCTGACTTCAGCTCTGACTTGAATCAGAAAATTACTGTAAGAGGTGAGCTGCAAACTTTGAGAAAGTCCAACTTCAAAGTTGGAGGGTATGGAAATCCCATAGGATCCTGGCTCAGGACATTGTACCTCCCGATCCTCCAGTGTCTGGTCTCTGCATCCCTAGTGTTTTGGTTAAAATCAGTCTTCCAAATTTAGAGAGATTTTATAGAATCCTTGCCTGCTCATACCGAGAACCCAAGGTAAGTCCACATTTCCAGCGGCATGTAGAGTACAGAAACCGTACACCCAGCTACCATGGGCATAAATAGCAGGCGAGATGGTGAGGCCTGGCTTAGGAGACTAGAATAGACCAGTGGTTCTCAACCTTTCTTCTGTTGCAACACACCTGACAGATGATGTTCCCCTGCGTGACACACCACAATCTGCCGGTGGTGGTGGCGATTGGACTGGGAGCGCTTGGGAGGCTGTGGCGCTCTGGAGGATGCAGCACATTGGGACCTGAATGGGGGCAGAGTCAAGCCAGTGCAAGCTAGTGCCCTGGAGGTCTGGATTGATGGGGCCAGGTTTAGTTTTGTGGAGCAGGCAGTGCCCCTGTCCTGAGCCCAGGATCTCTGGGTTGCAGCCCCTAAGTCCCTTTACTCCTCTGGCCCTGGCTACTGCCTGTGTTGTGCAGCAGGAGCGGGCTGTTGAGGGCAGCAGAGAGCGGCGGGTGGCAGGAGCCCCAGATGGCTCCAAGCTGAGCTGCCAATTTTCCATGGCACACCTCCCGGCTCTTCGCGACACACCTTTGCATCCCAACACAGTGGTTGAGAAATGCTAGAATAGAGTGTCCTGCAGACCTGAACCGGGACGCCCAGGGCATATATCCCACATATACTTTTCTACATGTCCAAGCAGAGCGTCCCATGTCTATTTTTAGCAGGGTACTGTGCTGGCTACCTCCTTCCTGCTGGAGCTTTTTAGTGCAGTGTATAGCTACGCACCAGACAGCCTGACTTTGCTCATTTAAGGCAAAGGTTTGAAAGTCTTGGACTGACATTTCCCCCTTTGATTTTAGTTCCATATTCCTGGAATAGAGATGAGGGAGCTAGCACTGAGGGAAATGAAGAAATAGTCTATTTTATTCCCTACCAATTGCTGTGACTCAGAAACATGCAGAAGATCGTGACACAGTATAATTCAAATAACAGACCGAGAAAAAGCCTCGGACTACGGTACAGTTCTTGTCACCAGGCAATATTCCTTACGGTAAAATACTTCTTGACAGTCTAAATGAGGATATAGTCCTGGCCGCACCTCCCTCTCTGGCTTTAGTATCTAGAAGATATTACCTCACCTACCTCGTCTTGCTTTAAACATTACACAGTATCAAACCTATTTCATTTCCATTGTAGGAGGACCAAGAAATTGGGGTTAGGATCAAACAGAGAAACAAATTTGATGTCTCTAATGTCACTGTGTCATGAAAACACATTGTAGCAAATAAGTTATGACCCATTGAAATATTTTAATGAACTATTAAATCACAACAGAGTCTTGTGGCACTTTTAAAGACTAACAGATTTATTAATCGCATGAGCTTTCGTGGGAGAAAATCCCACTTCGTGTTCAAAGCAAAAAACTCTATCACTGTGTTTTTATTAACACTGTTTAAATTTAAGACCACATCATCATTTCAGCCCCAAACTCCTACCACTGTTTGAAATCTACTTCACTGGGGAATCTGCTCTGCAATTATAAATATCAAGTTAGTGCAGAACAGAAGTCACATCAATGCAGCCCTGGGCTAGTAATTCAAACCCAAAGTCCAGAAACTCCGGCTAGAGAGACTCCCTTGGCAACCTGAAGAAAGGATACATTGGAGTGAAAATAGCATGCGCATCTGAGTAAGAATAAACTGAGTTAGAACAATACGGCTCCTGCTGACCAAGACTGGGGAAACTAATAGATGGCTAATCAAAGGGTTCTCTCTCTTTCTTTGAGCTCCTTCCATGCAACTTGGGAAACATTCGGAGCAGTAACTCTCCCTGTCAAATTGCCACAGCACACCCTGGGGTACCTTTCTCACAGCAGCATTGCTTAAGAACATAAATGACATTGGTTTGTTCCAGCTTCCCTCTTGGACTAATGCAGTATATGAAGATCAGCGGGCCATTTAACTGGAATTAATTAATTCAGCATATGAGGGATTGCTGTCGTAATGGGGTTCGGCTCTATGAGGGACTAAGCACCAGTTTTTTTAAAGGCATTTAAGGTCCTAAACCTGTAGAGAAGTGCCTAGGTGGACACTAGGAGGACACCTTTAGATCTGATCATGTGGCTTCTCTGATCTCATTTCATTTTCAATTTGTTTAGCATTTTATACTTGATGATCAAATTTCATGGTAACCCTTCTACTCCCCACATGCCTACGAGGTTAAAGCTTCTCCCAGATTAAGCAGCTGTTAAAGCCTCGGAAAACAGAGGCGGAGAGCTTGCAGACAGTTTCAGAGGGCAGAATTCCATTTCCAGGTGTTACAAAGCTATTGCCTCAGTTCAGCTCTTTCTCACCTTCCCTGGGCAAGAGTTCATGTTCCATGCAGTTTTTTTTTTCCTTTGAGGATCCTTCAGATGATGAGACCTTGCAGATGGAGGCAACTCAGCTGGTCCAAGTTCCAAGAACCTAGATAGAGATTCCATGATTTACTATCGTTTCCTTTCAAGCCCCCTCACTTAGTGTCAGCTGAGGGGTTCCCCCCTCGGTTGAAGAAATGCTGCTGCTGGTCCTGCCTCAAAGGAAGGAAGCTAGAAATAGGAAAAATCTCACTGTTAAATAGCTACTGCATTGCTAGAGGCAGTAGCTGCAGCGAGTTGTAGATATAATTTGTCTACTATGTTCGGATCCATCAGAATGAATACTAACACGTGAAGATATCATTGACATGGTAGCAAATCTTCCTAGTCTGAAGCACTTTAATCCTTGGCTCTACCAGGTGCTGTACCAGTAATGAACCAACAGTGTCTGTAAAGACAAACTGTCATATTGTAATTTGCTCTTAGTTTCATATGTGAAACGCTAAAGAAGGTGCTGAACTGGTTTTTAGAAACAATATTTACTAGAGATCCCTGCCAAAGCATTAACAATGTGAAGAGGCATTGTTGGAAGAACAGTGCAGAATTTCAAGGCCATTTAGTTTGTATTTGGTAAAAAGCCCAGGTTAATCATGTGCTGGAGTACTACAGACAGTGTGCTACTGTGTATTATAAAGATAAATTGCTCTTCAAAAGGAACAGACAATTGCAGACAGCACCACTTCCATCCAAATGAAGGGCTCAGTGGTGGTTGGTAGGATCTGCTTTGGAAAATGTCATCTGGATGCCCTGGCACCAGGTGGTCTCAGAAAGAGCTATGCTTCCCAAGAATAGAGAGGAGATGAGTTGGGGGCAAGGGGGAACTCATTTTCAAAGGAGTAAAAAGGCAAACGCAGAAAAACAATGTTCAGAGGTAAATTAATTGCTGCTGCAGAGGCAGGAATAAAGTAGCTGAAGGCAGAAGCCACTGGTGAGTGGCTTGAACATGTTCCAAGCCTAACGAGGCAGAAGAATTGTTGGGAAGTGATTAAGCTGAAAACAAAGTACTTCAAAAACAAACAAACAATGTGAGTCTGTCAACAAAAGCTGTCTCTGTTGTAACCTTTGGCTTTCTGGAATGCGTAACCTATGGATGACGGGCTGTCACTGAGGCTGGAGGAAGCCGAAGTAGCAGTTACCCTGTTGAAATGAGACCTGATCAAAATACCAGCATGTATAAGCAAATCATCAAGGAAAATATCTATTCAAAATCCTGACAGGTTAAGTCCTTTAACGGTGTTTGATATCTTTAAATGCTCACTTGGTATGTTCAAGGATAGATCACACAGAAGCATGATTTAATGGCAAATGTTTCTAGATGCTGATAGCCATCAGGTATTCGTTGCAGGTGACTTGCCGTGTTTCTGGAAGATGGTAGGGCAATATTTTTCTGCCTGTTGTTCTCATCTTCCTAAGACCTTCTTCCAGCTCCCGGATGATGATATGTAAACCAGCATTAGCTTGAGTTGACAGTGGAATTGCATCTTCTGTGCCATCCAGCTGTGGTTTGGAAGATACAGTAGAAGGCCCCAGGGCATCTGATTGCATGATGGTGTAAGTCAAATCCATCCTCAGCAAACAGGCCCAGGGGCTGTTCCAATTATAAGCAAAGTAGGCAGTTGCCTAGGGCAGCTGATTCTGCCTGGAATGTATGGGGTGGCCAAGCAAAACCTGTGTGGTGCTCCACTTTGTGGCTTGCCACCCTACTTCTACCATAAGCACCAAACCATCAGAAGCTTGCCATACTCGCCAGAAAGCCCAATGTATACACTCCTCCCACGCTGTCCTAGGTGGTGGGTGGGACTGGCACTCTTCAGTTTTTCCTAGGGCAACAGATTGTCTTGAGCAACCTCTGAAGCTATCTGAAGTAAAGTTTAAGGCAACAATAAGAGAGTTTAAGGGAGCCCCATCCCCACATCATTCTTACTCAAAGACTAACATACTACTTAGCACCTACACGTCTTCCTGTCTGGTTATTACACCTCCTACATTGCTCATCAGTACTAGGAACAGGGAGTCTGGCACTTATGGAGGAAGATACAATATTTCCAAAGTCTTACGTTGAGTCAGAAGTGACCTGCTTGAATCAAGTCATCTGATTTCTGTTAGTGGTTCTCTGTATTACCGCACCATCTAGGAGATCTTGTCATGGACCAGGACCCTATTGTGTTAGGCACTGTACAAGCATGGAACAAGAAGGAATATCCCTGCCCCTTTCCTATTTGGTAACTGTAATGCATATCATTGAAGCAACTGTTGGTGGCCAAGAGTTTAGTTACTTAGTACTGCTGTATTTTGAGTTTGAATTGTAGCACTGAGATGGATAGTAGAAAAGATGATGAGCAGTAATACAGTACAGTCCTTGGGTTGTTAAAGTAAGATGACATCTCTTTTTAATCCATCTTTTAAAAGAAGTCATGCTCTATTTAAAGGGCATTCAGTAAGTTTATTATTGTGCTTCCTTTTATAGAAGTTTAGGAACTTCAACAGTATATGTACGAGAGAAAAGCAGCACACATTTCTGTGTTCTTATAGAAAAGCCTACATTTTAATAGCTACAGGGGGAAGACTGGTCACAGATGCAGGATTTAAAAATACATACTTGCTGTAGGTATGTTGAATCATAAAATAAAGCTTGGAAGTAACCACCAAAAATTGAATAGTATAAAAACAGAAGGGCTCAGTTTGCATCTTTCATCTGCAGAAATATTTTAACAGAAGTTACTTTCTGGTATTAAAAGCAGTTTAATAATGGTGCATGAGTTACAGGCAGGGGTGAGGGGAAGAAGTTCTTTATTTAGAACCATGGAATTCCTTCCAAGAATGTGCTAAACAGTATATTGTGTTCATTCTAACGACACCTTAATTGTGAAACTCCATCTTCAAGGAGAAATTATCAAGAAAAGAGGTACAGTACCTGGATGGTGGTAGTTCTTCAGATAAATTGTACATAGGTCCTATGATTACCAATGTGTATTTCTCTGCATTCACTTCCTGAATTTTCCTGGAAGTTACAACCCTTTCAACACAATATAATAACTTTCAATGAGACAGACCACATATTTGAAGTATAAAATGTTCCAGCTTCCATCATTCTTTATTCAGTTGCATCATTTCATTACAACAACTTCTTTTTGTCACATTGATCTTTTGCTGTCAGGAAAACAAACTACAATTTCCTTCACTTCTCTTAATAAATGGAAAAAATGATTTTGTCCTTAAACAGAAACAAAAAACATTTCCCACTGCGTATCAAATCCAACCATACTTTAAAGCTATTTTGATTGTGAAAATTTGAGTATTATTTATAAGTAGCAGTTTTCAGTTTTTGTTTTTTAAATCAATTTCAATGTAGTTTAGCATAATTTTAAATAGCCTTGTACTTGGAGGCAGTTTTACAATGAAAAGTTACGAAAGATTGTGAATTTCATCTGGAATGTTTGAAACTATTTTTCACCTTTGGAAGTATCATTTCAGGTTTAAATTTGAATAAAGGTCATAAGGTCGCAAACACAGAGCATAGCAACATCATCTGCTAGGAGTTTTATTTGGGTTCTGAGAATCATAACCTATTCACTATGGCATATCTTTGCTAAAGCCATATTGGAGACAACCTGCTCACAGTCCTCTTTAGAAGCCAACCCTGAACACAGAATTGATGAAAGTAGTATAAAAATGCAATACATGTATGTACTGCTGTACGAGTACCTACTGCGTTTCTATATGTATATAGTGGTAAAAAGAACAAAAGCTACATTGAAGTTAACATGAAGGAGGAAAACATGATGTTCTAAATGAAAGATCAATGTAGGAAAATCCAAATGGCTTAGACATACAGAGGCATGTGATCTGTTATATGAATGCAAGCTTGTGTGTACAGTATGACAGACCTGAGGGATATATAACATTAATAAAGGGTTAGATTCCAGTTTTATCGAAACCAATTTCGCATGCATATCAAACATGGATCACTTTTTAGTGCAATATCTAACAGAGGACAAAGAGGTGTTGCTTTTTTTTTTAAATCAAAATTCCATACAAACAAAAGGAAAGATTTTTGCTATTACAACACCCCCATGATTGTAAAATGTCCCTCTGGCAATTAGAAGGGTTTTTTTTTTCTTTTTCATCTTGCATATTAAAAATTAAACTTTGTATATAGTTGGGTATGCTCTGCTCAGATTCGATGATACTGAACACTACAATCAGGATCACCAGTCAGTAAAGGCTAGTCACTAACAGAGACAGCGCATTTCTTTTAGGGCAATTGAAACCGCGGGAGTAATGGGGTGTGGGGTGGATGACGCTAGTTAGATTGTACAGCAGCATCCTCTGCTGGTTTGTCAAAAAACATCACCAGACAATACGCAGCTTGCCCTCCCTGCACGAGAAGTTAAGAGAGAGGTCATGAGATTTAAAAATAAAATGAAATAAATTCGCCTCTTTTTTTTAAACTTCATTTGCAAGACAAAAGGAAGATAAACTTTCAGGAAGAAATTAGGTCCATAATGCGTTTCTATCAACTAAGAACGAACACTGGAATTATTCCAAAGGGGTAGTCGTGTTAGTCTATTGTAGAAAGACAACAGAGTAAACGGCTGTATTGTATGTAATTGATCTACATTAAAAGAGAGCCAGAAATCTAGAAGACTTGATGTGAGCAGGAAATGACAGTAATTTGACCAGATAGAATCTTTTTAAAAATACAAATACTACAAGTATCCGAGTTTTGTCATTAAGGGGGTGAACTATCCATGTATGGTCAAGGCAAATGAACATGAATACAGTATTTGAATATTAAAGAAAGGCACCGTGTTAGATTACTAGACCAAATGGAGCAATCTCCTCATTAATTAAGATTTAATAAATAAGAGACATTTAGCCACCTTTCCCTAGAAAGAGTCCTTCAAATACAGCATCAGGAATTCCAGAAACTTTTAAGAGGTACGGTGTATTAGAAGAGAAATTCCAAGAAATCAATTTTATATCATAATCATCAACGCAAAGGCAGCTTCGACATACACAGTTCTTCGTTACAAAGTCATCTGTAGAACAGAATCAAACTCCCTTTAAGGTGCTGTTTGCTAAAGAACACAGTGTACTTGGACCTTACACACGTCAATCGCAAAACTGAAGACACTTCCCTAGCTTTAAGGAACGATTCCACAGGTCATAACAGCCTCTTGGCTGACACAAGGGGCATTTCTACAGGAGGGCTTTTAGCCACTGAGGTGAACTACCTTAGTGCAACATCTGCTTTACACCGGTGCAGCTACATCAGTGTAGCTTCTCTAGTGGCTAATACCCAAGTGTAGAGAAGGCCGAGGATTGTGCTGCTCAGGAACTGCCTGTTAGCTACAGCCAACAAAAAAGAACTAATACACAACACATAAGGTTTTGTGCAATAAAGGGATCAGACTGAACAATTCACTTTTCACATTGTAAATTTATCTTACTCATAGCCAGGAATACCAGGTTTGGATCATTTACAGACCTGAACGAAAAGGGACAGACTCACCTCTACAGTAAGTTTTAAGTTCTTGGTGGATATTTTTTGAGAAACTTTTCCTGTACTTATTTTCCAACACTGAGCACCTGCTTTGATAAAAATCCAAATTTCCTCTTTAAAAACAGGACTTCACCTCAATACAACATTGTATACTGAAGTCTTCAGGTGTTTCTAGTCTTAGTTTATGTGTAAGCGGATCTGAAAAGACGTTAGTGTAATTTTCTAGAATTCTGATCTTTTAATGTTATGTTTCATTATTTATTCTTTTGCGGTTATCCAGAGCGTTCCATCTGAAGAATCCGAAAGAGTTAAATAAACAGATATGAAGCCCATTTTGTAACTGGGGAAACAGGCACAGAATTTAAATGACTCCACCAAGGAATTACAGTGAGAGAGATGGAAGAGTTGGGAAGTCAGCCCAAGTCTCTTGACTTCCAGCTCTCCCACCCTCGCTGCTAGACGACACTATCACTTGTGACACAATAGTTTATATTTTAAGTCAATAGCAAAACTCTTAAGAGTTCCTGAAATAGGTTATGTTAACATGGCACTGCAGCAAAACGTTGCCTTCAAACATACAAAAACTCTTCCAATTAAGACACAGTTTTAAAAAAGAAAACGGACCTTAGAATATGACAAATTTTTAAAGGCAATTTCATGTTCTAAATACAGAAGTTTGATTTGTAGACACATTAGAGATATGGGCTATCCCACTATCTCAAAGAGCAAGAGGCTACCAACATAGTGTTTTACATCTATTCAGATCCAGCCCACTTCATTCTCATGTCTAGCTTTTTCAGGTAACCAGATGGAAAAAAGGAATGTTCGAAAATAAAATGAACACAGGAAGGAAATTAACCTTAATCTACATTCAAATTAGAATGCACTCACTGATTCTCCAAACTTTTGCCAACAAACTCAGGCTGCACCCCAAGCCAGGAAAAGTTTGATAACGCAGCATTTGCTGAATGTTATTAACTTGCTGATAAATTCACTCTCATGACTAGAGTTAATACTTATTAAACTCCCTGCCAGCAGCTGCTGCTGCACCATTGCTGGCAGCAGATTGCATGTGGCTGGGGGAAGGGATGGGAAAGTTCAGTTCCCGGCAATAAGGGGTGAAATTTTTTCAGTTATTCTTGCATTCTGTCATCTTGTTTGTGAATAAGTATCAGTTGGGTTCTGAGGAAAATACCAAAATGTGTTAAGTACACAGACGAAAACTCACAATGCTGAATGCAAGCAAATTGCTGATCGCATACTCTCAAACCTCTCCTATTGCTATGCTAACTATTTAACTCCAGTGGATCCAAGGCCAATCTTCTCTTTTGCCTTTAATCTATCACACAATAGATACAACTCAGGCATTATAGTTTAAGCATGCAACATGTCATAGGTAACAAAATTGATTAGATAACTGTATATATTAAATAAATCTTTGTGATCGAATTAAAAAAAATCACAAAAACAATTCGTGAGAACATGTCTGCAGGCCCAGCTCTACATCTGGTTTTTATACAGCAGCAGCCAAATTCACAATGGATAGATATTGCACCCAAAAGACATGTGCAGTGAGAAGGAATATAATCACAATGTTTATGATAAAAAACAGATATTACCTCCATGTGTTACATAAAGTGCCTTTAGAGTTGGTGCAGTTAGAAACAAACAAAAAAATAACCCCCAACCTGTTATTTAGGTATGTTTAGCAAATGCATACAAATAGGAAACAAAACAGATCTGGTTTCCACAGTTCCAAATCAAGCAGTGCCAGGTTTCATTCAAAATGCCTCCATTGCAAATAGTAAAGAGGAAAGGATAGTAAAAGACTCACTGTACAAAGTTAATGACAGGGTTAAGCATTTTTTCCTATAATGATAATGCCAACCCTTTCCCAAAACGTTTTATAGAATGCATAAATATTACCAAGGAATAATGAGGTGATTTCTTTATTGACCGTGAGATTTGGCATGCTTGTAACTATTCTATTGATTTATACAAAAATGTAACATCCAATCTGTACTTTTCCTTCCTTTCAGAAATTATTAATGTGCTCAACAAAAAGCTTTTAGATTTGCCACTGCTATATCCCATTGCAGAAAATTTTTCACATCGGTTACTCCAGCTTTTCTAATAGATTGGGGATACAAGGCTCAAAATGCATTTTGAAAGTAAAAATTGCCACTGGCATGAAATTAAGATGAGTGTTTTTTCTTACTTTTCCAAGTATGTGGCATTTTTAACTGTGATGAAATAAAATCTGAAAATGTCTAAATCATTTAAAAAGTAAACATGAGTTGTAATACTATACCTGTAAAGTGATTAATTCCATTCATTGTCATTAGAAAGTATGTAAAATATTTATTAAGGGCTTTGCCTACAGAGGCACAACATAAATAGAACAAGTCCCGCTGAAATGTAATTCGAGTACACGTCAACCAATTGGTGATTTACTGTGGAAATATCAGAAATGTTATCCACAGGTTGTAGTTCAAATTTCTCAATTTAGGCAACTGCTCTGTAGAAGAGTTTGCTCCATGAACCAACATTGTGCAACTGTTCTGCCATTGTCACGTCCATTAGGCAAATTCAATAGTTCAAGCAGAACTTGCTTGATGGAAAATAAAAGTAACTTGTTTTAATCCACTCCCTCAAATCCTTGAGCATTTTCAACGGCCATAAGAAGCTTCTCTCGTAAATCTTCGAAAGACTCATAAGGAGGTAAGTCAAGGCGATTAAAGCTGAAATTGAAGGGGGAAAGTATCATTTGACAGTCAACTAATTTAAAAAGTATAATAAAAATATAAAAAGTATTAGGAAGTCAAAAAATTTGGAGGCCTCATCAGAGGTGTGTGATCCTGTTGTCTAAATGGAACTAGTAATATTTCCTTTTTCTCCTAAGCTTTTGTTCCCTTGTTAATAGCCCTGGCTGCTCTGAAGTTGGTAGAGAAAGATAACCAACCCTTTCTTCCCATTCAGACCTGAGACTGTAAAATTGTTCAAATCCACTTGGAAGAAAAAAATAATTTTTAGTTGTTTGTTTCTACAGGAAACCAGGCTACAGGCTACTTGTGTCAGTTCCAAAGACTCAATACAGATGCATTGAATGTAAAGGTCAGTTGCTCATTTTCCTCCCAGGAGATTGGGAACACAACAAAAACCAGGGAGCAGGCTCTCTGAAAACATCCTTGATAATTTGATAACAAAAATTGTTCTGTAGGTTTGTTCTTATTCCCATGAAAAAATAAGACCTGCCCGCTGCTGTAGAATTCTGTAGGATGGTTAAAAAACCTATGGAAACGTGATTACTATTAAATACTTGAAGTTTTAGAGTATTTTTTATAGAACACCATGGATTTAAGGCCCATTTATTTTTATAGGGCTTCCATATCTTGAAAGCCTTCACTATAATTAATCTTTTGGGATCTTTTTGCTTCACAGATTCTCAGTGCCCATCATCTGAGTGTTATAGGATGTGTCTGGTTAATTTAAATTAAGTCAACTGAGCCGAGGTGTCAGTTTTTCACTGAATTGTCTGACAAGGCAAGGGCATATGGAGCTTCTTGGAACCAGCTACTTCTGTGCACAGTGTGTTTTTTTGTGGTTGTGCTTTGTTGGCTCCCACATTTTCACAGAGCTCATTCTATCCACTTTTCAAGGAAGAGAATAAAAGTCATTCATTGAAACTGAATCCAGACACACGGTGATGAGAATAAAAGCAGCCTGTAGAATAGTACTGGTTGGTGGAAAGAGGGGAACAAGAGATTTCTGAAACAGACTCTAGAACAAAAAGAGAAAGATAACAACCCTCTATTCCTACAATTGCCAGTCCTTCTTTCCCATGTCATGTATCTGTTTCCATTCATTAGTTTCTCAGAGAGAAAGAAGAAGGGGTAATAAACCTGTAAGACATATGAAATAAGGGAAGGAATAGTAACGCACTTCTAATGTGAGTCACTTTCACATTCCTTTCCTCATGCCACTCAGACATCCTGTCCCTCCTCTATACAATCTACCTTTCATTGTAAACAGAGCCCCATGTACTATTCAGTCTTGTTCTAAATTCACCATTAATATCAAGTGACAGAGCTAACTTTAGGATAATAAGGCCTACAAATGTTTTCATATTAATTTAAAATTAGTGTTTTTATGGTGGGAGGGAAAGTAATCCAGGTAGAAGAGTCACCCAGTGTAATACCTGTTCAATCCACTGATGATTTGTTAATAGCTGTGCTCAAACAAATGGATAACAAATCGAAGCTTCAAAGAGAAACTGCAGAATTGGAATTCACTTGCAAATTTGACACCATTGCCATAGGGTTAAATAAGGACTATGGATTTTTTTCTCGTGATTTGACCTCACTTTCCTCCATATATCACTGGTTCTCAACATTTTGCAGGTTGGGACACACTTGGTGACATATCACGACCCTACAGGACATACCAGCCCTCCTCTTCCAAGCCAAATCCAGCCATCTCCCTAGCTCTCTGTGACACACTTACCACTGTGTGGCAATACTATAATGTGTCCCGACACAGAGGTTGAGAACCACTGCTCTACATCCTGTTCCCCAGTGTTTGAACTTAAACTACTGCATTGATTTGCTGTAACAGTCTGACCTAATCCTATGACTAACATTTCCCTGCATTTATTTTCCTCCCATCCTGTGAACTCCCCATCTTCAAGCATCTGATGAAGTGGGTTTTTCTCCCACACAAGGTCACGTGATAAATAAATCTGTTCGCCTTTAAAAGTGCCACCAGACTCCTTGTTTGTTCCAGTGTAATACGGAACTCATATGGCAAAAAACGTGAGACTTGGGGCTAGATCATCAAAGGTGTTGAGTGATCTGACCTTGATACAGTAAAGCACTTAGTCACATGCTTCAAGGGATGTGATGGATCAGGTCCCAATGCTCTGTACCTGGCAGGATTAAGCCCTTCTCCGTTTGGGGGGGGGGGGGGGGTAGGGGAGGGGAGAAGAGATATTTGTGACAGAAAAACATCTTCTAGCAGAAGAGATGAAAACTGTTATAGAAGACAGCTCCATCTCATTAGCACGCTGGTTTAATTGCCAAGTGCTTAAGGCAATTTGTAGACTAATGGAGTGCCTTCAAATCTGATAGCAAACTAGCAGCTGATGTACAGAAGTAGCAATTGCTTATAATAAGGTGAAAAAGCATTCAAGCAGAATCCCTTCTGTACAACAAAGAATTTAAACATGGCAGCTATAGCCGAGGAGAAATGTCTCCCCATTTTAAGGAACAACTGGATCACAGTTATACAGAACGGAAGCTCTTTACCAAAATAAAATGTGTATGATTTAAACTGGTTCAAGGGCAGGCACCTGCACCTATTAATTTTTTGTAGATCTGGCTTTAATGTGTTTATGGAAAGGATTAAACAAAGAACTCTGGGAAACTATGAGACTCAATTATAACAGACCACTGTTGAGCTGGCTAGTTCCAGGAATTCTGTCAGTTTCATCCCACTGTCAATTTGAAAGCAGATAATCTTAAACTCCCTGAATGTTTAGAAACGTAGCTGTGAATGCACAAGGTTGGAGATTGTCCCATTTTATAGACAACCATCCATA
Source organism: Pelusios castaneus (assembly GCA_007922175.1). NCBI lineage: Eukaryota > Metazoa > Chordata > Testudines > Pelomedusidae > Pelusios > Pelusios castaneus. Next base: position 660,493 of record ML685863.1, on the reverse strand, counting down.
TAGGACAAGGCGTAATCTGAGATGTTCCTGTCAAATTTTGTCACCAATATCCATCCTTGGCGATGTAACGATCCATAAAGTCCTTAATTTTATATTTTCATTACTCACCATGTGTGAGCTCTGGGCAGTTTATCAGGACTTCCCCATTGCTCAATTGTAAACAGCTGAGGACCATTTGAACCTGGACAAAAAGTGAAAAAATCACAAGCATAGTTTAAACACTGGATTTTGGACAGGTTATAAATGCTGTAACTAACATTGCAAATGTGATGCATCTGTGGGCTTCCAATCTGCGTGACAACAGCCATATACACACACCTTTTACTCTGTAAAGGTCATGCCTACAGAAAGCACAAATATGCCCGCCACAGCTGCTGTCATGGGTGGCCTGAAAAAAAGCCTCCACAGATTCTTTTTTGGAGTGGAGAGGAGCAATCTATTTGAATCTGGAGTGCAAACTTCCATTGTATAATAGCCCTTTTGCACAAAGGTTCTCTCGCTGGCACATTAACCTACTTGGAATTGGTTCATACATTTCAGAGAGCAAAAATAAAGAGATGTTAGGGCTAAATATCCTTATGTGCCTCCAGTTTTTAACTCACCATAAAGTTCAGCAAATCCATTCATAGGCACTCGTGATGTCCCAGTAACGAACTGCAATAACCGGATACGCTTTTCAGCATCCATCAGTAAAACAGCCTGATAACAGACAGACACTGTCAGCAGGCTGTATCACACAATACAGCCATGTGTCTGGTCAGCAGGTAGATTTAAAAAATAATTAATTTGTATTGTAACACATGAACTAGACGGATAACTTCAAAAGATGAAGAGTCTTAGTGTTTTTGATTGCTGTCATGACATCAGCATTTATAATCTTGGATAAAGAGACTCTTCTCTCCACTGCCATTGGGTCAAAAGAAAAGATAAGCAGTCACTGCTTTGGCAGAAGGTGGGAGTTGTACACTTTATTTAAGTATTTTGGGTGCGTTGTGTTCAAAAGTAGTTGCTCTTCTCTGAACTTTTTCTAGTTTCACTCTAGCCTTTTTGACATGGGAGACCAGAATAGGTCCACGATGAATTCATGTAGTAGAATTATGATATTTTCTATCCACCTCCTAATAGTTTCTAACATGATGTTAGCCTTTTTTAACTGCTGCTGTGCAATGAGTGGAAGTTTTCAGAGAACTATCTATGATCACTTCAAGATCTCTTTCCTGGTTGGCAACAGCTAATTTAGACCCCCTCATTTTGCATGAGTAGTTGGGATTAGTTTTTCCAAAGTGCATTACTTGACATTTATCAACACTGAATTTCATCTGTCACTTTGTTTCCCAGTAACCTGGATTTGTGAGAACCCTTTGTAACGCCGCACAGTCTGCTCTAGACACAACTATCATCTATAAACTTTGCCACTTCACTGTTGAACCCCTTTTCCAGATCAATGAATATATTGAAATCTGTCAACCAACAAAAAATGAATGGCAGTTATTTTATTCTCCGGTGTATGGAAAAGATACTGTTCAGTGTGATCATTGAGAATAACCCCGAGACTTCCCACCAAAATGTACAGTATAATACAGTGCAGCATTCATCTCAGAAAGGTAGGTATAAGAAGAGTGGGGTAAATGGTATTACCTTCCAGAACCACTGGATGAGAGGATGATTTGGGCAGTAACCATTTTTGTAGATTGTGTGCTGTCTCCAGTCATTAACATCAACATCTCCAAGGCCACACATTAGTAACTAAGTATAGATGTAATTGTTAAGGTGTTAATAGAAAATGGTGCACAATACCTCCACTAATAGCATTAATCCCACCCTCCTCTGTCTACTTTTAAACTGCTGAGGAGTGCCCCTCCAAACACAAAGGGAAGCTCTGCTGTCTCTTGTACTGTTCCCAAAGAACTTTCATCTTAGCTTTGATCGATGCTAGAAAAATAAGTCGACCTAACATAGCTCGACATAAGCCACCATGATAATTGCCGTGGCTGATGTCCACAGTAGCCACCCCTTGGGTTGGTGAAGAGCATCCTCACCAGGAGCACTTCTGCGGACCTAAGAGGACCAGTGTCGGAGCTGAGAGCCTGATCTCTCCCAACTCCCTGCTGAGAGACAGCCCCAGGCGTCTCTCCTTCCCTGCCATGAGCTGGGAGAAGCCACTCATGGCTTCCCCGCTCACTGTTCCCAGAGGGAAGCTGCTTAAGGTTTCTGGCCCCTGGGGAGTGAGGTTCAACCGCTCCAGCTTCCCACCTCCCTCCCCGCTTCCCATCAGTGGCCTTGTCAATTTCATGGCTCAGCTATGGCTGCTGGCTACCTGCCCAAGGGTGTGGAGAAGCACCCAGGTTTCTCAGCTCACTTGAAGAGGGGAGCAGAGACCACGCTGCCCAGCAATCGGCAGGGCTTGAAATGGACACCAATGACAGCCCCACAATGCAGTGTGTATATTGACACTGTGTTGCCCTAACCAAGTCGACATGGGCTTTGTCAGCGGTGTGCGTGTCTAGGCATGTGCACACACACCAGAACTGTTTTGCCAAAAAAGCTGGCTTCTGTCGACAAAACAGTCTAGTGGAGATCAGACTTCCGTGGAGTGCAAAAGTCAATGTAATAAGTATGAATGCTCAATGGGAGAAGGACTACATTTATTGCTGAATCATCAAGTTATGAACATGCTTAAGAACCTGCTCAGTCAGGGCACATTTGTTTCTTTTTCTCCCTGATTTAAACAAAAGCATCACAAATCTAGGTCACAATTACATAAAACACAAATTTACTAGCCCAAATACTCAGAGAAAAATCTACTCGCTCCCTCAACTCCACTCTCACATCGCTTTTTCCCCAAATGTAGCATTTCTAAGAGTAAGTGTACACTGTTGGCAGCAAATTTGCTGTCATCAGATTAATTTTTCCAGATTGACTGAGAGGTCAGTAAAGATATGCACAGTCTATCTGAAAATTGACGTAATAAAACCACCCCCTCAAGTGGTGTATCGCTGCGTCAACAGGAACACGTTTCCCATCAGCACAGCACAGTGAAGATGGTACATTAAAGGGGAGTTATGAAGTCGATGGGAATTATACAAGCTATGCAGAGTAGCTTGCATAACTCCTGTCGACTGCTGGTGGTGTAGACCAGGCTGAAGACTAATGGATTAATGTGCAGTCCTGATCTACCGTCTATAATACAAAATAATTTAAAAATACTAACCTCCAACTCATTTTCATCAAAAATTTTAATCAAGTCTGTAGGAAGAAGTTCTGTGAATCCCTGAAAGAAAACAAAACAAAACCCATGTCTTCTCAAAAAACAGATGTACAGTATCTTCTTTTCATTTTGCTGACATTTCTTCATTTTAGAGCAAACTTCCTCAAGGCTTCCTATACCTGATGGTGATTACGGCATGGAGATTTTATTCATTTACTTTTAATATAAGGATTTTTCAATTCAGCACGCGTATGGTGAATAGAATTATTGTCATCTTCTAGGGTTTCCATAAGAATAGGCATGAAATTATTCTGGTCAGCAAATTAATGGGAGGGAGAAACTGACTGAAGTCAGGCCCCTGAACTTAAGTGCTCTGCCACAGAGATCTTTGTAATTTTCTAGAATCCAGAGCCTGGAAAATGGACAGTAATGGAGGGAGCTGCAATAAAATTTGAAACACACAAGAGAAAATTCAAGATAGGATCACTAGGTTCCAGGATCCATGACTGCAAAGAAGTGTGGCACATAAATAATTCCTATTGGCTGGGGAGGAAGAAAATGGTTTTGAGAATGGAGTATAGCTGATGGTCATGTAACAGAAAGGTAACATTAGGATAATCATTTAGAAGCTCATGTTGCTCAATTTTAAAATCTTGACAGACTTTATGTTGAAAGAGAATGAAAATTGTGAGGGAGGAACAATAAAACCATTTTCAGGATATCACTAATTTTTTCTTAACACAGTAGAATTTTGTGATCATGCAAGGTTTCCCATCCATAACTTTGATGCCTGACAAGTCCATGCAAAAAAGAGGACTCTTGCTCCACCACAACAGAGAAGGTTATTTGGCAGAAAAACTAACGAACAACTAATGAAGCTTACTTACCTCCAAAAAAGCATTCATTTGTTTCTGAACTCTGTTTACAAACCTCCACTGGATGACGAGGCTACAGTAGATAAATAAAAACACTTTTATTAGGAGATAAAAACAGAATATTTAAAGATCTTTACTGTAATGTTTTCAGTTTCTCATTTATAGCTTCAGTAATCTTTCATCAAACACTGATATAAAGTAAACACAGCAAATGAAGGGAAAAATCCTTCCGATTTATGCTTGAGTTTTGATGTCTACTGAGCATATTAATATGTACAGCTCTTCATTAATTGCTCAAATTTCCATGGGAAGACAGATGAGATAGTTGAGAAAAATCACCAATGAGTATATACATAAAAAAGTAATTCCCATGAATAGCTTACATTTAAATGGCTTTGGACATAAGAGGGTACTTAGTCCTGCCACAAGTGCAGGTGACTGGACTCAATGACCTCTCATGGTCCCTTCCAGTTTCTGTGACTCTACATATGTAAATGAAATTAATCTTTTTGCTCTAATGCAGATTATATTTATTTTAAGCAAACATGATAAAACAAGTTGGTCTCTGTTTGAAATAGCCGAGAAATTCTGTGACTAAGTTTTTTTTTAAATGGGGCTCTCAACTTAGACTCTTAGTTTCTTATTTATCAGGGACCTAAATGAATAGCGTCTCTCCCAAAAAACACTGAAAGACCCAGGAACTCCCAAAGAAGCCAGTGGAAGTTATTGACTCATTTGGCATTTAAATATGGACTTAAGAACCTAACTTCAGGCGTTCATTTTTAAAAGTCATAGCTTGTATGTTTCACACATGTCAAGTGAATTTGGAATATTAAGTCATCATGTTGATTCAGTTAAAAAGCAAAACTTCCAGAAAGTTTCTAATGGAAATTCAGGCTGTAGGGAAAACTTTCTGAACTACTTATTTTGTGATTGAAATCTGTATTACTATTATGATTGCTTACCACTGTACCATTTATAAAAATTACTACTACATTTTACTTAGATGAGAGGTCAAAGGGGAACGCATACACTATACTGATGGATCATTACTCTAGAACACTGTAGTATTTTTATAAGAGTATTTAGGAAGATTCAGTTCATTAAGACAGAGTTCATTGAAGTGTGATTAGGACCAACAGACTGAAAGTTTGGAACTTTTCACAGTTTTCTACAGATTAAGTGAATTTATATATAGACACTGATACATTCACCAGTGACAAAAAAGAAATTCTGTTTCTGTGAAGAGTTTTTTGTTTCTTTTTTGATTTATTAAGAATACTGACCTAGAGCATTTCTTAGGAAGGACTGTAAAATGATTTAAATAAATAGTCAATACTATATTTAAATAATCCTCACTGCCAGTGAGGGATACAGAAACTCAAGCATTTAAACTGCTTGGATTACAATACTATGTGGCATTAACATTTTATAATCTTTTTGAATAACACTTTGGAATGCCAATTCCTTCCCTACATTCATAAACACACACTCTTGCTTATTATGAACATATAATATAGTATTTTGAAGAGGTACATTTTAGTTATCAGGCAGACTAGTGAGAAGTAGTGTATGCTTTATTTTTGGTGGACAGAAAGTGAAAGACAAAAAGTGTACTTTGTATTTTTATACATATTTGATTGAATATTTTAAGTGTAATGAGATACAAATCATTTCTATGTATTGGGAGGGAAAGCGGGAGAAATCCCTGTGGAATTTTATAAACGGATTTTTTTAAAGATATGCTAATTATTTTCATATAATGAGTACAAAAGCAGGCAAGGAGGAAGTGTACAAGTAAAAACTATCCACTCCACATTTCTGAGAATAGCTTGATTATGTAAGTTATGCAGGGAATACCTTGATACAAGCAGAATTCAGTTATGCAAACTTTCATAACACAGCCATAAAATTTTAAGGAGCTTTTCTTTATTGCTCAGTATTAAAAAGAAATTTATGGTACCTAAAACACAATAGTCAGGAAAAATGACATGCTTTCCATCAAGTGAAAACAATTAGGCTTATAGATATATTTTAAATGGTAAGCATAGCATCAGAAAAGAATAAATAAAAGAAGAAATTGGAATTTATGTTTTTCCCACGAGAGTCAGTCAACACACTGGAAAACTGCAAACATATAAAGTAAAAACAATAGCAACTTTTCCTTTTGCAGGTTCCAATTCAGTATGTTACTTAAGCATTTGCTTAACTCAGGTGCTTTTTTTGTAAAAGAAAAGGTGCCGGTACTCGGCCTGCGACGTGGGGCCACTGGTGGAGGCAGCCGGAGCCAGGGCCACCTCACTGTGAAAAAAAGTGCCTGTAGTCAGTACCACAGAGTACCGTCACAAGAAAAAGGCGCTGGTACTCAGTACTCCTGAGTACCATCACAAAAAAAGCCCTGGCTTAACTCTTATTTATCTTACTGAATCAGAATTCTGAACAAAACAGTTAGAAAAGAGTACATAGGTTAATGGCGTTTTGTTTATATGCACTTTTAATATATTAATTAGAGTTTTACTACTAGAGTTTTTACTACTATTAGTTGCATCCTAATTGGATAGGCTATCCTCACTATTACCCATTTCCCGTCACACTAAATTCTGCTTATAGCAATCAGATGGAAGTGCTTGGAAATGGACTCTTTGGTTTAGATTTTGTACCCTGAAGTCTAGTATTAATAACTGTAAAACTCAGAATGGCTCGATACCCAGTCCTGAAAGTACCACGTGCCAGAATATCAATAACACACTCCATGCATTTGGTTGGTTAGTTTTGGTTGCCCTTAGAGTGATTAACAATGGTAAAGTTCAAACCATCAAAACATTAACACTCAGACAAACCATATTAATAAAGTTCCAAAGGGGTAGCTGTGTTAGTCTAGTTCAGCAAAAAAACCAAGGAGTCTTGTGGCACTTTTAAAGACTAAATAAATAAATTTGTTAGTCTTTAAAGATGCCATAAGACTCCTTGTTTGTCATGTTAGTAAAAAGGATTTTTCTAATTAACAATCAGTTGTTAATAGAGTTTATGCTACACACTGTAATATCTTAGAAGGTTAATTTCCCCAAAGCATGCTATTGTGATTTGTTCGACTTTTAAATGAATACCAAAAAGTATATACATACTCAATATATTCCCTTTTGTTTTCATTTGTAACCATGATTTCTGACCCATTCGGCTTCAAATCGACTTGATATGTCTGTATTTTAAAAGACAAAAACAAAAACATGGAATTATTTCAGGAAATATTTCTTTAAGATCTATCACCTTTGAACAGTGTGTTAAAAGTTCATTACACAACATTTATTACATAAGTACCTGTTAAATTATTTTCTCATTCATAAACTCTCAATGTCTATTAAAAAGTAATTATGATAAAATAGCTAATGAGGCTTTTATACTGAATGTCAAGACATTTTATATTTAAAATGTCATCATTAGGACAGATTGCTATATGGTCATTTATGAGCTTGAATTATGTACCGTGTTTCATTAGTGAGTGAAGAGCAGGGCTACATTTTGTATTATTATTCAAGTTAATATGGAATTAAATTAATGATGCTCAAGAGGGGGAAAGAATGAGTTTATTGATTCAAGAATATAGATTGTCTGACTGACGCAATTTTTAGGTTACCACCTCTTACATCCCCTGGGACAGATCCTCAAAACAGTTTTGGTGACTCTGTAATGCTTCAGTGACATGAAGCTGCTACAGTGTCAATTTACCTGGCTGATGTGGGGTTTCTCCAGCCTCAGCAAATCCCTGGGTAGTCCAGGGATGAATCCAAACAAGTGCAGGGAAAGCAAAGCATAAGACAGACATGGATTGCTCTAACTTACGCTAGCAAACAGCCCAGTCTGTGAAGGGCACAGGATTGGAGGCTGTAAGATGGCACCTCTACCCTGTACATCATGAAAAGTCATCTTCTTGGTAATGTTACTTTAACAAGGCAAGTCTCAGATCAAAGCCATGACTTCTGAACTCCCTTATATGGTGTTCTACAAGAATAAGGTCCAAGCTGTGTCCTCACCCGGCCTTCCTGCCAAAGATGATGCTGCAGTTTCATGTCAGTCAGGCTATTTTCTTCTTCAGACTCTAGATGTTAGATGAGCTCTGGGTTTCTACACTGACAGAACTAATCCTTTCTACAGATCTACCCAGCGGTTCACTGTGATTGCTGAACAGATGAAAGGAAAAGACGGTTGCTTACCTGTCATGGTCATTCTTCGAGATGTGTGCTCATGTCCATTCAGATATAGGTGAGTGCATGCCTCCGTGCACGGTTACCAGAATCTTTTCCCCCCGCAGCAGTACCCGTGGCGCCAGCGCCCCCTGACTCCCCGCACACATGCCATGGTATATAGGAAGCTGCGTCCACCAGTTCCTTCTTTCCGTTAACTCCGAAAGCGGGACCGGTGGGTGGGATTCGAATGGTCATGAGCACACATCTCGAAGAACGACAGTTACAGGTAAGAGACCGTCTTTTCTTCTTCGAGTGCTGCTCATGTCCATTCAGAGATAGGTGAATCACAAGCTGTACCTAAGGACGGTGGACTGAGTTACCACCTGGCCACTTGCAAGACTGCCCTGCTGAAAGCCACGTCATCCTGAGAGTGTTGCATGATCGCATAATACGCCATAAAGGTATATACTGATGCCCAGGTGGCTGCCTTACAGATATCCTGGGCTCTTGTTGAGTGGGCTTGTATTGCGCCTGGGAGCAGAACTTTCACGGCCTTATAGCAGCACTTGGTGCATTCTGTGATCCAGGAGGATATTCTTTGCATTGAGACAAGTAGGCCCTTCATCCTGTCTGCCACAGCGATGAAGAGCTGTGTGGACTTTCGGAACGACCGTGTATGTTCCAGGTAGAAGGCCAAGCAAGGGGTGTCTAACGTCTAGTGTGTGTAGGCGCCGTTCGTCAGAGTGATGTAGGGCTTGGGGTAAAACACGGGTAAGAAAATGTCCTGATTACAATGGAAAGGCGTCACGACCTTGGGCAGAAAGGCCGGGTGTGGCCTCAGTTGAACTTCGTCCTTAAAAAATGCTGTGTAAGGGGGTTGTGAAGTTAACACCCGGAGTTCAGACACACGCCGAGCAGAGGTGAAGGCTATTAAGAAGGCCACTTTCCAGGAAAGCACTAGCAGGGGGCAGGAAGCCATTGGCTTAAAGGGTTGCCCCATGAGACTGGTAAGTATCAGACTGAGGTGCCAGGGTGGTACTGGATCCTTGACTTGCGGGAAGAGTCTCAATTCCCTTCAGGAATTGTATAGTCATGGGATGATAGAAGACCGGTCTGCCTTGTAGGGGTTGGTGAAATGCTGAGATGGTTGCCAGGTGAACCCGCACTGAGGACACGGCTAGTCCCCGCTATTTCAAGTGCCACAGGTAGTCTAAAATGGTCTGTATTGGTGTCTGTTCTGGGGGTACACCCTGCGCATGTACCCTGGCAGAAAAACTTGTCCGTTTGGCTATGCAGGAGCATTGGGTCAACCGTTTCCTACTGCCCAGCAGTATCTCCCTGACCTGTGCCTAACAGGCCTGTTCCTCCTCATTTAACCACAGAGTCTCCATGCCATGAGGTGGAGGGAGGCCAGGACTGGGTGTTGTAGGCGGCCAGAGTCCTGTGATAGCAGATCTCGGCATTCTGGGAGCATCCATGGACTCTCAGTGGAGTAGTTGAGGAATGTGGTGAACCACCACTGCCGGGGCCATGATGGAGCAATTAGGGTGATATCTGCTTTGTCTTCTCTAATCTTTAGGAGGACCCTGGATAACAGTGGAATTGGGGGAAAGGCATACATCAGCATCCCCGACCACGAGATAAGAAAGGCATTGGACAGCGATCTGGCCTCCAGGCCCCTCAGGGAACAAAACTGTGGGCACTTTCTGTTGCACCTGGAGGCGAACAGGTCCACTTGAGGATACCCCCACCTCCAAAAGAGGGAGTCCACCACATCCAGGTGCAGGGACCAATCATGATGAGGTAAGAATCACCTGCTGAGGTGATCTGCTTCCTCGTTTTGCACCCCTGGCAGATGGGAGGCAAGCAAGTGGAACTGGTGGGCTATCTCCAGATTCCACAACTGAGTGACTTCCTCACAGAGTGCAGATGACCGCCTGCCCCCCCCCCGCCCCCTTGCTTGTTGATGTAGTACATGGCTGTGGTGTCATCTGTGATCATATGTATTACTTGACCAGATATGCGATGTAGGAAGACCATCCACGCCTGGCATGGCTCCCAGACATTGATGTGGAGGGCTTGGTTCTCCAGACACCAGAGGCCCTGGGTTCTGTCTCCTGTGCTGAGGTGTGACCCCACCTCAGGTCTGAAGCATCCGAGATTAAGGTCACCGGAGTACCTGAAATGGGACTCCTGCTAGAACTCTAGGATCCGAGAGGGAGAACATCTAGAACTCTAGGATCCGAGGGGGAGAACATCCCTGCTAGGCAAGCCTGGACGGGCCAGGCGCACCACGTTGGTACATGCTGCCATGTGGCCCAGCAGGCTGAGGCAATGCCTTCTAGTGGTGGTTGGACAGCGATGCAGCTGGGAAACGGTGGATCTTACCGTCTCAAACCGTGATTGGGGTAGGAAAGCTCTGGCTGCCACCAAGTCTATTGTTGCCCTAGTGAAGTCTATATGCTGCACTTGGCTTCGCGTGGACTTTTGTTGATTTATTAACAGGCCTAATCTGGAGCAGATGGTGAGGACTAGTGCAACACTGGACCGGACTTGCTCTCTGGACCATCCCTTGACCAGCCAGTTGTCCAAGTACAGGTAGATCTGCATGCTCTCCTGCGCAGGTGGGCTGCCACTACCGCCATGCATTTGGGGAATACTCTGGGCGCGGATGAGAGTCCGAGTGGGAGGGCTATGAGTTGATAATGGCATTGTCCTACCATGAACCTCAGAAAGCGCCTATGGGCTGGAAGCATGGAAATGGGAAAGTGTGCACCCCTCAAATCGAGGGTAGCAAACCAGTTTCCGGATCCAGGGAAGGGATGATGGAGGCTAAAGAGATCATTCGGAACTTAAGCTTTTTGATACGTCTCTTCAGGCCTTGGAGGTCCAGAATCGGTCTCAGGGTACCACTGGCCTTGGGGATGAGGAAATATTGGGAGTAAAATCCCTCTCCTTGTTCGTTTCTTAGAACCCGTACTATGGCTCCTAGGGCAAGGAGGGACTTGACCTCCTTGAGCATGACTTGCTCATGAGAGGGGTCTCTGAAGAGGGACAGGTGGGGATGGAAGTTGGGTGGAGGGGATGAAAACTGGATAGAGTAGCCTTGGGCAATGGTGCTGAGGACCCATCAGTCCGAGGTGATGTTGTACCACTCTTCCAGGAAGGGGGCCAAATGGTTCAGAAAAGGGCGGGAAGGGTCCTGGTTGCAGACTGGGGAGTCGCCCGGAGGCGCACCCTCAAAAGGGGCATCAGCGGTTGTTAGGGTGCCGCAAAGCATTGCGGTGGGTGCTTGTGCTCGGTCCCGATGTTGGCTGATGCCTGTTTGTGTGGCTGGTTCTGTCCTTTTGTCTGTAGGGGGTATAATACGAGGCCTGTGGTCTAAACTGTGGTTGCTGATGTGGGGGACAGCGAAATGAGTGCCTGGCGTGCTGAGGAGTGTACAGCCCCAAGGATCTTACCGTGGTCCTGGAATCTTTAAGGCTATGGAACTTATCATCTGTTTTGTCTGAAAACAGGGCTGGACCATCGAAGGATAGGTCCTGTATAGTTTGTTGCACCTCTTGGGAGAGGCCCGAGTCCTGGAGCCACACGCAATGGTGCATGCATACTGCCGAGGTGACTGCTCGACCTGCTGAGTCCGCTGAACCATAGGCCATCCATAGGGCCGCCCTGGCTACAGCTACACCCCCGTCCAGGATTGTCTGGAGATCTGCCACTTGGTCCTGCGGGAGTGTGTCAGTGAACCAGCGCAGCGAGTTCCACAGATTATAATTGTATCTGCCAAACAACGTTTGATTATTGGCGATATGGAACTGGAAGCTCGTTGTAGAATATATCTTCCTCCCAAATAAGCCCAGTTTCTTCTGTTCTTTGTTTTTAGGGGTGGAACCCGTCTGTCCTTTAGGTTTGCTGCCTCCACCACCAAGGTGCCTGGGATGGGGTGGGAGAACAGGTATTCAAAATCCTTGGCCAGGACATAACACTGCTTTTTGGCTGTCTTAGAGATTGGCTGGACTGAAGAAGGGGTCTGCCATAGTGCCTTCACAATCTTTACTACCCCCTCATGGATGGGGAGGGCCACTCGTGCAGGGGCCACCGCAGCCAAGACAGGCCAGCGGGGTGTCTAGGTGGGGTCGGCGAAGGCAGACCATCAAAGTTTGAGCTGCCTGGAAAGCCTCCGGTGTTGATAGTACCGGGAGGTCAATGGAGGCCCTCACGCTCCCAGGAGTTGGGGGCCTTTCCATTAGTGGCGGTGCCTGCGAGGATTGGCCCTCGTGGTCGGACTGCGGCTCCGGGGCAGAGTCTGCTTAGGTTCTGGTGGAGTCGCCCTTGCCTGGTCGGTGCTTTTTCCTCCTTTCTTTGGAGGATGATGTCTGGTGCGGGGTTGGTGCCGGCACCAACTGGGAACTTCTCACCGAGGACATACTCGGTGCCGACAGGGCCCGGGGCAGTTCAGATGCCAGCCGCAAGGCTGCCTCTATGAGTAGAGCCTTCAGACGAATTTCCCTCTCCTTTTGTGTTCGGGGTTTGAAGGCTCTGCAGATCTTACATTTGTCCTTTTGGTGTGATTCTCTCAAACATTTTAGGCAGTTGTCATGCAGGTCACTGAGCGGGAACGCCTTTCCGCACACGGTGCAGGGTTTAAAGCCCGGTGATTTGGGCATGCCACCCCAAACAAAAGCCCCAATGGAGTCTGCAGTATGAAGACTGGAAACTCTCCTGTACCTGCCACTGGCTACTAGTGGGGATTTCTCTGCATCCTAGTATACTGCGCTGAGTCTACCAGGCATTCAAGTTGAGAGAAAATAGTAGACCTGTAGGAATGTTTTCAATTCCAGCATTGCAGAAAGGAGGTGACAACAGGTAAACCATGCAGTGCCACTCCACCACCACTACCAAATAACATGGAAGTTTCCTGGTTGGTCCCCGGAGAGGCCCTAAGAGAGATAGACTGCTGGCCAGATGGTGAGAAGGAGGGTAGATGGGGCGTTGGGTGGGGGGGTCGATGAGGGAATCAAGAAATGGATGCCTGTCCTGTATCTCTCCCCAGCACCCAGGGGTTAAGGAAGTCCTGCCCTATGTGGCTCTCCCAGAGGAGATATGGAATTCAGGGGCTAGGTGCCGGGTCTAGAAGGGAAGCTGGAAGGACCTTGGCCTGGGTCGCTCTCCAGTCCTTTGCTAGTCAGAGGGCATGGAGGAAATTTGTGGATGGGGTAGGAAAGCCTGATTCAGTTCCTGCTCCATTTGCTGCCCCCAGTGGGGACCATAAGCTGCTAGGGCGGTATGTTGGGTTCAGGAGAAGGGAACCCAGCCCAGCTCCCTTCCCCACTCCATGCCACAGCTAATTTGTTAGCTCCCTGGTGCTCCTAAGTTGTCTTTGATGCATTGATAGTGGTGCAAACCAAGCCTTAGAACATTTGTGGTGTTTAGTTACTATGGCAGGCAGCCTGAGTTTTCCTGAGGAATGCACGCAATAGACAGGAAATAGTGAATTTTAAGAGTTTATAGCTTAGCATAGTCTGAGCAGAATTTCATGAGAGAAAGAAAAGGCATGTCAGTAGCCTCAGGGTGGGTCTCCTGACAAATGTCAAAGACCTGCTGCAAGTGGAGGCGGTGTGAGAGCTTCTCAAAAAAAATGCCACAAGAATCTTTTATAATGGAAAGCGTTGGGCAACCCAAAAATAGTATCGGCTACCAAGCTGCCTCAATAATAAGTTCATTGTTCCTGGTCAAATCCATTTCCAATAGTGTCTATATAGAAAAAAATTAATTCCAACTTCACCTAGCACCTTAACTGGCAGTCTGATCACCTACTGTCTCACCCTTAGAGGTGGTCTCTCCAGATCAAAAGTTGAAGAACCTGCTTCCCATACAGTCTGGTTTTCCAAGCAAACCAAATATGGCTGTAGTTCACCTAACTAGGAGGATTGCCATTTAAGGACCTTGTGATCACCGGGCCTGAATGGACTTACTTTTTGAACTTTTTCCCATAGTCTTAGATGATTCATGGAGAAGGGAGTCCAGAATTTGAACCCCAATGGCAGCTGGCAGTAATGGTCATTAACACATGAAAGTTCTGATTAAGTTCATTAACCGCAAATATACCACAGTATTAGTGAATGTGTTGCATAACTTACAGGTAAAGAAGTAGGAAATATAAAACAAACTTAAAAAAACAAACAAACCCATGCATACCTGACCAAAGTTTTCCTCATCTATGCAAAACATGAGATCCAGCTCTGTAGGATCATTTTCCAGAATCCATTTCAAAGAGTTGTAATATTCACTATCCTGTAGTAACACAATAGGTTACAATTAAGCACCATTTAAAAATGCATACATAATTGTTTACTTGACATTCTCATAGACTTTAAGGTCAGAAGGGACCAGTACGATCAGCTAGTCTGACCTCCTGCAAAATGCAGGTCTCAAGACCTCACCCACCCACTCCTGCAATAGGCCACCAACCTATGACTGAGTTATTTACCTCCTTAAATCATGATTTAAGGACTTTAAGATACAAAGAATTCACTGGTAGGTGAGCCATGCCCTGTGCTACAGAGGAAGGCAAAAAACCTCCAGAGCCCAGGCCAATCAGCCCTGGGGGAAAATTCCTTCCCAACCCCAAATATGGCGATCAGTTAAACCCTGAGCACGTGGGCAAGTCTCAACAGCCAGTTACCCAAGAAACAATTCTCTGTAATATGCAATTAAATGCAATACTCTATAAATATAAATACCAATCTGATATTAGAGCTTTAGAAACAAATAAAATGGATTGAGAGCTCTCCCACTCCTTATCTGAATGTATAGTCTTCCTTTTCATTTTGGTAACCAGATGGATGGTTTTAATTATTAATTTACATTAATTCTTGCATAGTATATTTTCTATGTTCACACTCATGACTGTTACTTATACAAAACGAAATCAAATTGGAACGATCTGTAATAGCCCAGTAGAGTTGCACTCCAAGGCAAAGCCTTGTATTCTATGTAACATGGTTCTTACACCAATTTATCAAGATGATACCAATTTATTAACTTGCTCATTACACTGAAAAAACCCATCAACTACATGATTCATATCTTCAACTTCTATTAGATTTACAATTAAAGAACCAACAGGAGAGAAAAACAAAACCAAAAAAAGGGGAAACCACACAAGCAAAGCTGACCAAACTTTAAACTTTCCAAGCGCAAGAAGCAAAAGAGTAAATGAAAAGTTTGTTATTAATTCAGAATAAGATTACAATATATTCATTTATTTTTATTCATTATTTTTATGCATTAATTTTTAATTCGACAAGCCAAACTCTAGTGCGCATGACAAAGACAAAGAGAGGGAGCATGAACCAAGCCGCTAAACAGCATTTTTAAAGCAGTGCATTTACTTTAACATAATGAACTGAAAAATAGCAACTGATACTCTAGAACACCAACAAAGATAAATTGCATCTTGGTTCCTCTTCCACTGAGCAACCCATTGAGAAGACCAAGAAGAGTGATTGTAGAACTAAGAATTAGTTAAGTGGCATCAGTTTTACATCTGGTTGCAGGAACAACAGAAATAACCCATGGTGATTATCAAGACGTTGAACCTTACCCAACGTGTCTCTGACATTTGTATGCATGACTGAGGGAACAGAAAAGAAAAAAATGTCTCTCTGATTCTCCAAAGCTGGTGGTGCGGAAGAACTAGAACGACACTAAAAAGTTAGATAGCTAGAAAAACAATGGTATTCTACTGGCTTAATGGAGATCTCTTATATGTAGTTGCAGGGCAGAGCTGATATTTGGAATTTTTCAACCTCGACGGAGCAGATACGTCTAGGTTGGGAGAAAACTGGGACACTATTAAAGGATCCAATTTACAATCTTCCTCTACTTCACAACAAATGGTCAGAGACCATGAACTTCTGTAGAATCAACAAATGCTAGACAAAATTGCATCAGGAAGTACCACCTTGCTTGCAACTACAAACAAAGCTATCCCTTTTCTTTAATCAGTAGAGAATACTAAAGAACCTGACAACCATTCGGAATGTGCGTGTATGTGTGCATGTGTGTAATGCAGCAGAAATAAGAGAATCTATGGTACATGCACTAAATCTGTTGAGGAGAAAATGATTTATCATTTGATTACTTTTTTCTCCTTCAAGACCGATGAATGACTCCCTGTGTCTCCAACCCTCTGAGAGCGCCGCATTGAACATAAAATTTGCAGATGACACCAAGCAGGGAGGTATTGATAGCATTTTGGAGTACAGGATCTGAATTCAAAACAATCTTTACATATTAGAGAATTAATAAAGGCAAGTGCTACACTTAGAAAGGAAAAAGTCAAATGCACAACAACAAAATGGGGAATAACTGGCTAGGTAACAGTACTGCAGAAAAGGATCTCAAGGTTATAGTAGATCACAAAGTGAACGTGAGTCAACAATGTGATGCAGTTGCAAAAAAAGCTAGTTGTAGTGGGTACAGGCCCAGTATAAGGCCTTTAACCTGAACCAAAGTAATGTCAAGACATTGCTAAACCGAGATACGTCATGAAAAGTCGAGAAGAGGATAAATGTTGCATAAACATAACTAAGCATATTATATAAACTAGGTACCAAGACACCCAGGAACATTCCATAGATAAGGAAGAACAGGCTGACCTACCGCAGTAACAAGGGAATAACATGATGGATAGTTAGAACCAACATGAACAAGGTGATAGGCGGCACCTAACTACATTGAGGTCAAACCTTAATACGTCAGAAATATTGTGAAAGTTGTTTGTGTAGGTGTATAAAAATGTATTTCTGGGGTGTGTTCGGGGTCCGGCCCAGGGGGCAGTGGAAAGTCCCGCCACTGACTGAGCCGAGTCCATTGTCCTGGGGTCAGTATCCGTAGTGCGCCCTTGGATGAGTCTTAGAGCACTCCGGGGGAACTGCTACTGTATCCACCGTGGCAATAAACCTGGTCGATGTGCCTTCGTACCTTACTAGACTCTGTGGTCATTGGGGGTTCTCTTCGGGTCTGCTGTGTCAGCTATCTGCAGAAGCTGGGGCAGCACTTAGAGGGAACACACGCACGCAGCCGAGTGATACCAACATTGCAGAGAGCCGAGCACAACACCGATAGCCTCTGACAACACTGGTGACCCCGACTACTGATCCGGTGAGTAAGCGAGCTGCCCTCTGGAAGGAATTGCGATCTAATATGGCAGAAAACCTTGAGTTAGGGAACCCCCTGATTCCCTCCCTTTTGGACCCGCTGGATTGCCAATAAAGGGGGCCCATATGAATTTAAAAAAGATAGTGGGGAGACATGGACTGGCATATGTAGAGCGATGGTAGAAACCGACGCTCTAAAAAATAGTAAGAAAAGTAAGAAAACAAGAACTTTGCAACTTATGTCTATGGCCGTCAGATGGCTCAGACAGCACGCTGTCCTCCTAGCCAAGCAAGCAGTGGAAAAAACAGGGAAAGTAGAAGAGGTAACCCGGGCAGTTGAGCATTGGAAAGCCCAGGCTCTTTTAGCAGGACAGCAGGCAGTTCAGACTCATGATATGTTCGAGCAAGTCAAGCAGGAAAATAAACACTTGGAAACAGCTGTAGAAAACCTGCAATAGCAAACCGTGCCGTCCCCTAATGCCCAGCAGAATCCAGGTACTGCTATAGTGCCTAAAGAATGGGGACAGAAATGGAAACAGGTGGCCCTGACCAAGCTAAGAGATGGAACTTGGGACAGCTGGGATGGGCATTGCGACGGGAACCTGTGGAAGGGCCCTGTTAATCCCTCCTTTTCTGACCCATGGGCAGGAGCTACCGCACCGGAACCACCACCTTATGATGTGAGCCAGGTCTTGGGCACACACTCCCCAAAACCTAGATCGATTCCAGTAAAAGCAGGAGAACTGGGAGAAGATGAGGAACAGGGTCCTATTAATGAAAACGGGACCAATGACCTCCCCAATAACCACACTAACGACTCCGCTCCACAAAGTAGGAACGTTGAGTCACACATAAGCCCTGAAGATATCCCGAAATTAGGAACCCCTCCAATAATAAAGAAGTATTGGGAGGAGATAGACACCCTTACAAAGAATTTCACTCAGCATTTGAAAAGGCCATGGGTACGGTGGTACCATGCAGATAGGGAAAAGGATCAAATACCTGCTCCCAAACTACCCCGCGTAAGTGGCTTAACAGCCAGACTGAACGCGTTAAAGATTAATTAACTGACTGTGTTAGCCGGAGCTGTCGGACCTCCTCCCTCTGATAATTTTAATGAATTTATGGCATGGCTCCATAAAGGCTCGCAGCTGCTTAAGGCAGTAGGGATTGACATGTTGCAGGAACCAATATTGGTGCAAACCCTGTTGGGGCCCTTAAACTGTCAGACCCTCGGCTTTGATGATGATGTTGCACAGATGCTTAAACGGGTGGTTCAGAAACACTTTAAGCTGACTAGTGAGCTAGCTACCCTCAAGGGAATTGCGAGACTGCCAGGAGAAGCTCCAGCCAAATTGGCAGACAGAATTCAAACCTACCTCAGATTAACAGCAGGATCTGTAAATGTGGAGGATTTAAAGCCAATCGTTTTAGAGGCATTGCCCCCAGGTGTGTCGGATTGGATGTATGCCTGGTGTGAGAATGGGGGTACTGACGTTCCTTGGGACGAGTGGATAGCGAAGGTGGAAATGGCAATTAAGCAGCAGGAGGGAACCCCTGTAAATGAACTGTGTACTCACTTAGGACAATGGAGGACAAAGGGACCTGGATACTCCCCCCGCGGTCGAGGCAGGGGTTGGAACCTAGAAGGAAGCGTCGGGGAGAACTAATGCATCAGGCGCCCAAGGGTCCTCTTCAACGTTTGCAGGTTGATTTTGTGGGACCTCTACCCACCACTCCCAGGGGAAACAGATTTTTGTTTGTACTTGTGGACAGCTTTAGCAAATGGGTAGAAGCTTTCCCCACAAGGAAAGAGACCAGTAGAGTGGCTGCAAAACTATTAATAACTGAAATTTTTCCAAAATGGGGTTTGCCACACAGCATTGATTCTGATAATGGCCCTGCTTTCATAGGACAGGTGTATTGAGAAATGGGTACCGGGGCTGGTATTCCCCTACCACTGCACATTCCCTATCATCCACAGGCAGGAGGACAGGTGGAAAGGATGAACAAATCTTTAAAAGTTGAATTGTCCAAAGTATGTAATGAATTAGGTACTAACTGGGATGTGGTCCTCCCCTGGGTCTTAATGAGAATCCAAAGTCGTCCAAACCGCATGATGGGGTTCAGTCCCTATGAAGTGCTCTTTGGAAGACCAATGCCTGGTTGGGAGAACCTAGTATATCCCCCAGATTGGGAGACAATCACAGCACTGACGACAATGACTTGGATGAACAGTTTTAAGTATTGGTTGGGTACCGTACAAGGAGCTGCCGCAGTGCAGCAGGCTACAGAGCAGCAAAAAATGAATCAGGCTTTTGATGAGCACAGCGACATTAAATGCTGGAAAATCGGGCAACAGGTGATGGCAAAAAATCGAACCCGGTACTAATAAAAAATTTCCAAAAGCAGAATGGACTGGCCCCTGGACCATTGTAGAGACATTGGGGCCCTCTCTCTATCTAGTTCACATACAGGATCAAGCGTACTGGAAACATGCCATGCAGTTAAAGGAATACAAGGGTTAAGCATGTATGTCACATGTCTGTGCTTGTTTTACAGAAAAGATATCGAATAACCGAGTACGGTAAGTACCATGGAAACCTTCCAGCTGCTTAATGGAAGCTTTATTAGCTTTAACCTTAGAGCTCCATCCGCACCTTATCTGTTGCTGCGCTTTGCTTGGGATCAACTAACACGTTTTGAAATATCTTGACCATACCCGGTTAGACAATTGAGGGGTAAAGGCACATTTACCTGGGGTATTGGTAACGAACTCACCATCTGGTATAATGATAGGAACACATCTGTATGGATATTGAACCAGGTGGGAAAGCAGCCGTTGTGGCTGCTTGGGCCAAAAATTTTGTGGATCAACAATGCTCCTGTTACTCTCATTGGAGCACAGTTCCTATTTATTGCCCCTCAGACTGATTTGGAAGTATTGTCCGCATTAGATGGGGATTATATCCAGGTCGGGCAGGGAGTAAAGAAACCCAAAACAGGACCAATGACAATGTAACGACAACTGCCAGGCCTGGTTACTTATTGCTGCTCAACCCCCCCCCCCCCCCAAAAAAACCCCAAAAGCCATAAGCCGGGTTTTGATTAAATTTATGTCAAAGCCTAGACTTGGTGCCTGTCTAGATGGAAAAGAAAGTGCATAAAAAGGAGAAAAGTACTGGATAAATAAATTAAATAAAGGGAAAAATGAAATGATTCACAGAGCACATTAGAAGACAGGAGAACTGTAACACTGTTACAAGGCAATGGGTAAAAATATTTCATCGTTAAGCAAAGTTACTGTCCCTAATACGTAAATAACCACACAAAGTGCCCAAAACCAGTTAACTATGCAGGTTTGGACACAAAAAAAAAAAAAAAAAAGCAGCGAGTGTTGTTGTTTGTTTCTTACAGGAGAAGATGCAATTGTCATGGATGTGGAGTTTAACAAGCATCTTGGTACTGGCCCATGTCTCAATGGGATTGGTGGATGTCATTAAAATCAACCAAACACAATTGGTCTATAGATCCTTCTGGGTCGAAACGGCGGACAAATCTGATGGATGGAAAGCAGCAAATCTGAATTTCCAAATTCAGCAGCACCCTATTGGGACTATGCTAAAGCTAATCTGCGAGACTCAGGTCAAGCAACAAGTGGGACACATCTTTCGGCTTTCGCCCTTTCCAATTCAGATGGCGTGGGAATGGAAGGTCCAAAACGGCAGCCAAACCCAGCGCGTTCCACACCTGAAGTTGGATAATGCGCGATGGCAAATTGAGAAGAGACTGACTTTAAGTAAAGGGACACAGGGGGAATATGCATGTTGCTGGAAAGTTGCTGATGTTGTTAATTGTAAATCTATTAACCTTACAGCCTATCCTCATCCAATTCCCACAGTTGTACCTCCAAGGAGTATACCCCAGTTTCAGGAGCAAGGTATAGACGAAAGAAGGAAACCAGGAAACCATGTGTCACATCAGTCGCGGGCCATGTCATACATTGAATCTTTAAAAGTAATGTCCACTGAAACAAATAAGTCAGGAATAGCTGGGCAGTCTGTTATATTAAGTTGCCTGTATGAATTACAGGATCAATTCACTGAATTTTTAGATATTACATGGAAAAGGAAGTTATTAAATGCAGACTCATATATAATCCTGTGGTACGTGGCCGGCCAAACATATGGACCATGTCCTATTCAAGGTAGATGTTCCACAGTTAAAGAACATGTAAACAGCAGGTTTTAATTTAAAAGCGAGAATGTAACTTGGGGAGATGCTTCCCTGCTTATACTAAATTTGACTCAGGACGACGCTGGAATTTATGAGTGTACGGTCCAAAAATTACCAGGACAGGGAAACGTGCTGGTGGATTTAACTGTAATCGTTTCATCAACGCCTGCTTTCACCACGCCTACCATTATAATGACACCTCGGCAGCACCCGTTAATGGAATGCCCAGCTATGTCACCTTGGCCTAATCCAGGGATTTTTCTACATCCCAGCATGGAATATATGGTGGAGAATGTCGGCTGGTTGTGTGTCCCACTCACATTGGATTTTGAAGGTGTGATCATGCCAAGGCAGTGTCCCAGGCAATACAGGGACTGGTTTAACTCAGAAATACAAATTCAGTTACACATTTGGAAGGGCTCTCAACTTATCTCGGAACAGTCTAGAGGCAAACGGGATATATTGGGAACAGCCCTAGGAGGATCTAGCCTCGGCATGTCCCTATGGAACTCGGCAGACATTGAAAATCTTAATTTAAAAATTAACACTGTGATCAATGGATTAGGGAAAGCAGTCAAAACTGGGGGAGGAGTAAGTAGTCTCTTATTGGATCAGCATGCAATCACTATTGATAACATGCATTTAATTGAACACCTGAATGCCACCATTTTGTCCCTTATTAACAGCATCCAAAACAACGTTTCACTGGCAGTTGCCTGCTCGGCCTATGGCAGTAGGATAATAGAAATCGTACAGCAAAGTTTATTACAGTTACAGCTTCAAACTTGGCCACAAATTCTGGACCAAATATCCATTATGAATCGAATACAAGGACACGGTATCAACCACATGAAACCTGTCTTTTTGCAGTTTGCTAAGTTTGATAGGATCCCAAAAGAAACTGGTAAGAAAGACAGAAGTGTGCACCTCATGATGGCAGTGCCGAGGTGGGTGCAAGAGCCGGTTACGGTTTACTTCGCGAATAGTGCAGGGACATTGGTAAACAACACATATGTCCAACATTACCCCACTATGCGCTTGGTAACCGAAACTGGCTCAGAGGTTAATCAAGCTTGTTGCACAAAACATAATGGATGGTGGTTGTGTGAGTGCTATGCCAAGATTGACGTTAATGCTACAAGAAGGGGCTGGGCCCGACTGGTATCAAAGGAGGTGATTGCAGAAGTGCTGCGAATTCAAGATATGGCTTGTGCCATTGGATTCCAAAATTTTTCCATTGATGGGAATATTTGTCCCGGAAACGAGGCTGGGTTCTGCGTACCTATAACAAGCACGATTCAAATAGGAGCCCATGCCTTTTGGCCCACAAGAAACAGTAAAGCCGTCACTACAAGGGTCACCATACATGAACACTTAGCAAATTTGCTGGTTAACCTGTTTCCTCCTGTAAAATCTCTACAGCTAGATGTACATGCCCTGGTTCAAAGGACTAAGGAATCCCTAATACCGATTGCACATCTAATTCAACAGCAAGCAAGTGAAGTTGACGCAGTAGAAAAAGAAATGGAAATGCCCTGGTGGGCAATTCCAGAAGATGTTACATTACATCCAGTAGTCCGCACATTAAGCATACTCCTCATGGGGGTCCAGTCACTGACAATTATTATATTAGTCGGTATGTGCTGCTTCACAGTCCGTTTGACAAGCAGATTTAGGAAGCATAATCAAGTTGACAAGGGAATGGAACTGAGAATTAACACTGCCGTGGTACATCCAAATATGCACTACGTATAAAATATAGGCTATTGGCTATAGCATGTGTGGTAAGAAAATTTATAGTTAAGACATGTATCCATATGATTCTATATGATTCATATATATACTCAACATATATTCACATATGTAATATACATATCCAATACTGCCTTATATCCTAAATGCATGCGCAGTCTGATTTATATTTTCACAAAACCCTCGATTGGGAAACACAACTGGTGCCTAGTACCCCAGCACCCCCAACATAGTGTCCCGGGCCTAACATTCCCAGGCCCAGTATAAGGGACTAAAAACATGATTGGATACTAATATCTGTCTAATAGTCGTACGAGGGAATGTGCAGACTTTAGGGCAGGTGGGGGCATGAGCATAGGGATGAGAACAAAGGGTTACCACAACACAGTGTTTAGCCCACTGGGTTGCCTTCCGTCCATATGCTATGCTTTTCCGGGATGATGGGTAAACATCCTCCCCATAAAAAACAAGAAATGGGGGAATGTAGTAGGTACAGGCCCAGTATAAGGCCTTTAACCTGAACCAAAGTAATGTCAAGACATTGCTAAACCGAGATACGTCATGAAAAGTTGGCAAGAAGAGGATAAATGTTGCATAAACATAACTAAGCGTATTATATAAACTAGGTACCAAGACACCCAGGAACATTCCATAGATAAGGAAGAACAGGCTGACCCATCCCAGTAACAAGGGAATAATATGATGGATAGTTAGAACCAACATGAACAAGGTGATAGGCGGCACCTAACTACATTGAGGTCGAACCTTAATACGTCAGAAATATTGTGAAAGTTGTTTGTGTAGGTGTATAAAATGTATTTCTGGGGTGTGTCCGGGGTCCGGCCTAGGGGGCAGTGGAAAGTCCCACCACTGACTGAGCCGAGTCCATTGTCCTGGGGTCAGTATCCGTAGTATGCCCTTGGATGAGTCTTAGAGCACTCCGGGGGAACTGCTGCTGTATCCACCGTGGCAATAAACCTGGTCGATGTGCCTTCGTACCCTACTGGACTCTGTGGTCATTGGGGGTTCTCTTCGGGTCTGCTGTGTCAGCTATCTGCAGAAGCTGGGGCAGCACTTAGAGGGAACACACGCACGCAGCCGAGTGATACCAAGATTGGAGAGAGCCGAGCACCACACCGGGAGCCTCTGACAACACTAGTATCAGTCTGGGGTGTATTAACAGAATTGTTGCAAGCAAGACACAGAGGTAATTGTCCTGCTCTAGTCAGCACTGGTGAGGCCTCAGCTAGAAGAGTGTGTCCAGTCCTGGGTGCAATTCTTTATAAAACTGAGCGTCCAGCAAAGAGAAACAAAATTGATTAAAAGCTTAGGAAACACGGAAAAGTTAAGAAGTCTGGGCACTTTTAGTCTGTAGAAAAGACAGCTGAGGAAGACCTGATAATCTTTAATTGCATTAGAAACAGGGGTGCCCAATTCTTTTCTCACTCGGGGGGGGGGGGGGGGGCGGGGAGTAATTTTTGGATAGAAAAAGGGGGGGAGAGCATAGGGAACATACGCAGGGCAGTGGTAGGAAGGCAGAGCGTGGGGAAGAGGCACAGGGCACGGTAGGGATGGTAGGAAGGACAGGAATGGAGTGGTAGGGGACCCTGGCAAGGCAGGAGACGGACAGGGGAAAGCAGTTGGAGCAGAATGGCTGGGTGATGGGACCCACTGCTTCCTCTCTGCTCAGCCACACTGGTTCCCAATCCCTCCCACCCTGAACCCTTCCCCCTACACTGGCTCCCGCTGGAGCCCCCACTGGATCCTGCACTAGGTCTGCCTTGGCCCCACTGGGCTGCTGCTCCCAGGTGACCTGCGGGCCAGATTCTAGCCCTCTGGTGGGCCGGATTCCGGCCTGTAGGTTGGACAAGGCTATGTTAGAAGGAGGATGATCAGTTACCCTCCATGTACAATGAAGGTAGGTCAAGAAATAAGAAGCATAATCTGAAGCAAGGGAGATATAGGTGAGATATTAGGAAAACTGTAACTTTCTAACTGTAAGAGAAGTTAAGCTCCAGAACAGGCTGCCGAAGGAGACTGTGGTATCCCCATAGTTGGAGGTTTTTCAGAACAACTGGGACAAAAACCTGTCGGAGCAGTCTAGGTTACTCGGTCCTCCCTCAGCATAGGAGATTGGATTTGATGGCCTCCTGAAATCCCTTCCAGACCTACATTCCTATGATTTTCTATCACTTGCCCATTACTCTTCTTACAGTGGGAAGGGAAAGGATGAAGTGAAAAGTCTATTCACACAGCTGTAATCCTATGTTTGTCACCAATTGTTTACTCGACTATTAGCTTTTATAATTTCCCCGGAGAAGGAACTCATGTAACTGCCAACATTAATAAGTTATATCCAATTTTGCTGTAGCCATATAGGTCCCAGGATATGGGAGCAATAAGGTGGGTGATGCAATATCTTTTATTGGATCAGTTTCTGTTGGTGAAAGAGACAAGCTTTCCAGTTCAAAGAGCTGAAGAAGAGTTCTATGGAGCTTGAAAGACTGTCTCTTTCACTAACAGAAGCTGATTCGATAAAAGGCATTACCTCTTCCACCTTGTCTCTCAAAACTTATTAGTGTTAAAAGTGTTCACTTACCACTGACTCCATGTCCTTCAGCGTTATTTGTTTCCCTAGCATCATCTTATAAAAAGGCCTGATGAAGAAACCTAAAAAAAAAAAAACAAAAAAAACCCAATCCAAGAGGCTCAAGTAAATAGATTTAATTTTAAACAGTATTTTGTTTTGTTCTGGTACCAATATGAGATAAAAAGGGCTGATACAGCAAATAATAACACTGCTAAATCCAGCACTCTTTCACACCTTTGAAAGTAAAAAGAATGAGAAAAGGAAAACTATATCACACTGACATCAGATTAGCAAGTGTAAAACAAAACAATCCACAGTCATTACAGTGTAAATGCATTTGAGTAGGAACGATAACAAGCATGGATATTTGTTGGGGATTGACAATCCGGGGAGCGGTGACACCCTGAGTGAAGCCAACAGTCCCTAGAAAGTGTCGGCCACCAACGACGACAGTTGTCACTAAAACTGATTACTATCCCCAGCCGTCTACACACACAATAATCCACATCCACTTCATTCTTACTGAATCCTTGAGAGAAAATGAGTTTAAATAGCACAAGTACTCCAGCCACAGCAGCTGCACAGAAAATCCGTATGTTGGTATTATATAACTGCCTCAAGGTTATGATGTACCTTGAGGCAGTTGCAATTATTAATTTGTTAAAGGATAAAATCCAGGCACTGGAGGAAAGAGAGCATAATCTCTAGTATTCTGCTCTCCCTACGCCAGGTCAAGGCATAGAATAGATTGTTCAGGTTTAAAACAGCAGCATATTGCTTTAAGATGGTAAAGAAATTCCCCTCTGTTAATGCAGTCCCAACTACTTAAGTTAATACAACTTTCTCTAACTACAGCAGGCCCCGTTCTCCACTCTACTGCAACAGGTTTATGGCAGTGTTACTACCAGATGGAGTTACAATGTAAAAGAGATGCAGAAGTCTGGAGAATTTCGGTCCGAAGTTTGAGCTCCCAGTTTACAAGATTCCATTCTGCTTTGCGAAGTGACTACAGAAATCACATGATAAGGTGCATGGTTTATTATGTCTTACTGAATCCAGATAAATTGGACTAAAAAAGTCATCTTTGTAACTGTGTGCTTATTCTAGGATCTCAACATCAACTGGGAACATAACTATTAGGGGGCTAAAACACCTGACTTAGGAGGAGAGGCTGAGGGGACTAGGCTTGTTTATTCTGCAGAACAGAAGAATAAAGTGGGATTTGACAGCAGCCTCTAACTACCTGAATGGAGGTTCTGGGGAGGAAG
This sequence comes from Pelusios castaneus, assembly GCA_007922175.1. Lineage (NCBI taxonomy): Eukaryota > Metazoa > Chordata > Testudines > Pelomedusidae > Pelusios > Pelusios castaneus. Next base: position 633,216 of record ML685863.1, on the reverse strand, counting down.
GAGCTAGGAGCGATGGTGTCAAGTTGCAGTGGGAAATTTTAGGTTGGATATTAGGAAAATCTTTTTCACTAGGAGGGTGGTGAAGCACTGGAATGGGTTACCAAGAGAGGTGGTGGAATCTCCATCCTTAGAGATTTTTAAGGCCCAGCTGGACAAAACCCTGGCTGGGAGGATTTAGATGGGGTTGGTCCTGCTTTGAGCAGAGTGTTGGACTAGATGACCTCCTGAGGTCCCTCCCTTCAATGACGCTAGGATTTCTTTCTCACAGAACACAAGCAATAGATTCTAGAGATCAAATGATATCCTTACCAACACCACTGCAACCTCAGAGCCTCCTGCTTATTTGCACAGATATGGCTGATTTAAAGGTAGGAAACAATTCTGTAGGTGATGCACAAAGAGGAATAGAATGGAGCTTACTTTCCGTCAGTTATGCTGGCTCCTTACGGGCTCACAGACGTGGAAAAGCAGTAAGAATGCATATGCTATAGCAACATTATTATTTAAACTCACCATCTAATAGCTTCCCATGAAACACTGCCAGGCCAGCAACTCGTCCAATAAAAGTGAAATAGGACAGATGATCTTCATTACAAAGACCGGAATTAGGGTTAATCTGAAGGGTATAGTTGTCCCTTTTATTTTGGAAGAGAAAAAAAACCCTGTTTAAATAATCAAGTAGTTGACATCAGATATGTTAATAAGTAATTTGTCCTTGGGATGTTTATTTTCTATTTTTGCAATCAAATCACACAGTATTTTAATATGTCTTTAGCTGCTGTACTTTATAGCTTGCTGACTCGGTTGAGGGAGTCAAAAATCATACCGTTAGGAATCTAAGGATCACCATACCAGAAAAAGACTGACATCCCTACTTCAGAGACAGGCAATACATCTTTCTCTCACCATGCACCACCTTACCACAGGAAAAATGTAATATTTATTAAATATTTAATGCCGCTATAGCATTCACCAGATATGATCAAACTGAGGCCTGTACAAAACACACAAATGGACACGGTCTTGGTTCTGAAGAGTTTACAGTCTGAGTGAGTCATTTCCTGTCACAAATCACCAGAATTGCTGCTGCTTTTAACTTGATCATTTCTGTAGCTAACCCTAACCGCGAATAAATACAAGCATTCTAGGATATGGTACTGTTGTACTCTGGGTCTGTAAAAAAGCAAGTGAAGGGAGATGGAAATTTAAAAGGAGGAGGAAACTTCAGATCTCCTCAAAGTTGCTAGGTCCCCTTCCTCCCCTCCACAGTCATAGCCAGCATTCCTCATCTGAGCAATACAGGATCTAATGTTTAAGCCTGGGAGAGAGCTGGATTTAAGCACTCAGAACTTGCCAAATTTGCTCTAAGTCACCGTGATAATATGATAATAGAGTTATTAAAGAATCCAAAAACCCTGGATAGATGCTATTCAAGTGTATATTCTTCAGACTGAATATATCCTGCAAGAGTAAAAGTAATGTGTTTCACACAGCAATGGGTGACTGAATGACTACACTAATCGGGAAGTGATACTTTGGACATACAAATATTCCATAGCGTGAATTCTAAATTCATTTTATTACCACAAAGCTGGGGAAAGATAAAGCTCCCTAAAGGCACAGGTTAAAAATGTCATGTGAGTGTAATTATGTCTTATTCCTGTTCTGAATGACAATTCTCATTCCAGTGGGTTTCTTGCTACTTTGTTTTGTTTTCTACCAAACTGAATCTTAAAAATTAAAGTTTTAGTTTAAACCATTCATTGTTGCATTTGTCCAATGACTGATAATGATGTTTTCAAAGACAAAAACATTTCTGCAGCAAAATTCTGGAAAGCACAAACACTTAGAATTTAGTTGAATATTTTACTGTCTTGTGCTTCTGTATGCACAAAAAATAAAAAGCTACTTTCCCCAATCATACCAATTGAGAGAGCAATTTTTTGTTTCTTTTCAATGAGAGAGAGAGAAGAGAAGCTGATGCACTGAACAAGGAATTTCTTGTTTATATGATCTTTTGTTCGTCTACTTTACATTCTACTCAACACTTTTATTGGAAATAAGAAGTGAGCTAGATATCGACACCAAACACAGAAAGCACGGTCTGCGATAAACAAATCAATCTTTAACCACTGTATTAGTAGCGAAGTACGTCACGTGACATTCCGCAAAGGTTCTTTAAGCACAAAGCCCAGCTTCTAATTCACACTGCTTTGGCAACGTACAGGGGCCTTCCAATAAGTGTAAATGTAATTCACTCCCACTTATGGCCTATTTATAGTGCCAGAGTTGTGTAAATGAGAAGTTGGCCCATGATAGCTGAATTACAACTCAAACTGCAATCAGGGACAGCAACACCACCAGTCAGGGACAGCCTAGATCGGGGGTCTGCAACAGCAGCTCCGAGAGCTGCATGCGGCTCCCTGACTGCTCCCTTGCAGCTCCCTGGCAATCCCCTCCAGCCGGGGTTGGCAACCCAACTGCCGCCATGCGGCTCCAGGGATGCCGGGCTGCAGTGGGGCGCCTGGCTGGCTGCAGCACAGTTCCCGGCCAGCCCTGGCCACCCAGTTTCAGGTCGCCGAGGCTGTCCCCGCCCCACCACATGAACACGAGGCAGCTGAGCAGAAGTGCCATTGACCATAGTGCTTGCAGGGCACGCGCGGTGGGGGTAGGGGAGCCGTCCCTCTGCTCCGCTGGCAGGGTGAAGCAGGGCTCCCTGCCTACCCACAGCCAGCTACTCCTCCCCAGTGGAAGGAGAGCGACCGGCGTGGAGCTCCGGCTTGCGGGAGTGGGGCCCTGGAGAGGCCCACTCCGAAGAGTTCAGGCCACTTCGTCCCCAGCCACCCCAGGGCTGAACAGGCCTGATCCAGGGCCTGGGGGCGAGGCAGCCTCTGTTCAGCCCTGGGGTGGCTGGGGGCGAAGCAGCCTGAACTCTTTGGAGTGGGCTGCTCCAGGGCCCTACCCCTGCAAGCCACAGCTCTGCGCCAGCCACTCTCCTCCCTCTGGGGAGGCGCGGCCAGCTGGGGAGCGCTGCTTCACCCCGCCAGCAGGAGGGTGAGCGGGCGGTGCAGCCTCTGGTCCCGGCGGCCTGCGTTCCACCTCCTTCCCTCTCCACAAGCGCTAGGGTCTGCGGCGCTTCCGCTCGCCACCTTGTGCTCATGGGGTGGGAGTGGCCCCAGTGACCCGAAACTGGGCAACCAGGGCTAGCCAGGAGTCGGCCCTGATGCTGGGGCCGGCCCAGCATCCCCGGAACCGCATGGCGGCCAGGGGTAGGCGGTGCAGCTGGGACCAGAGGCTGAGCCACCCTCACTCCGCTCCGCTCCGCTGTGGACTCAGAGCAGCGCTCCCCGCTGCCCAGCTGCCCCTGGCTGGCCGCTCCTACCCAGGGAGCAGAGAGTGGCTGGCGCGGGTCTAGTTCTTTTGGGAGTTGGGCCCTGAAGCAGCCCATTTCATGGATTTTGGGCTGCTTCACCCCCTCCCCCCAGCACTGAACAGGCCCACTCCAGGGGCTGGGGGAGAGGTGGCCTGTGTTCTGCGCTGGGGGGGGGGGGCGGCGTTGGGGGCAAAGCGGTTGAACTCCCTTTAATGGGTTTGCTCCAAGGCCCGGCCCCCTCCCCCCAAAAGCTGCAACCCCATGCTGGCTGCTCTCTGCCCTTGGGGAGGGGCGGCTGGATGGCTGGGAGTGGGATGGGGGCAGCTGGGAGCGCTGCTCGGTGTTGGCAGTGGAGGGAGGGTGGCACGGCTTCTGGTCCTGGCCACCCATCTCCGCCCAGCTGCCTCTGGTCCATGTGGTGGGGGGTGGGGTGGTGCCAGTGCCCCAAAACTGGGTGGCCTGGGCTGGGGCCCCCCAATCCGGCCTGCTGCTGGGGCCAGCCAGGTGCCCCCCTGCAGACTGGCAGAGGCTCTCTGCCCCCTCACCCTCTGCATCCCTTTTCTGCACAGAGCAGGAAAGGTCTCAGCCACTGCAGGAGGGAGGGACCACTGGGTTCCAGAAGGGCCAGCTGGGCTTGGGGTAGGTGGGAGGATGTCAGGAGGTCTAACCACCTGGGGCTGGGCAGGGAGGAGGTGTAGCCGTGGGGGAGGGCGTGTGCTGTCCCAGGGCTGGGTGGGTGTGCCAGGAGGGTCAGCTGCACTGCGGGGGACTGCCAGGAGCTGGAAGGCCACCTGGGCATGGGGTAGGGTTACCAGACGTCAGGCAGACGAAGGACATGTCCTCCGTCCAGCAGTTAATGTGCCCCTAAGAATGTTTCTGTTGTTCAGCTTGTTCTCCATTTTTTTCATGCTGCCATGCATTCATTAATCATTATCCATTTCCCATGACATAATATGGTAATGACAGATATTAACATTACATTTTCTCCATGTCCCCCTTTTCCTACTTCCCCGTCCTCCTTTCCATGCTTTGGTATCTGGTAACCTAGGCATGGAGGGATGCCGGGTGGCACCTGGGGCCGGCCAGGGGGGCCCAGGTCAGGGCTGCCTCCAGACTAGGGTGGGAGAGGAGCTGCAGCTGAGCGGAGGGAGAGAGGAGATTCAGCTATGCTGTGGCGGAGGGGCAACAGGGCTGGATGGGGGAAGGAGCTGCAGCCAGCCGGTGGGGGGGGGGCACAACTGTATGCGGCTCTTGGAATACTTGTTTCTTGGGAGGGGTGGGGGGGGGGGCGGATATGGCTCTTCTTCTCTTTTGGGTTGCTGACCCCTGGCCTAGATAATACATAGTCCTACCCTAAGTGCAGAGGACTAGACCACATGACCGCTTGAGGTCCCACACACACACAGGCGGCCTCGGCCTCCTGGCCGGGACCAGAGCAGGCTCCGACTCCCTCCCCCGCCCCCCCCAACCCCGCAGGCGGCAGCCTTGGCGTCCCGGTCCAGGGCTGGCTCCCTGGGGGGGCGGGGCGGGCGCCACGCTCCCCTCCAGCATGGGGGGTGGGGCCCCGCTTTGGCCAATTGGCCCCAGACCCCGCTCCCCCCCGGGACAGCGCTAGTCTCCCAAATACATACTGCCTTGCAAAATGTGGAATATTTACAAAACAATGAAAGTTGCTAAATAGATCACAGCAGTAGTTTGGTTTCAGGTGGTTTTCTAAACATGGAATAAGCACAGTAACACACCACAGTAACAAACCGCAGTATAGATATACATTTACACTGGTCTTGGGTAAAACACTTAAAAATACACCCTGAAGGAGTATCTAAAAGCTCTAGTATATGGATAAAAAGAATTACGAAGTAATCTATATTTTTTACAAATGGAAATATTTTAATGGACACTTACGTTGCTGAATATTCAAAGAGACCATAATAAGGATTAAACATCTCCTTAGACAGCAGGAAGAACCATTCTCTGGCCACACCTCCATAGTCAAGTCCTTTTTCTGACTCAAATTCAATCCAGAGTCTGGCTTTTAGTACATCAGGTCTCTTCACAGACATGATTCTTCTATAGGATTCCTCAAAAATATTATTTCTGTGTAGTTTCATCTCAAATCTGTTTGGTATATCAGCCTACAGGAAAGGAGAAATATTGCACATCAGTCTAAATGCATAGCCCGCGTGCCATTGCTGGTGCTGTTAAGATGACAGTACAGAGCAGTGAATAATCCAGCTAAGTAATTAAAGGTTTCTCCAGCTCCCTGTTTTCCGGAGCTTCCCCACTCTACAAGATGTGTCTAGAAATTCTATCGTGTCTTGAAATTTTCAACTACCTTCAGGTATGAATATGGGCCACCTCCTTTGCAATGGTTCAAAAGTTTATTCTCTATATTGAGGAAAATTCGTCAATAGAAAAAAAAGCAACAAAAAAGCAAAAGAGACAGAGAGAGAGTGAGAGAAAAAGAGCGCGAATGCTAAGCAGAATGGAAATAAGATGGAATGAACACATCGGTGACAGGAGAAATCACAATAATGTCTTGTTTTCCTGAGAAGATGGGCCTGAAGTAAACATTTTTTACTACCAATGTCATTGTTTAGTGCAGCAGAAATCCCATTGCTATTTGGTGCCTGTGAAGTGCTACATTTTAATACAGAGGAAGAAGCACCCCTCATAAATATGGATGCAAAGTTAAGGGGATATCTCGGTATAGCAAAAGAATACCTAAGGGTCCCCTGTGATCTGTTTTGTTAAGGCTACCAAAACCTTAAAGCTATTCTGAGCTGATGAATACTACAGGCAAGTTAGCAATGCATTGAGATCTCATCTCCTATTTTCATTAAGTGATTTTTGGTGCTAGTGAAAGACAGTGAATTACTGGAGTCCTATTTATTCACAGACCCAATATACAACATGTGGCAGAAACACCAACTTTCCCACTGCTCTGCCAATTCGCTGCAGCCATGCTTTTGGACAGATCATCTCTGAGGTGAGAGGGCAGGTCCAGTCCTTATGCCCATTCAAATCCTGGATTTTCATCTGAGTTTATTCTCAGGCATGCCAATTAGCATCAACTGTGAGGGAGCTGTTTGTGAGATGATGTTAGGTTGTCACTGCTTCTTTGTTGTCTCATTTCTTTAATTGTCCATTTATAAATAAAAACTTGAGCCTGAAAGGCTGGGTTATCAGTTCTGGTTGAGAGAGAAAGAGTTTTTGACCTATACAGAAAAGCTTCAGTCAATTTGTTTATATTCAGCTAACTGTGGTAAGACGAGTAAGGAAAATTGGCAAACAAGAGAGTGCAGCACCACTTATCTATTCTTGGGGCCATCAATTGTTCTTTTCCTATCCTAAAGGAATTGGTCCCAACACAACACAGATAACTACTCACTGGTTTCTTTAACTTCTTCCTGAAGTAATCGTATTTCTGTTTGAACTCTCTGGAATAGGGAACAGCCTGAAAGAGAGAAAAATATAAATATGTATAATTTAATACATTGTATAATCTCATGTATTGTAACCCCTAAAATGTTCATTAAAAGTACCCAGCAGTTTAAAAACATGCTTTTTAGGTCAATTGTAATTTGCTCTAAGCATGTACATTGCAAATAGCCCTCGGCACCAACACAGCACCTTCCATCTAACCAGTTCCAAAGGGGTAGACATGTCAGTCTAGTTCAGCAAAAAAACAAACGAGGAGTCTTGTGGCACTTTTAAAGACTAACACATTTATTTGTCACATGAGCTTTTGTGGGAGAAAATCCCACTTTGTCAGATGCTTGAAGAGCGTCTTCAAGCATCTGACAAAGTGGGATTTTTCTCCCACAAAAGCTCATGTGACAAATAAATTGGTTAGTCTTTAAAAGTGCCACAAGACTCCTCGTTAATTTTCATCTAAGGAAGTATTAAAACTTAACCCCTTTTCAGAAGGTGTTATCTCTATATACAAATGGGTAAACTGAGAGTTTCACAGCACCATATCTTTTGATCCAATCAGCTCTGCTAACCATTACACAATGCTCTTTTTCTGGTACTAGCAACAGAAAGGGTGAGAACACCCCTTTCTCCTCCCCCTCCCAAAAGAAGATGAAAAAAGAAAAAAGCAGGATACATTCTCTGGGCCCGTGTGTCATATTAGGAAGACACAAAGTCCTCAAGAGGTCTTCTAAGGATCTGCTGCACGTGGCTGGGCTGAGCCGGGTGGGAGATTTAAATGACCCTGGCTCCCAGCTGGCCTCACGGAACCCTAAGGTTCTGCCTACGGAACCCCGGTTGATAAACACTGGCTTATACACTTGAAGGAAACATCGGACAAGCTGGCATGGGTGCAAAAAATATAAGGGAAATTCTTTAAAGCCAATCCTGTTAGCTAGTAGCAGCAGACCTGAAAGAATTCAATTATATCAGCCTTAAAACAGTGGTAGAACTAAAAGCCCTCAAAGCTTTTCATCACCATCCTTATGACTGTTAACTACACAGTGAGACCTCAAATGCAAAACTCATGTACAAAAAGCCTTGAATTTTTTTTTTTTTTTTTAAAAGAATAGCTTTGACTGCTCTAATGGTAGAGGAACTCCTGCAATCTGCTTCATGCCAATCAATCGATTGTGTCTGAGCAGGGCTCCTTACCTCCATTCTCCCTCAGATCCCATGCACAAAGGAAAGGTACTTGGTATTATGTGTGTATGGAGTGTAAGGGGAAGGAAGAAGCACCTGGCCTTGAGAGATCATAATGAAAAGGAAAAATCATTTCCTGTCACCTCATTACTTTTCACTGCCCTGCTTCTTCCACAGGACAAAAGAGCAGATCCATCAAAACAGTTAATGCAAATGAGCAGGAGCTCTAAACATTTGAAGTCAATTTTCACCAGGGCAGAAGAATGGTTATGAACTACAAATGCTGAGAGCTGCATATTCTTTAACCATTTCCAGCTGCATCACAAATGTCAAATGTTGGTTCAGGACATGTCTGGGGGAGAAAAAGGTTTTAGATTGCCTTGAAGAGGGTTTATAATTGTTTGGATGTGGGTGTAAACTGGGAGGTTGAAATATGCCTATTAGGCTGTCTTCCTTGTGGAAGATGACATATTGAAAAGTTGAAAAAGTCATTATCCTTCTGATGAGGACAAGAATGTAGTTTTATTACAGTAGTGAAGGAATCTTTTGGGATGCTTATTATTGTTTAAATATCTTACTGTAGTGAGGGAGTATGGCCCCCCTCGGAGATGGACAGCCTGGGCCCAGCCACACCTGAGTGGGCGGAGCCGGAGGCAACCTGTCCGTCAGGCCGGAGGCAGGTGGGCGGGATAGGAAGTATAAGGGGAAGGCCGGAGAGCTCAGTAGGAGGGAGGCAGCCGAAGGGGAAGGGTGTCTCTCTGCTCCCTCCCCAGCACCCGCCTGATCACCACCCTGCGGAAAACCTGCCTGCGGCCTGGGGCCCCGATGGTCGCCTGGACCCCGCCGGGACTGTCTGCTGAGACCGGCCACCCGGGAGCCGGCCTGCCGAGGACTACCTGGACCTTCCGCTACCCACACCGCCTGCGGGTCATTTGGATGATCCCCCCCCGGTACCGGGCTGCGACCTGGAGGAGCTCCCCCTAGCCGAGGAAGACGCACCACCCCCAGAGGCGGGCAGCGACCTGGAGGAGTTACCATTAGCAGAGGATGTGGTCGGACTGTGTGACCTCCCCCTGGGTGACGACCCCGAGGAAGAGGGCGATGAGGGCCCTGACCAGGTACCAGCGGGGACGGGGGCAGGAAGTGGCCCAGGGGACCAAGAGGCCTACTATGACTCGGCGGTTCCCGAGCCTGAGTCACTGAACGCTGGCGAGGGTTACGCCAGGCCCGTGGTAGAACCCTCTGCCACGGATAGGGCCCTGGGCTGGGACGCAGTGGAGCTGGGTGGGCCTGCGTCCCCCTGCCTCCCCCCTTCTGGTACCGCCCCCGAAGCCTTAACAGGCGTGGAGTCGCCACGACCTGAACTAGGGACTTAACTGCCAGAGACAGGTTATTTACCTGCCTGCCCTGCCGGAGGGCGAGAGACAGTTTGTTTCCCTGCCTGCCCCGCCCGAGGGGCCAGAGACCGTTTATTTACCTGCCTGCCCTGCCTGAGGGGCAGGGATAGTTTGCTTCCCTTCCAGGGACGAAGAGACGGGTCAGGCCCCAGCCGGAGAGGGCTGGTCGCCTGACCTACACGTACTCATACAAGGGAATATCCCTTTTAGGGAACACATGTACTTTACATGTTTGTAATGGCACCCTGATGCTATCATTATGTCCCTTGCTACCAAGACATAGCCACCACTTTTCCATAAGGAGTAGACATAGGTTTTTTGGGTTAGCTATCAAACTACAAAAACAAAACAAAACCCAACACTAATTTCAGAACTAGAATTAAAATAACACTCATTTCAGAATTAGGATGAACTCCAGAATTCTCTGTCAACAATTACCATCCCAGATATGAATGTGAAGAGTTACTACACCTCCCTTTGGCCCACCTCCTTCACCACCCCATACAAAAGGACTCAATTCAATACATGCTTCCAGCGCAATCCAAATCCCTAAGAACCCAAGGGCTGAAAACTAATTCAAATTAGTCACGAGTCCTTAGCATCATACAAGATTATTAGGCTCACACAGATGGTTTTTTTTAAACAAACAAAAAAGCAAAGTGCCAGTACTCATATCTTGATAGTAAATTTGAAAAATGCCTTTCCCACTCCCTCTTCTTCCTGCACCACCCCTCTTCTTCCAGCGGCATGCTCCTTTCCCCTGCTGATCCCGCCTCCCAGCAGGGCAGTGGGCCCGGCAAAAAAGGTGCCGGTACTCCGTACCCCTGCGTAACGTCACAGAAAAAAACTGGGCTCACATAAGCATTAGCTCAAAAACCCCCAACACTTTAGTCTCAAAGTCCCTTGCAGGATCTTAGAATTGAATGAATTAATTCAAAAGACATTCTTGGTGACCGTGTACCTGGGATTTAAAAAATATCTGCCTATGGAATGAATTAAGGGCCACTTCACATCAGTGATTATTTAGAGTCTTTTTAAAGGCAGTAATAAAATTGCAACTTTTTCAGTATGCTTAAAAGGTATGGGTACGTTAAAGGAAGAGACTATCTGCTTTTTTAATATACTGTCTGGACAGTGTTAAGTATCAAAGATGGTAGACTAAGCAACATCAGGTATGTATCAATAGCAAATGGACCAACCACTTATAAAGCACCATTTACTAGAGTTCTCCCCTCCACACCACCCCCTGGAGATAAGAAAATGGGATGTCCAAACAATGTGATAATGCCAGGGCTCTATTCAATGCCACTGAAGACAAAGTTCTGCATTTGGTTTCAATGACACATGATTTTCAAGAGAAATACATAATTACAGACAATCCATAGTGAGTAAGAGGGAAAGAAAGAGCGAACAGCAAGCTAGGAGAGTGTAATTTGGCAAGGGATCAGTGTATATTTTTTTAAATTCAATTCTAATTACAACGGGCCTGACTCTGAGCTGGTATAGATTGACATAACTCTATTGCAGTGCAAGTTATACCAGTCAGAAATCTGCCCACATACATTGCTTCTTTTATTTTACTTTTAAAATCGTCTTCTGTTTATTCTAATAAATGTTGAGGCATCAGAGCAGGAGTAGAAGAACCAGAAGAAAAGGTTCTGGAAAACTAGCTTTAAAATGTCTGAGGAGGGTTAAGAGAGTGAGTTTACCTGGCACACAGGAAAGGGAGGATGCTGAAGGTACAGGAAATGGCATGAAAAACAGGCACGGAGCCCAACTGGGTGATGAGAGCATAAAAGTATAAACTAAGACCTGTGGCATAAACAGAGGCAATACTCTGCAGAAGTTTGAAGAGGATGATATGCAATTTGAATATGAATATGACGGAAGATGGGCTAGGAAGAGAATGGAGGATTGTTATGGTCTGAGCTCCAGCAGAGGAAGCAAATTTTAATACAAGACTCAGGGAGGCGAGAGGGAGCATTCCCACTGCATGTTGGGAAATATATCCAGATCTACTCTTGGATGCCAGAAGCAAGTAAGTAACATTCTCGTTTGCTGTATTAAATTGAATGCGGCTTCTGCCCGGTTTCTATCCTGGAGTCACATCACCATGACATCCATTTCATACGGTGAAAAATCTGCCTTGGAAAACTGTTTTCTCTAGCTAGGGATTATCTTACTAACAAATGTCCTTTAGAAACTATCTCCATGGTTTCGGTTTGGTGGAGATGGTTTCTTGTTGCAGCTGCAGAAGAATGGAAACAGCGGCGAGCAAGTTCCAGCACATCAAAACTGCAAGCACCCATCTGTTAGCAACGCAGATGTCGTAAGACAAAATAACGCTGCAAAAAATACATTCTGAGCAGACATCAAGGAGAAACCAGAGTCAAGTTTATGGAGCAGGTAGGGATTTACTGAAGCACCCACTAATCAAATATTTCTCCTGGGTTCTTAAGGGTGAAAGTATATTATATCATAATTAGTGAAAGAAAAACAAGGAATCAGAGCATTGACAAGCTTCAAAACTAGACAGATAAGACGGAGAGGTTTCAGATGACACAGAAATTGCCTCTATCTATTCTATACCTTACCTTGTCTGGTCTTGGAGTACAGCGTGCTCTGGCAATTCCTAACTAGCTTACTGTTTCTTGGGACTATCAGCAGCTGGTGGCATGTTAGAGCGACCCTGGTGCTGTTCTTATTTGTGCTTCAGCAGGCACAGATTAACTTAGAAAATCAGCTGCAAACAGCTACATGGCAGTGCCTTCTGTCCTGCACCAGGGGATCTTGGTGCAGAATTTATTATGTAGCATTCACAGTTATTAGCATGGTACTTACTGGACCGGTAATAGCTGGGTTCTGCAATCTGGGGTCTTCCCACTGAGTAATTTTACTATCTGTAAATTGACAAAAGAAATCATACCATTAGTTCTCTTCAACCATAGAGTAGAACATTTTTAAAAAAAATTTCATCTGCATCCCACCTCCCGGCAACATCCATAATTTAGTATTTCATGGTTAGGAAAGAGCTGAGTACACCCCATCCATTAAAACCCCATCACACTGTTTAGTTGGAAACACTCATTCAAAATGCAGAACTACCGTATAATCCAGTATGCACTAACTCTTTTTGTTAAAGATCTATAGTGTCAATATTTAAATTATAAACCCCATTTCTTCAGGGATTTATAACTTGATCTTGAAATGCACTTAACTCAGATTAGGCAAAACAAAAGTTGTAGGTCTAAAAGGTAAAGTCAATCAAAGAACCCCTTCAAATGCCAGATTAAGTTTACTAAATTCAAACTTTTTGTGTGTTTCTGTGCAACTGTAAAACTACTTCCAATTAAAATGAATAAATTGACAAGAGCTCACACCAGGACGTAATCAAATAATTTTTTTAAAATTTAGAGTAACTAAGGAACAAGAATTTTAAAATAGGACCTGAATTGGATCTGGGAGAGATTCCTTCCATTCAAGAAAAACATGTAGACCCTAGCTACTGATTTCACAGATAGGTTAAGAGTGCACGTTTTTGCTTTCCCTTACAAAGTTATGGCACAAGGGAAGCATATTCAATTTTGACCAAAATGGCTCTTGCCAATGATACAATAGCAACACCATGGTGTTTTCATTTGCAGGTTTTTAGAAAATTAGTAGGGTAATGGTTATACGGTATCACAGCAATATCACCTCTCTGCTGCCACACAGCATATTCCTGATAAAAATCTAAAACACAATAGAACCACAATGGAACGATGGTATCACAACAGTAAGACGATGCTCCCAAAACCCAGTAGGTACCATTTGCAATGGCAAAGTCTATATCAACAATTTATTGTATTGGTAATAGAATAAGAATCTCTGTATTGTGTTTACTGCTATGCTTTATGATTTGTATGGTAACAGCTATGATCAAGTTCCTCCTCGCTCCATTTTTTTTTTTTTTTTGGTAAGTCCCAAAATTGCTTGCGTGGGAAGAAATTTATTTGCCAAGTTTTACGTCTATAATGAAGTTTTATGGCAAGAGAAAGATTATGTATCTTAAGCATTTTCAGTTTCCTCTACAGCTCAAAAAGATCTGTTGGTTTTTTAATATTTGGCTTTAATTTTAAAATGGCCCAAAATAGAATGTGTTGTGAAAGCTGAAGTTTAAAAGATCACTATTGAAGAAAGTGTTGAGAGAGAATAAAAAAGTTTCAAGCTGTAGCAATTCTCTTTTATTTAATATTAAAATGCTGAATGTGTATTGCATTTTAAGTGTATATAATGCTTATGGAAGGCAGTGGAGTAACAGTTGTGGAGACCAATGTCTTCCATGCAGCCTTGACAGACGTACCGTAGTATAAGTGCACAAAGATTATTTACTCATTTCACTCAGGCTATTAATTGCTGTCAGATGGGAAAAGACACAATATTGACCCAGGCGAATGTGAACCAGTCTTAGGGAAAGAAAATCTCTGTATCTTATGGCCAACCCAGTCCCCTTTTGAGGGCTTGTGCATTAAAATATTTAGGTATCATCATTTTCAAAAGCAATGTTTTGAAGTTAATAATCACTTCTGAAAAATGAAATTTGTTGGATTTTTTTAAAAATCTGCCATCCAGGATTACTTTTCTTTATGTGTTTATGCTGTGCATTTGTTAGCACTTGGTTCTGTTGTTCCCAAAGCAGCAGCTTAGCAGCTGTTTGCACAAGCTTTTTTGCACTGCAGTTGAGGAGAGGACATTAATGAAACAGGACTGCAGAGCTAGACAATCACAAAAATAGTTGGGAACCAGGGCACAAAGAATAACAATGTATTAACCCTTCTTACAAAGTTGGTTGGATTTCAAGTTGATGGTGTACCATTAATTTAAATGATCACAGCCTTTTACCTGGAAATGTTTTATAGAATGATTTAGTATTCATAGCAGAGTTGCTGCTTACTGATCCGTCTTTCATGGTCAGTCATCTCTTTGCAGCACCTTCCCTCTGCTCTCTTTCAAAGAGACGCCTCATGATTGGCTGGAAGAGAAGGGAGCCCTACCCTATCCCACAGAGTTCCTGATCCAAGCCCTTAAAGGGTCAGTGCTCTGGGCCTTTCCCCCATATGACTGCCAATTCTTCATGAGCCATTCATTCCCTCCATTAACATGCCATTTCCTGGGCCTTTTTTCATTCCAACTCTCTGAATGGGTTCCTTCTGGCCGCCTCTACTCTTAAAAAGGCCAGTACATCTGCTACAGTTAACTGGCCACTTTAACTGACAAAGGACTGCAAATACAGGAGATACTGATGGACATTACCGTGGCTAGTTAATGGGGCTCTTGAGGTCTATATATTTTGGAGGGAACAAAGCTGACCACAACAGGTTTCATTGTAGATCTAAAATTAGCCCTAAACTGAAGAGGATACATCATATGGGTTGTTTCATAAACTTGTAATTGGGACTTAATGAAATAATAAATCTACAATGTCTAAGAAACAGGAATAATATTGCAATATCCTTACATTACTGCAATTGTGTATTGCAAGAAAGTCATATCACCATATTCCCTTAGGAATACTGTGAAGTCAGACCCTACTATTAATATTGGGCAAGTCACTGAATGTTCTGCATTCTCATTCGCCTAATACTGAGCATGAGGTTTCTGCAAAGAAACCGGAATAAGTCCATTGTGATACCATTTCACCCCTGCTGCCAATCCACTGGTCACCACAGTGATGTAACAACGTGAGAACAAGGGTGTTTTCTGAAAACAAGTATCACCAAGAAACTAGTGTGGATAGCAAACACTCAGGAGAGAGAATTAAGGAAGAAATTTTAAATAAAAAATGTAAGCTGTTTGACAATCACTAGAAATTCACTGGAGAAATATGAATAATGTATGCATTAAAATTTTCCTTTATATTTGGAGGCAAATGTATTCTCAAATAACTTAAAGGGGCTGGCAAATTAAACTATTGAAAGACAAGGCATTACAAGTGTAATGAGACACTGTCTTAAATCAAGCTCTTTTTTTGGACTGCTTAACAGATTTCAGGGTAAACTGCTAACAACTATGTTTCCAGATATTTGTTGGTTAATGAAAATAATTAGTAAAAGTGCAAAGAGCACTAAGAATTCTAGAATAGTATTTGGAACAGGTTAATCTTGTTCTCTGCAAAGAATGTACCTGTTCAATTCCTTATTTAAAAGCAGGGTACCACTTAAAAAGTTAAGCATGCAATTTCAAAAATCATAATCTACTTTAGACAGCTTTTTTTAAAACATAGAAAATAAAAACAGCAGTTAATCCTACTGACACTAAAATAAAGTAAAAACTGTAATACTGTCAAACAGGTAGAATGGTTTAAGATTTTAATTTTATAAGTTTTGTGCAGCTACCCTCCCCATTCCCAATTTTTCTAAGGATGTTTAATGGTCTATATATTTTGTGAGGACCATCCCATTAATAGGAACACCTTTCAAATAAGCTTGACTGTAACATTAAAAAAAAAAAAAAATCTTCTAGTAGACTGCCACTTATATTCAAACAACAAAAATCCACACACTTGTTCTGAGATGCTGTAAGAAGACAAATCTACAATGAAAATCACTTACACTGGAACTTCAATAACAGAATTGGATAAATATTAACGGGCTGGGTGCAATAAAACATGCTACAAATAGAAAATAAGCTCAGAATTGGCTTTACCACAAGATCTTTTCAAGGAAGTGGGAGCGAAAATTACTTATCAATGTTATTTCTTCCACTGCCTATGCATGGACTTGTGGATACGTCATCTTTTCTCATCTTATTTTCTATTCCTACTGTGTATTTTAATTTATTAAATAAGTGCAAATAAGGCATGGGATCATCAACAACAACAAAGAATCCAAAATATCAACAAAAACAAAAGAAAACCACAAAGAAGAAATGTTAATGCTTCACAAGATCAGAGAGGGACAAAGCCTGATGAGCCAATTAAAAGCAAGCTTTTGGTGAATATACAGTACCGTATGAGGGCACTAAGTCTCTGGTATCAATGTCTCCACATATCAACACCTGGCTTCCTAAATGAAGAGTAAAATTATAAAGCTTTCACTTCAATATTCATTACCTCCCTTTGTCTACGTGCAGTAGTACCTGGGGGCTTACTTACTATGATCTATATAAAATGTTCTTCCATCCAGATGGATTCTTTCCTCCCAACCAGGCTGGAATTTAAAAAAAGAATGTTAATTAAAATAGATTAAGTGTGCACATTGCATAGAGAAATACATCACCTATGTCTACCTAAGCTATTTAGGGTTTTTTTAAGTAAGTAAGTTAGAAGGCATAGAAAAAAAATCACAGAAGACTAAAATCAAAGGCCAAGAAATTTGCAAGATCTAAAGAGCAATCGTATGTTTATATGGATACTAAAAATACCCATAGTTTTAACAGTAAATACTAAAAGAGTTTGGGAAGAGATGTGAAACCTCCTGTTTCAGGATTTAATGCAATCTCTAAGTAGGACGACACCTGCATAAGAGGAAGATTATCCTACTGTCTATTTTATGTGGGGTTTAATGAACGATCCTCTAAATCATACGGTGTTTGCTAATGTCAGAGACAGGACCCTAGACTAGAAGATCCTACTATCTGATCCAGTATGACAATCCTTATGTTTCTGTCCTCCCACCATTAGAGGCAGAAAGAGGAAAAAATGGCAAAGGCTTTTACTACACCAAGCACTATTCAAAACCACCATCTATTCCATCTTTAGCTTCTCTGTCATCTTCAGCGTTGTATACAACACAAAGCTTACATTATTTTACTATCAATCTGCTTTTAAACAGGTTTAGCTAAACTGGTGCAAAACCCTATGCAAATAAACACTTTTCCTTCAATTTAAAAATAGCTCGTTTCAGTGTACTTTAAACCTATTCCTCATCAACTTGCGCTGAATGATATAAGCCATGTTTTACACTGATTTAAGAGTTCACGCAGCCTTTTGGTCTCTTTAACTGAATCAATAACAAATTATACCAGTGAAACTCTTGCATCTCAAGAGGCCCTCTCTGAACATTACTGAATGCCAACGTATATGAGAAAACGCCAATAAAACAGCCACTCGCACAGCTACTTATCTTTTCAAATTGCTTTAGCCTAGTGTTGTAAACAGCTAACAAATTGTAAAGGTGTTAAACTGTGCCTACAGTAAGTGCTAATTGGTGTTTCAAGTCATGGTAACAAAGTACTTGATTTCAAAAACATATTTTCTGAAGTCAAGTCCAGGGTCATGTTCGATTTATTACCAGCAGCATTAGATGCTGAGAATGTTGGTGGGAACCAGTGGTCTGTCTAACATGCAGCCTGTGAACCTCTTCTATCCAGCCCATGACTACACTTGGCGGGACCATACTCTTTCCCTAACAGAGAGAGTGTGGTCTCACATACCCAGTGCTCCACAATGTCGCAAGAGTTTCCAGTCCTGCAACATCATGGAGCACTGGGTTTACGAGACTGTGCTCTGCGAGACCACAGTCTCTCCCCAACCGAGAGAGAGAGAGATTGTGGAACACAGTTTTGCATACACAGCACTCCGCGATGTTGCGAGAGTGCAGTAGTATTTCAATTTATGGAATGTATGGCCCACTTGAAGTACATTTAAGTCAAGTCTGCCCCGCCATAGCATATGAGTTTGACACTCTGGTCTAAGGTTTCCAGTACTGCTAGTACCATTTCAGTTGAGCCTGTTAAATTTTCTAAAAGCTTCTCTGTAGTATAGACAAGACCAATGAGCACTATTGACACCAGGCACTGAATCAGAAGCCGATGAAGAAATCCCAAATTTTCAGATGTTACTTTCTGCCTTTGAGAGCAAACATAGAAAGCTCTATAATTTACTTTGATTATGAAGCAAAACAATGGTGTACTTTGGTTACTAATATAATCCCAAAGTAATATTTGCCTCACAGTGGTGGTTTTCTATATGGAATGCAGATGTGTCATTCAAAATCTAATTTAAACTACACAGCACACCACTACTCCTGCTTCAACAGAGAACAAAATTTTAAGTTGGATTTATGAATGCCAGTAAAACAACGAAGGCAAAGAGATCCACCAGTTAACTGACATAACTAATTTAGAAATGTTATTTGATTATGTATTGCCCTTCCTTCCGCCCCACTGATTCAAACTCGAGTACTGTTTTTATTTTCACAGCAACATCTTTTAGCCATCCAAAGTTAAACAGCAGTAATAAGGACATGGAGAAAGCTTCTGCATGTGTGAACTTTCAGCTAATAATACAGATGGAAAAGCTGAGCTAATAAGTGGCTAACACCTTCAAAAATGTTATGAGCAGACTCTAGAAAGTGTATTCCTGTCACATTATTAAGATCACAATGAAACATTTTAATGTTATACACACAATCCACAGATTCACAGACAGTATATGCAGAAAGTATATACATTTATTCTCAAAAGAAGTCTTTATGCATATAGACAACAGAGTCCTGTGGCACTTTTAAAGACTAACAGATTTATTTATCGCATGAGCTTTCGTGGGAGAAAATCCCACTTTGTAACACGGCTACCCCTTTGGAATTTATGCATATAGTTAGACATGCCAATTGACACTTACAGGAAGAGGGCCCAAATCATTAGGGTTCAAAGAAGCTTTCGATCTCAAATGCACTGGAAATTTCAATCGTGGATCTTCCTGTAATAAAAATACAGCACTGTAAATCCACAACAATTAAACCACAAAGACGCTTCTTATTTTGAGTTATAATGTGGCCTATTAGATCACAGTCAGGTCACTATTTATTAGTTTTCAGATAACAAGAGTTGTGTGTAAATTCTCTCATATTGGATATTTCCATCAGCTTATAAAAGACATTTAAACTGCAGAGCTAGCGTTTCATGTAATATGATGAAGCACCAAATTGCTTTACAATTGCTTCCAATAGCTGTGACAGTTACATACAATAAATCAGATAGGGCTTCACAATGTGTTTGGGATTCCTCTTCTTGTGTCTATATGTCGTTCCTTGCCCATTCTTGATTTTACGTCAGGTTGCTACATAGCATGCTGATATCTTTCCTTTCTCCTAGGATTACGCCCACGGATTGATCATCTCCCCTGCTGCACTAAAAATCTAGACAGAAAGCTACCATGGGAAATTTTCTTTGAAAGCAAGTCAAAGTCCGTATGACGCACAAACTCATACAAAAATGGAAAAAGTCTAAAAGTGTTTTAGACTATCATGAAAGTAAGAGATGGTTAGTCTTATGGTACATTCCTTTAAAAAAACAAAAAAAGAATTTGGCCATCTCAAGCCTAAGAAAACCGTGTGCATCTCAGCTTTTCCCCTGTGCCCATTACTATGGCATCGAAACATTTTCCAGTAGAAGTAGGTAACAATTTTGGCGTAGAGTCTTTCATATTATTTTTGAATTGCTACATATTTGCAAGTCACATCAAAGGCCAGATTGGGGAGTTTATTTTCTTTTCAGCATCACCTCATTATTGTATTTTTTGTTACAGTTCACTAACGGAATAAGAGCTGTGCAGGTCTGCATTATTTAAAAAGCAGAGAAAAAAATCTCTCTCTAATGCCACCTTTCCCCAGGCAAAACACAACCTTAACTCCACTGTTTATGAAACCCTCTTAAATTCTTTATTTCAGATGCATACCACAATTGTGTGACAGGCCCTTATTTGCTGAATTTGAAAACATACTAATTTGTAGCATGGTTCCTGGTACAGATTTGTTCCTTTTTAAAAAAAATATAATCATCACTTTATAGCACTGCTAACAAGGGCCAGGAACGCGCACCAATTAACAAGCTAGGAAAGCAGTTTGTCTGTGTTAAGTTTTATAGTTGCTAATAGTGGTATGGCTTTCAGATTCCGTTCTGAACTTCATGTTTTTCCAATGGCATTTTTAACAGCAAAGGCAACCAGGATGATGTAGGAACTCTTCCCCTCTGAGTATTTCATTTTCTGGATGTGTATTGAGTCTTAGGGGAGCAGAGCATTGTCCCTATTCTTTGGAATATACTCTCCCCATAGTCTGAGGTAGCCTGAATCTATTGACTTTCAGAGACAAACAGAAAAGCTCATCTTTTTTACACTAGCTTTTATGGAGGGAGACACCATCAGCTAATGTTTAGGTATTTCTGTTGTGTGCAATCTATGGTTTATTTAGTGATTACTAAAGTACTACCCTATACTGACAAGGCAAGGCAGAGTGGCTCTTTATGCTAATCCGTTCAATTTTTTTTCACATTCACCCTCTATTTCTAGAGCTTCATATTCAATCTGAGGCTCTGAAGTCACAATGATACAATACAAGTGTTAAAATTAAATCACAGATACTATACGTAACTGGCAAAGAGTCTGACTAATTCAAATGCCAAAGGTTAGCAAATTCAGATTTGAGGCTAAACAGCCAAACAATCCAGACTCTTAATTCATATTGTTGCATATAACTAAAACCTTTGCATTAAGGCTTGAATGCTGTCCCAGAGAATGTAGCCTTCCCTGAGTTTTCTGAAAGTTAAATTCCTTTAAAAAAGCATATTATTTTTAAAAATATTATTGCCCAAATAAATTGACGCTCTTCCACAGTTTATTTTGTAAATACAATAATTAACTTGGAAATTAATTTACGGAATTTTTAAGCCATTATAGATATAGACTAACAAATAATTAGACAATATTTATAACAGAGACAGTTAACTCAGGGAATTCCTATACTGCAAAAGCCCTGCAGCAGTGAGTTCCAGAGCTTGGGTCAACTGACCTGGGCTCACGCTACAGCATTAACAATAATAGTGTGGATGTTTCCACTGAGGCTGGAGCTCAGACTCTGAAACCCAGCCTGAAATCCACACTGCTATGTCTGCCCTCTAGCGTAAGCCTGAGTCAGTTGACCCAGGGTCTGAGATGCACTGCCTCAGGTTTATAGATTGCTTTTCGTTTTAAATGTAGACATTCCCACAGTATTCAAATCACTCTAATACATGGAGAACTGTATAATTTTTAACAATACCTTCCTGCTTAACAGACAAGCACCATAATACATTTATTTTAAAATATTAATATGGCATTTCAGCCATTTATGTATTTCACTGAACAATAAGATATTAGACATTATTATTGTTTTTCAGGGCCATGATTCAGAAAAGCACTTAACCATGTGAATAATCTTATTCTTAGCCAGGAAAGCCCTTAACTACAAGACTAATTTTAACTTATGCTTAAGTTGTACTGAAGTCAATGGGAATTAAAAACACATTTAAGCACCTGGATGAATTGGATGCAAGTACTAACGAGAATTATGTTGTATAAGAAACGAAGTATAGACTGTTCCTCAATCTGTGATTATAATTCTATAATGATTATGCAAAGTTTTTAAAAGCACAGATGAATTCAGGCGCCCACTTTAGACTGAAAATGAATGGGAACTTGACACCTAACAGCCATATGCAGAACCCTGTGCAGATACAATATTTATATCCACATCCAATCCATAATCCGCAAACATGGTCCGCAGATACCAAGTGGGAATCCACAGATTTGCATGCTAGATTTATTATCTAGCCCTTGTGCCTTTGAAAATCTCCCCTTTACATTGACGTATTTATGCAAACACATTCCTAAATTTCTATTGTTTAAGCTAAAACTTATTTTTAACTTTTAAACATACAAATACAAGTATCTCAAAGCAATTTTATGTTCTCAGTTCCCGGGCTTTGGGAGTCAGCAGGCGCCGCGGCGCTTAAGTGCCGCAGTGCCTGCTGACACCCGAACCACCTGAGCTGAGCTGGGGGGCTGGCTCGAACCAGCGTGGGCAGCTGGTTTGGGCCAGCCCCCTAGCTCAGTCCAGGGGAGCTGCCAAACCGGGCAGCTCCCAAAAATACTCAATTTCACTGCTCTGCTAGAGCAGTGAAGTTGACATATATATCAATATCACTGCTCAGCTAGAGCAGTGAAATTGACATATTTGACAGCTCCAATGTCCCAGAGTGGCCTCAATTGGCACTCTGGGACATTTCCGGAGGCTGTCTATTGCGCAAAATGAGTACACACGAGCATTACCGTGGAACAGCTGTTCCGCGATAATGCTACCACTCTCGTTTTGAGTGATTTAACTGTTGCGCGGCAAGAGGGTGTTGCTGCGCAACAGAGAAATTGATCGTGTGTACGCTATTTGCTTTATTGCGTGGTAAGGAGCCTTACCGTGCAATAAAGTGATCGTGTGTACATAGCCTGAGTCACATAAATGTTTATGGTCAAATTCCAACTATGAAAATTAAGTAGATCTTGAAGTGTGGGAGTTTTAAACAATAATGCTATAATAAAAATGGATAATCCCATGTGTTTCGAGAGTAGGGAGAGATAATGATGTGTTGCAGCAGCAACAAGAGTCAGTCTAAGGAACGTGGCTAAAAGTGTTCCTGTTAACACCCAATACAAAACTCACAAAGTCATCTTGGGGTAACGAAAACATTATTCTGAAAACAAAGTACACAATGAACCACCAAGAGCTACACTGAAGTAAAATCAATTAAAAGAATCTGGCAAAGAGAATCCAAGTTCTAACTAAAGAATTAGGCTGATACTGAGAAATAAAATCAAGGTTCCCGCTAAGAGAATCAGGCTGATACTCTGTCCTTAAGGAAAGCTAGATTTTACAGCAGCCAATATATATCTTGCACAGTCTTTAATTGTCACGGTCTACTGTGTTATCTGCCGTGGCTCAGTAAACTGCATTTTTCTTTCTTTTTTTATTATGTACCATGGCAAAAAAATAAAAATAAAATGAGAAGCTAAACTATTTTTTTAAAAAGTTAACGGAGCATCAAGGGACTCAACTGCCCACCTTCTTTTTTTCTTTGCTAGTTTAAGAATAATGCTCTGGGCAATTCTCTAGCCTTTATTTATCTGTTTATGTGTGTGCATTGAATATTTCTTTGAACATTTATTATGATCATTTTAATGCAACAGCAGTGAAAGGCACAACGATATATAATAAAATTACATGGGACAGCCTCAAACAAACACTGGATCCAAAATACTTCGGAAGATTGTGTGCCTTTGAAATTCAGAGTCAGAGGCAAATTTTGCAAAGAGACAATAGGTTTACAATGGGCTAAGCCAATGCTCTAGATTCATACACTGGAGTGTTCTAAATCTTATTCAGGATTTTAAAATCTAAGCCTAAATAAAATATCTTTGTTCAAAATGATGGTCATGTCTACTGGTTTATCAAATATACACTACATGATATACAAAAGACAAAGAGGTACCAGAAAAAGACGGGTGAATCCACTCATGATGTAATTTCAGTGGGTATGCTGACGTAAGATACCTTTCTCTAACAGCAGCAGAAGGTATCACAAGCTCTGTTAATTTGTTAGTTGAGTCACCATTAAATAAATGTCTGACAGTAGTGCCCACAGGCCTCTATCAATTTATGACCCAATTGCACTACATGCTGTACAAACTCTTAAGCAGACAAGGTTTCTGCATGAGAAATTTACCATTTAATTAAAAGACAGGAGATGTGTACATAGAAAAACAGCAAGGAGAGTATACAAGAGGGAAGACGAAACTAACAAGGTAAAGATATTCAGAAAACACTGATAGATTTAAAATTTTATAAGCTAGAATCATCTTACCCACGTGGTAGTCTTAGTATTATGGTCAATGAAGAAAGGCCTGCCATTTGGAGCTATTCTCATCTCCCAACCAGGGGGCAAGAAGCTCTGTGTCACTTTGTGTTGGGGCTTAGGAGAAGTGTAAGGTGATGGCTGTGGAGATTGTGGGTTGGAAAGGGTGTCCTTCACAGCTCTGCGCATAGGTGAATCCTTGGCACCCTATGGAAAATGAGCAGCATTAAGATTCCACAAATGTCACTTTATATTATTTTACGAAATACACTTGATATGATGAGCTGAACACTTCTTCAATGGGGATATAACTTACAGGAACAAGGGGTACCATTTTCTCTCTTACTAATTGATTTTAAAATTGGCTGCTCCTTGTTATCTACTACGTTTTCACTTTGAAGCTCATGGTGTTTTATTGCTTTCCTCTCCCAGAGATATGGCTGTTGTAGCTAAGATCTTACATACCTCTTCGTACTGCCTCACTGTAAATACCAAAATTCAGTTGTATGTAGAAAAATACAGGCACTGATTTCCTGTTCACATGGCACTCATCTGACAAACATTTTAGAGCAGAAGAGTATAGACGAAAAGAAGGCAGTGTAAGTTAGATACCTCAAAAGCATTTTTCATCCATTAGAAACTGATTTCTCCAATCAGTCTTTAAAATAGGCATTATTTAAGTCCCTAAAATAAAGAGAGGTTCAAACTGTATATATCAGTTTGTAACTAAAGATAATGAATAAAATTTTCAAAACCTAACAGCCAGACTTCTAGTGGTATTCAGGTGCTTAAAGATGGAGACGGGTGCCTACTCGGATTTTCAAAAGCGCATATGCATTTAACAGTCAGTAAAAT
The DNA here is from genome assembly GCA_007922175.1 of Pelusios castaneus. Classification (NCBI taxonomy): domain Eukaryota; kingdom Metazoa; phylum Chordata; order Testudines; family Pelomedusidae; genus Pelusios; species Pelusios castaneus. The sequence continues at coordinate 608,334 of ML685863.1, read as the reverse complement.
TAAAGACAACAGAGTCCTGTGGCACTTTTAAAGACTAACAGATTTCTTTATCGCATGAGCTTTCGTGGGAGAAAATCCCACTTCGTCAGACGCTTTGAAGATAGGAAAGTTACAGAGTGGGAGGAAATTAGACCTGATGCTATGTCATACACTCCCCTGCATTTAATTTCCTCCCACTCTGTAACTTTCCTATCTTCAAAGCGTCTGACGAAGTGGGATTTTCTCCCACGAAAGCTCATGCGATAAATAAATCTGTTAGTCTTTAAAAGTGCCACAGGACTCTGTTGTCTTTCTACAATAGACTAACACGGCTACCCCTTTGGAAAATAAAATTAAACCATTTCTGAAAATGAGAAAGTTTTACCATTGCGCAGTATAGTAAATGCTTAGTCTTGACTTTGTTTATTGCTTTGCTGAATAACACTGACGATATTCAGTGACATATTTACATAAATGTAAATGCACAAATAAGTAGATAATGAACCATGATTTGTAACCAAATATTTTTATATTTATCTCTATTAACTTATGCAATTTCTAAGTCAGAAACCTATAATCTTCAATTTCAATGTCTAGCACATGAATCAATTTTCTGCATACTTTGTAAAATGGGTATGGATTAAAAACTAACTACCATTCTAGTAAATTTGGTTCCACTTTCAAATGTAATTTTATATTATTCAGTAGTGAACAATACTTTTGCATATTTCAGATCACAATTCTATGAGAAGAGTCACCTGCTCTGAGTCTAGTGGAATTCCATTCTAGCAAAAAGATTCATGCAGGTCCATCACTTTGCATGATCAATGCCTTACTTACTAATCTTGCATACTAGTGTAATGCAACTTATTATCCAGAAGTTCTCTGGCAAGAACAGTTATGTTCAAGGACTGTAAACAGCATATTATTATTATTATAGAGGAATACATTTAAAGTAAAAATAACTGGCAAATTTTAAAATCTGGTTGCCTAAAATTAAAGTCTTAAATGAATATTTAGACATCGCAAGACATATGGCCTTTTTCCAGAAGTGCTAAGTACCCACAAATCCCACTGAAGTCAATGACCATTTCAGACCTTTGAAAATCATGCATTATCTTTAGTTATTTTAATATGGAGTCCTGTAGTGGTGTAGTTTCCCTGCTCTGGAAGCAAAGAGGATAAAAGCCCTGTAAAAAGGAACAAATAATAAGGGACAGGTGACCGCAGGGCCAATCAGGGCCCAGAGTCTGTATAAAACGCAGGGTACAGCACCTGCTCTGGACAGTCTTCCCCTGACCTGCGAGGAGGAAGGAGGCTGCCAGCTTGGCTAAAGGGGGCAGTACCAAGGATAGCTCCCTGTGGGTTGCCAGTGGTCAGCTGGAGCGCAGACCCTGAAGGAAAGGGAGAGAAGGTACCTGGGGGCTGGCAAGGTTGTAGCCCAGAGGACCCATCATGCTTTGCTGGGGGTTTAGACGGCGCCCAGGGGCGGTGCTTAGTGTCCCTGGACCAGCGCCGGAGAAGTGGGCAGGCCCAGATTCCTCCCTGCCTCCCCCCTGGCCGTCAGTGGGCAATGAGAGGACCATGAAATGACGGAGCACAGGCCACTGGATAGGGCATCTGCTTGGGCTACTCCCCAGTGCCGTCACAAGGAGGTGCCTATCTAGTGTGTCATCTGCTAATGGGTGTCTGCAAGTCCAAACACTAATTTTAGGCATGTAGACTTGAAAAGTTTAGTCCACGGCCTTTACTTGTGTCACAGGCCACAAAAAACATTCAGGAAAACATTTTGCTATGAATAAAACTTGACAGCTACGCCTGTCATTTAGATCCATGAGATATCTTCAAAGGCACTAAAAGGAAATAAAAATATCCCACTGAAAAGAATGAAATACAAGATCAAAAGTTTCAAGATATCCTTAGTCCAACTTTTCAAACTCAAGCTGCACAGCCTTTATTTATAGTTCATTACACTTGCCTTTCAAAATAAATGTTTCCAGGTTTTGAGAATATTTCTAATTCGATGCTTTTGCAGCAAGAAGGTAATGCATATACTACAGGATATTCACACACAAATGAAACCAATTAATGATAGAAAAGGTGCTTATAGGAGAAAGAATATTTTCAAAGCCCAGAATGAGTGTTAGAGTTGAGAAAGAAGAATTAGGCAATGATATTTTACAAAATGAAGATGCACATGAAAATACTTCAGAAGAAAATATCATCATGAAGCAAAAGGAATAGATCAGGAGAGAAGAATAGGTTGGCTATAAAACTGGAGTAAGAATAAAAAAGGTCATGAGAAAGACTGAAAATCAGGACAGAAGTAAAATTTTTGTTAGATGAGACAGGTCTTCTCACCTCGAGTGGAGCAGATAAAGTTACTGTGGGTGAACTGAGGCTACGAGGCCTTCTTATCTGAGGCTCACTGAGATGGTTGTTATTGTTTGCTGCTGAGCCAACTGCACCATCTTCTGCAAGCTATTTCAGTGACAAAAATAAGTTAGTGAAGCATCAGGATCATGTTTATCTATAGTTAGGCTGTTAAAAAAGAACAAACCATCACTGTTAATTCTTTCCTAAGTACATTTTGAATATATTATTTCAAAGAGCACATTCAATGGAATTAAAAAATGATTCATGCTTTATATAGTGAACAACTGCCTAGGCAAGAGTAAGCTACGATAAATGGCTTTATTAGTACATAGATTAAATACTTTTTTGCAATCTGATTCTAAAATTTATGTGAATACATTAATTATCTTATTTCTCTGATTTCTCACCACTGTGGTTATACACCCCAACTATACCTTTATTCTGCCCCTAACAGATATTTAGCAAAAATAATCTTAATCAGTGTCAATCTTCCTGGTTAAATGTAATAACTTCCTTCTAAATTGTCACTGCACTGCAAAGAGTGTTTCTGCTTAAGAACCTTAAAGTAGCTTTTCAAATGGAGCATGACTCAACATGCTTTAAGCTTTCTACTGTATTGTTTTATCTCAATAGCAATCTGCTTACCTGCATAATGGGCCGAGTCCAAGTAGTGGTTCGATTGTTATGATTAACATAATATGTACGTCCCTTAGCATCTTTCCTTTCTTCCCAGCCTGAAGGTAAGCCTGGTGTAGTATGTACATAGGCCACTGATGGCTGTTTATGCAAAAAATATCATATCGTTATTTTGTGATAGCTTAAAAAAATAATTATCGTCAGAAGAAGTTTAATTTATTTTGACTTACTCTATTCTTACAATCAAATACAATAGAAAATTTGGAAAGGAATGCCTTCAAATCTCTAACAGAGGCTCTCCTTCTTGTATAATTAACCCAACACCCTCCTCCCTTCTACATGCAGGTCTTCTGGTTCGCATTTGCATAGCTGCAGGTGCTTTTTTCGGAAAACAGCTCAGCTTCCATGTCATGAAACTAAAGGTGCTACGAAATAAAAGAGAGACTACACATTTTGATAGGAATGGCCTTAATTTTAAGTAAAATGTTTTCCCCTTTTAAAAGTAGTATTTATTCCCTAAAGTTGATGTATATATATGAGTAACAGATAGAGGAGAGAGAACAAGTGGAAAAGTCAAGAACTCCTAAGTTCTCATTTAGGGTCTCCCATAGATTAGGTAAGCAGTCAATCTTTTCTACTTCTGTAAAATGGAGAGAATAACTGATCTACCTCACAGGGTGTAGTACAGATTAGCTAGTTAAAGTTTAGGCAACAGTTTGTGAGTGCTAAAAAAGAATGCAAATCGCTTCAGGGCTGAAAGTACTGCTCACATTTTCCGAGATGCAGTGTCCACCTTAAATGTAAAGTCATATTCTGCCCTCCCACAATGGCTCCACCCCCGCCAAAAGTTTGCATCATTGGGATGTGAAAAGGCGTTTCTTCCACAGAGAGGAGTCGGTCTCCCCCAATTCCTTTAGTAAAGGGGGCAGATTAGCAAGACGAACGTAAAAGGAAGACATGGATATAAAATGTGTCAATATACATATAACAGTTGTGCAAAAACCGCCAGGTATCAGTACAAACAGGTATATCACAATTTAACTTAGGAATGATGATGTCTCACGTTCTTCTTATAGCGAATGCTCTCAGGCGGTTAACTCTAGAACAATGTGACGAAGGAATGAATACATCACTCTGTATAGAGCAAGGCTTCCTGACAGAAGAACTCTAGAAAGGACTTTTGTTCATATTTCTAATATGAATCCTAACTACATCTGAAGGCGTATTTCAGTGTTTGTGGTATTCTACGTCACGGTCGTAGATGAGGTTTAATTCAAACTCTTCTATATTCAGAACAGTTGTTAAACATAGAATCCCTCACACTCTGTGTGCGTGTGTGTGGGGGGGAGGGGGAATGGAAGAGCTGCAAATTTTCCTGCTTTCACTCCTGGTTAATAGAAGTGTTAGAAAGAAGGATGTTTTCAATGCTAGGCAACAGAGCTCCCCATTTTCATAGGCTCAAAGAGTTGTACTGGAAGAGGTTATAGATTTAGATCTTTATGTACTGCTGCAAGCTGTCAACTTTTCATTTTTAAAATCTAGTCTATTTCAAACTAGCTAATTATACTGTGCTACTTGGGCACATGGAATGAAAAGTGACTGGATTTATATTTCAGCATGGAAGCTTTGTAATAACACTGCAGAGAAGTAAGATGTACCAAGTCTTTGCCTTAAGTCTCGAACTTACTAACCACAGATTGCTTTGCGGACTAAATGGTCTTTCAACAGGATGGAAGGGGTTAAGGACTGACCAGGTAGGCCTATTAACTCCACCCGCTGCACCTGGAGGAAGAGCGAGGCAGCAGGGAATAGACTGTAAGCAGATTCAGTTATGCAAGAATAAGTGGAGCCCATAAAGACAGGAAGCTGGCAACAGAGAGGGCTGTTTCTTGGAAAGGGTCGGTAACTCCCTGGGAAGAGAAAGGTGGGTTTGGAGCTGGTACATACAGAGTAAGTAGGGAAATTAGGAGTTGTAGGAAGCAGTCCAGGCAAGGAGCGTTGAGAGCTAGGTGAGGAAAGCCCAAAACTGCTTGGTTGAAGGTCCCTGGTCTGGAACCTAGTGAAGAGGATGAGCCTAGGTTACCCCATCAGCCACTGAGGTGTAGCGTAAACCAGTGAGCCAGTGAACAGGAAGACTGCTTGGGTCATTGTGGTAGTGACAAAGAACTGAAGGACTGTACCCTGGAATGGGGAAAAACACTGAGTGACACAGCCAGAGTGTTCGGTCATGAAAAGGACCTTGCATTTCCTGAGATGAGAGAATTGCAGCACACCTGAGAGAGAGATGGTGTGATAGCGTGTGACCACTGGAAGGGGCGCTGACTTTCAGAGCTAATCCCAGAGCGATCAGGAAGAGGTGCCAGACAGGTGAGTGGTGTGCCCCATCACAGGCAGCTGCTTAGTATTAATTGATGTTGGTGTTAATTGATGCAACTCCAATGAGTGTTCTGGCCCTCAGTAAATCTGTATTATTCACTATTCTCAGGTCATTTTTCTGATGAAAAGAACATTTACATTTTGTAGGACAAGCTTTGGGCTTCTAATTAATCAAAGGTATATGGGTCTAGACCTGGGGAATTTGCAGGTGACCAGAAATAACCTTTCAATAAGTCTGTTGAGAGAATTTAAAATTCTGCAGATTCCTTCTTTCTTATGGCAAAGCTTTGAACTGGCAGGAGAATGATTTAAACCAAATGCTTCTTTTAGAAGGCAAGGTAAGAAAAAGGAAGTGCCTGCGCTTAATTGTCTTGTCAGTTTCTGTGTAATGCTTTATTTTATCATCAGTACCATTAATCCCATTAGAAGTAGGCACTTTTACAGCTATACAAATGTACTAAGGCCCCTTCTTACAATAATCTGCTTTTATAATGGCTTTTCTTGTGTGGACGGCAACAATAAATGTGGCATTCTCTTACAGAGATAAAATGACAAATTACTTCCCCTCACAAGTAAAAATATTGATGTTAAGGCAGTCAAGCAGTGCAGGCACCCTATTTGATGTGGAAGAGCAATGTGGGTAGGGAGAATGCTTGTATTTAAACAGTTAAATTTATTCTGTTCAGAGCATGTGAATTTCACACTGAGTGCTACAGTGCAAGTTCTTGATGTTATAACGAATACCAGTATCTGGAGCTGGAAGAAAAGTCTATGATATCTGAGTCAGAAAAAGAATCTATGCTCATGTCTGAGCATCACATACTAGTTGTGCCTGTTTTTACACTGTTGAGAGAGGGGGAAAACCCTATATGCTGCACGCAAGAGAAAATTTAAGAGTTCTTTTAAGACTGTTTGGAAAAGAGAAGATGATGATATGGGGCTGTTTCTAAAACAAGTCACATTAACAAATAAAACAAAACAGAAAAAAAGGGTTTGTAAAGTCTTAGCACTGTCTGACAACCAGCAACTGCTGGGTATAACTGAATGAGGCTGAAGAACACATGGATGCTCTCAGCCACCTTTTACTCTAGAAGACGGATTTCTCCACTGCTCATTTGCCCCCTGCAATGAAGCCAAACACTTAAAGGCAATTATCCAACACACATGTCAAAGAGACATATACTTTCAAGATGGAGCACTCCTTATATCTTTAATATTCATTTCAGATGTTAAGCAAAAAGGGAAAGAACAGATTTGACAAGCTCAATGTGCTATTGTTCCATATTTAGACAGAAATCTGACTAGAAAGGTCTTCTCTTTGTTTAACAACACAGGGCGTAATGTTGAATTTCAAATAAGCCATGGACAAGACAGGTTGCTGAAGACAGGAGCAAGAAAACAGAAGGGCTGAAGTTTTATTTGGAAGGAAGAAAAAAGGATTTTCCGTTGGTGCTCAGTGTGCAGTCTTCCTTACTTACTGTGTTAAAAGCAGCAGTTTCTTTAACTACCAAGAATCCATTTACTTTACTGTCAGTTCTTGTTCTGATGACTTTGTCAGTATTAAAACATAATAGTGGGGATCAGAAGTGCTATCACGGGAATGCTGAAGAGAGAGAACATGGAGTCATGTCCTTCAGCACGTGTCAGGATAATGAGCAAACCAAGGAAATAAGGGCCAGTGTCTCTGAAATTCTGCACTGTACTACTTTTCACAGAGACATTTCAGTACCAGAGAGTACCTGATCGCAGGGTATCAGTAAGCAAGGATGTACCAGGAGCATGTTTTTGTGGGCATAACAAAGTTTTAAATCCTAGTAGCTCATATGAGGCTCAATTCTGCAAGGTACTGAGCACTCCTGTGAGGTGTTAAGTAGCTTAAATTCCCATGAAGCATAGTGGGAATTGAGGCTACCAGCACTTTTTCAAGATCTACATAACAGATCTACGTGACAGAGGCTTGATCTTACAAAGATATCGCAGTCTGAAGAAGCTGAGGCTATGCTCTCATGTGGTTGGTGGTGACGGAGAACTATCCAGGAGGTTTTATAAATACCAAGGTGTCTAAAAGAAGGTAAAAGTCTGAATATGAGACACGGAATGCATATTAACAACATGATGAGCAGCACAAAAGCATTCTTTGAAGACTAACTCAAAACAGATTTATAAATAAAGCCAACCTAATTTTTAGAAGAAATTACCCTGAAAACTACTGAGCATCTTAAAACAGGGGGAGCCTGATTCTTATTAGGCAGACACAGATCTTCTATTTTTGGAAAGACTTCCACCTGATTAAGTCAGAGAGACTACCACCTTCACTTAGGAAGGGCAAGATAATTCTTAACAGGAGGCAAACTAACATGTTAATATAAACTGCTGCTTGCTGTGCTTAATTTAAAAATTCACCACTATCATAAAGCGTTACTCTGATCATATGACACCAGTGAATTTTTTCACTGTTAAAACTGAGGAGCATTCAGGAGCTCACATGCATAAATGTTCTGGAAGTTTAGAGAAAGTGTAACCCCTCTGTTCTAAATCAGGCTGAGTTATCTGTATGTGAACCTAATAAATATATTAGCATTTTATACCGTGATAAAGCACTTAATTTCCCTTTTATTGTGGAAATGCTTTCTGCATAACTGTGAATTTATTTAATGCTATAATCGATTATAGCATTTTTTAAAATCTGCAACTCTCCTTATAAAACTGAAGCTGTAAATAGAATTTCAAAACTAAAACGCCACACGATAAAACTGAAAAACTGTAACGAAGAGACTTTAGTAGGGTATATCACAGAAGCGTAATACACCAGAACCATGAGGCTTCATTGCTAGAAAAACATGGGGAGAAATGGTAATTGCTTAAATGATGGAAATCTAAAGGTCTTATAACTAACATTATAGTATTTATGTTCAATTTAAAGAGGAAAAAAATTTGATTACTAAGTAGGAAAGTCATTCACCACTATAATGTGGCTAACAATACAAGAATACCCTAGAAACAATTTCAAGTACAGAGGATGGAAGGAGGCAAACAAATTAAGTCAGCTGTATGATGCATGGCAGATTACATTTAATTTCACAGCCACTGCTATACCCCTGCTTTAATCACTCTGTTCACAACCATCTTGAAATCTAACAGGTTTAAAGAGTTTCCTACTTGTTTTCCCTTGTATTACTGACACTCTAGCAAGCAGGCATGGGGAATTTTAATAAAATGGTTTTCTTGTTAAAATAGTGTGGCAGCAAAATTTCCAGTTAATTTTTTGATAAAACACCAGCCAGAAAACTTAAAGGCTGATGCTTTACAAATTCTGCATATGGAATATATGCTCATGTAAGGCTACAGAGCTATATAGATGTCAGTGTGTTCCATAACATCACAAACCACTCAGGCCTGATTCACCATCAGAATTATACTGCAATTTAATCACCTCTTTTTTGTATAGCCTTATAAACAGCAATTTGTGTTGTATATTCACCGTTATTGTGAAGCAAGCTGATGACAATGGAACACTATTGTCTCAGAGATTGATAATACACTGTGGGTCACAATGTGTCTCACCCACAGATGGCTGTTGTAATTCAAGGTGTATTAGTTTTCCTTATTTAGAGCTCCAACAATACATTTTTCAGTAACTCCTACTTTACCCTTTGATCAGATTTCCTAGCAGCTCCAGATTTCTTCTTTGAACTACCACAGTAGCTCATTTAAGGGAACAAGCTTCACGTGGTTGAGCTGAAGAACAGTCTAAATGCAATGCTGGATTTAGGCACAAGCCATGTGAGCCATGGCTTACGGCCTGACATTATAAGGGGCCTCTAAATATGTTGGAGATAACTAAGAAGATTTATCATAAGGTATTTGACAATGCAAATAAGGCTTTTTGCAAGATGTATGTTTTATTTAATTTTTCGTTGCATCTTTGCCTATGTATATGTGCAAATACAACGGTTTATCATTTGTTTTTTCATTACCTTTTCTGTTATAATGTAATACACTCTTTTCTCTTTATTTTTTATGGTATGGGGCTTCTGAATCTTGACAGAGCTTAGGGCCTCAGCATATCATAATCCGGCCCTGCCTAAATGGCTCAGAGAAGAAATCCTAAATGGTTCAGGGAAGAAATCAGGAGTCCAGGAAATGTAAGAACTGGGTAGAAAGTTGACCATCTACTTAAAAAGGGAGGTGACCACGAAACAGAATTGGAACAGAAGAGAAATTAACTAAACAAATTTGGCTGAGGCAGCTCATGAGACCCTGATTCCTAAATGAAGTAGGGTGTTTTAGCTATTGATTAGATTTTCAGAACAAAAGTGTTTTAGGTTCCGTGACTCTCAGCCGACAGGTCACAGATACCATATACAAACACATGCATTCACTGTAGTGAGAGACCATTGAAATTCCTAACAGTATAAATTTTAAAAAATTGGCTACCTTAGAGGCTTTCAAGGAAGCTTTAAAATCATGTGATTTTAACAATATACATTGAATTCAACACAAAACCAAGAGGCTGTTTGACATCCATTAGTGCACACTGCTAATAGCAGCTTAGATTAACAGGGGCCTATGAGGAGACAGTCATAAAGGAAAGAGTCACTGGAGGTGGAACTATTAAAGATCACAGATGGCAATATGTGTCTTCCTTTTTACTGCCTCCTAACTCCTTATAAACTGAATCCAGTTATTAGCAGCATTCATAGCTTTGCAAACCAAAGAAGAGACTGAAAGAATCCCTTTAAAGTACATTTACATTGGAATTTTCAGTTCTCTTTACTGTACTTAATACATTCTCAGAGGTAAACCGTATTTTTTTATTGGTTTCCTTACATTAGATTACTTGAATAAGTCTCTCCCATCTCTGATTTATCCGGTTCATCCTCCTGCCATTTGAGATAACTAGTGCTTTATCTAGTGTAGTTCTACCATAAAATGTCTCAGGAGCATATTCAGTTTCCTCTGAGGCTTTCAATAAAGCTCTTAAAAGCAACCCAATTAAAAAGCATTGTGCATTTACCCAAACTCACAAAATAACATAAGACATTCACAGAAGCACCTATTTTACATAATCATTGTATCAAATTTTGCTTATCTTCTATAATTCACTTAAGTGAAAAATAAAGACCCTGCAATACTCAATAGAAATAGACTGATGTAGTATCATTACACTGGAAATTAATATTTTGTGCCTTCATTTTTTGTGCTAGCTAAACACTGAAGGTCTACATCAGTATGGTAAGCTGAATTCAGTTTTTAATAGAGGAATATAAAATGTACATGGAACTATCTGCCAACAAAAAACTGAATTTACAGATCAATACAGTACCTTTTGCCTGTTCTATGTGTCTATTAATCAGTTTTTCCATAGGTATCAAAGGTGCTTTGGTGTTTGAGAAAAATACAAAACACTTAATTCCAGGTACAAGGTTATGTTTCGTTTGCTTTGAATTTAAAAAGTTTACTATAGAAGAAACACAGGCACTGCATGACAGGTACCAGGATCCCTGAGTTAGGACGGACGCTACACTCACGGTACAAATAATAAATATATATTTGGTGTTTACTGGAGTACATATATTTACAGAAGTTGAATATAATTTTTTATTGGAAACAACTTGCTTTAGGTTCACATTTAATCAGATTGCAAGTCTATGGGAGAGTGTCACATAGTACAATGCAATTTGAAAAAGGTTTTAGGATATTCAACTTCCAATGAAACACATTTAAATTATTTTCTTGGACTATTAGAGTCAAATACCTAGCACTGAGCTTGTGAATGACAACTGGAACAAGGACCACATCCTACATTGAGAATTGTGTAGGTAAACCCCTATGCAGGCCTGGTTCTCAAAGCAGCATCAAGACGTAAGAATAAAACCACCTTAATGTAGTGTAAAATCAACATAGATGGTTAAACTACATTTTAAAGGATCAATCTGTACAATTTATATTGTAGTTAGTATTGCATTGAAAAATGTGCTATATTAAATTTTTAAGCATTAGTCAGCGGCATTTACCAAAAGTGTAGAAAATAAACGGCATGACATCTGCATTTTTATAGTAGGCTAATAATATTTGGCATTAGAATATCACCTGAAAACATTATTTCAAAGTAAAAGAAGAAAAACTAACGTTAAAACTTAAGTATGGTTTCAGAAAAATTTAAACCAATATTCTGCTGTTGTAGGAAAAATGTCCAGTGTCATAAAAGCTGCTAAATCCAACCCCTATTCCCTTTATAGAGAATGTTTGATAAAGATTATTATTACCGTTGGTTCTTCACCACCTGTGACAGTTGAAGAACGAGCTCTCCTAGATGGACCACTCTGCTGGTAAATGATAATTAATGTTACAGATAAGTATGTTTAGTGATGAAGTAATAGATTATGCTCACATCTTCAGAATAAGGAATCACAGCCGCTCTCACACTTTCTAATGGAGAGTAATTAGATTGAAAGTAGCGTTAAATAAAAGAGAGCAGCAAGAGAAATGAAACCACCAGTTACTGATAACCAGATGAATGCATCACTTTGAAATTCAAAGACTAATGAACTAGTCTGTGATAACTGTAGTGCATGGCTCTGTCTATGCACTAGTGCTATGATAATGACAGAAGCTTTATTAGAGGAGTTTAAATAATTACTTTTTCCAAACAAAAACAATTTTACATCTTCAGCTCTATGAGCATGAAGTGCAGACATTTGGAAAAAAAGAGCCAAGTTTCTGGTCAGCAGCGAGTGCATAGCCCTGTGAAAAGAAAGCAAGAAAGCAAGCAAGAAAAAGAATCGGTGTTCCGAGTTTTCAGTAAGGAGCAATATGTTCCCGGACAGAGAGCTTGCCTAGAAATAAGATGAGGGTTTAGTTGGTAGAAGATAAATGACTGTTAGTTCAGTAGAGCAGTGGTTTGCAAGGTCCAGACCTAGTAATGGGTTGCAAACCATCACGCCCCTGGCTGTTGCCACTGAAAAACTGGAATGCATTGCTCAAAAATATAATTGTTGGGTTGCGGGCATAAATGTTGTTTTTTTCAACTGGGTTCCAAAAAAAAAAAAAAAGGTTTGAAAACCAGTGCAATAGAGGTTAATGACTGGCCAAATTATGTCCCAGTTTTAAAGTAATGCTTTTAACACTGCTCTTTCGAGCATCTACTGTATTTCATTTAGTAAACATGTTAAAGCAAATTCCAAAGGGGTAGCCGTGTTAGTCTATTGTAGAAAGACAACAGAGTCCTGTGGCACTTTTAAAGACTAACAGATTTATTTATCGCATGAGCTTTCGTGGGAGAAAATCCCACTTCGAAGTGGGATTTTCTCCCACAAAAGCTCATGCGATAAATAAAGTGCCACAGGACTCTGATGTTAAAGCAAGAAACTGAAGGAGAAGTCATAACAAACCCTACACTTATACACAGGAAGAACAAACCACAAAGGAAAAGCAAATTAAAAATATTGGAAAAGTAGAAGATGTGTGGTGCAGATTTCACCAATCTCTTACAGCAGACAGAAGAAATAGTCTAAGGATGTTTTTGATGTGAGCAACAATATTTTTAATGCAGGAGGGAAAATAAATTGTTGGATAGTACCTAACAAGCATTTGCTTTAAACACTTACAGAAACATCTATTACCGCAAAGCCACCATTTCATAACGACATATGTATAATCATTAGAGACTCTCTAACTTTACAGTGAATTAAGAGCCAATAAAATAAGGAAAACTGTCAACTGTTTAATGTATTTACAAGTATAGATATATAGAAATTAGACACTTTCAAATTAAAAATGGCTAAATCATACCAATTTAATAATAAAAAGATGACATAAGCCCTAGTAATCAGCTTCAAATATTCATATTTTGATATTTACTGAACAAGCAAATTATGATCCTTTTTCATTCAGATATCCATACTTACAGCAGTATACATTTATGGAGCCCTGCATGGATACAAAATTTGTATCCACATCCATCCACAAAAATGATCCATAGCTATATGTGGATTTGCAGGGCTCTATATATTTACCGAAGTTCTGATTAAAAATAATGAGGAAATATTTCTGCAAAGAGTTCTACAGGAAATTTTGTCCATTTTTTTTTTTTTTAGATACGTAATCTGTTATGAAATATTCTGCCAGCCAGAGTCAAAGGGTGATTTACTGAATTTTTATTAATCTGTGTCTTTATGGCTTACCACCACCCACTTTGCCCAACTGTAGTGAAAAAATTATAGAGCTTGCAGATATCAGCAGTAAAGTGCTATATAGCTACAGAATAAAAGCGCTACCTTTCCTTTTAAGAAATATCTAGGGATATGGAACCTTTTCCCGTTTAAAAGGATTCAGTTCATTTCTTATCTTTAATTAATATATTAGGAGAATTCAACTTACATCACATTGGTCAGAAAATTATTCTGTTAGATGGGTTTGATTTTACATGGCTTTCATGAAGGAGATTGTTAAAGCTGGGTAAAATACCAGTCAATTTCTTTTTAATTAAATTGGCAAAGTTTTCCACTAACTTGCAACATGGTGTAATTTTTCCCACATTTGCAAAAAGCATTGATCTTCTTCTCCCCCACCCTTCCCATGGATTTCTGTCTTTTTTTTTTTTTAATGTTTCTTCACTTACCAGAAAGTTTTATGCTAGTTCTTCTGTGCAAATTTTGAATGGTATTAAAAATACTGATACACAAAGCAAAAATCCATGCGGAAAACAGTCCACGGATTTTCAAGTATAACAACCCTATTCCTTCCCCCTACCAAAAAAACCCCTCCCACCACTCAAATGTAATGAAAAAAAGTCATCAATTTTGCTCAATTCTAATTATATACTATCTATAAGCCCTGGAATAAGTTTATTTCAAAACACGTGTATTAGTTTAAAAAAAACAAAACAACCCCCTCCCTCCCCCAACACTGGGCCAAATTCCCTCAGTTACACCAGTTACCAGATTTTAGCGATATAAATGAGAACAGAACTAATTGCCTGGGCTCAAATCCTGGCGAGAGTGAAATCAATGACAAAACTTGGAACCAGAATTCCATCCGTTGTCTTTTACTCAAATTGATTAATCTTTAGTAAAACAAGTATAACCTCATTACTGTGTTGACCTATGCGACATGATCTTAATTTGGAACCAGTTACAGAGTGGTAGCGTCACATCTCATACCACATATTTGTATATCTGACATTGTTGCCACGGGAAAAGGTGCCATTCAGAACCAAAGAACATTTAAAGCAAAGTACAGAAAAAATAAAAATTAGCTTTGGTTTACCAGTGATAACTGGGATTGTTCAGCAACTGCATCTGTTACGCTGCAAGATCTTAATCGTGAAGAAGGATCTCTTTGCTGAAAGAAAGGAGAAGCTTCCTAAATCATAATGCATTAAACACACATGGATTTTCATTTGATCAAATTCATTTCTATTTATGAGTATTGTTCTTGGAGTTCAAAACCCCCTCACGCTTGCCTTGCGATTTTCATCTCCTCTTTTCTTCTACATAACTTTGCACCACAATCAAAAAAATATCTTAAATTCACAGTTTTTTCACTCAGTTTGTTTCTGTTTGGCCTTGTTTTGAATCAGCTGGGAATGGGAAGTAGCTGGTCATACATCTTGTACTCATGCAGGCCTCACTAATCTATAGGATCAAAACCACTCCATATGGAAAGTCTATACAAGAATCCCTGCGCCTACCAAACCCTGCATGTATCACCCATACGAGCAGGAAAGCATGCTGCTTCCACACAGGAGTGATTAACGGGGATCCAATGCTCACATTCTCCTGTGCACTGAGGGCTGAAAGCTCTGTTTTAGACTGTATGCTATTGCTTGAATAGTATATAGTGAGTCTTTGCTGGAACCCAATGCTCTGATTATGAGTAGGCAGGATTAATACATTTTCAACCATACTCCCAAGAATCAATTCCTACATTAAAAAATAGTAATAAGAGAACCTGCAGATATAAAATGTGGATTCATTGTATACAGACTGGAAGATATCCACACTACAAGAGAAGCAACGATCTGTCACCTGAACAGACATACATACCCGTGCTAGCTTCAATCTAGACGGCACTCTAGAAATAGCAGTGAACCTACGGCAACATGGGCTAGCAATGAGAGCATGTACCCCGGTTGCTGGGTGAGCTTGTACAGCCCACGCAAACTTGTGCCAATGACTTTTTACTGCTATTTTTAGCAAACTGGCAAGGGTGTGTCTACCCAGGCTGCAGGTCATATCTTCTATTGCTTTATGGACATAAGCCAGTGACATAAGTGCAGTTAATAGTAATATATAATTTATAATCAACTCAGTAATTTAACAGAGAAATTGACCAATTCATTAGGGGGATTAGAATTGATAGCCGTAGCCTTCTGTCCGTATCCTACCCTCATTCTGTATAGGTCTTTATATTGTACCAATCCCTACAGCATCTGTAATCATAACACATATTACAGGGTGTATAATAAAGAGGCATTGATAACTAGATGCTATATTAACTATGTTAATAACTAACTACAGTATGTGCTTTTGTTGCATGTGTATTGCTCTTCCTCTTTAAAAAAAAAATAATAATCAGTTTTTCCTGTATGTTTTTATTAGCTGTTACTGGAAAACAGAGGTAAATGCTCTGATCTGCATAAAGGCATCACCTGAATTTTGCACTGCAGTGCAAACTTTTTCCTTTCTTAAAGAACTGGCTCGTTTATTAAGACATTTCATAGAATCACAGAGGATTAGGGATCGAAAGGGTCTCAGGAGGTCCTCTAGTCCAACCCCCTGCTCAAGGAAGGACGAACCTCAACTAAATCACCCCAGCCAGGCCTTTGTCAAGACAGGCCTTAAAAACCCTAAGGATGGAGATTCCACCACCTCCCTAGGTAACCCATTCCAGTGCTTCATCACCCTTCTAATGAAAAAGTTTTTTCTAATACCCAACCTAGACCTCCCCCACTGCAACTTGAGAACATTGCTCCTTGTTCTGTCATCTGCCACCACTGAGAACAGCCTAGCTACATCCTCCCTGGAAACTCCCAGGTAGTTGAAGGCCACTATCAAATCCACCCTCGCTCTTCAAGTCTGCTGGCTGAACAATCCCAGTTCCCTCAGTCTCTCCTCATAAGTCATGTGCTCCAGCCCCTTAATCATTTTGTTGCCCTCCGCTGGACTATCTCCAGTTTGTCCATATCCTTCCTGCAATGGGGTGCCCAAAACTAGACTCAATACTTCAAATGCGGTCTCACCAGAGCTGAATAAAGGGGAACAATCGCTTCTCTTGATCTGTTGGCAATGCTCCTGCTAATGCAGCGAAATATTCCGTAGCCTTCTTGGTAACAAGGCCACACTCTTGACTCAGTCAGTTTCTTGTTCACTGTAACCCTCAAGACCCTTTTTGTAGAACTTCCACTTAGTGAGTTGGTCTCCAGTCTGCGTGGGATTCCTTCATCTTAAGTGAAAGGACTTTGCACTTGTCCTTGTTGAATGCTCATCAGATTTCATTTGGCCCAATCCTCCAACTCCGCTTAGGTCACCCTATCCTATCCCTATGCTCCAGCATCTCTACCATATCACCCAACTCAGTGTCATCTGTATACTTTCTGAGTTTGCAGTCCACCTCCATCCTCCAGATCATTAATGAATATGTATCCTCAGTTTTTTTATCCCCTCTCAAAGAAACACCTGGCAGCACACAGAGCTATCGTAGCAGTTAAAAGACTGACTGGAAACTGAGCATGAACTCACTGCAGATCATGTTCAACACAAAGTTCTTAATGGTGGTCACAGGGTAAAATCACCTCCCTCTGACATGATTTTTGAACCACGAATAAAAGGAAGCCTCAGGAATGTAATACGCACTGTGTCCAGCTCTTATGCTGGAAGAAAACTGTCTTTTTCCTACATTTTTTGACAATAAAAATCTGAATTTATTAAACTAAGAATCAGATGGATTACCCAGCTTTCCAGGTGAATATGAAGAAGATTACTCTCTGCTACTTTGACAATCATAGCAATCGAATGTCTTCATGTGATGCTAGACACTGATCCCCATTATTGCGAAGGGGACTACAGCTTTAAGAAGAACACCCAATACCAAAAGACTCATGATAGAATTGTGAGAACAGTCAGTGTAGCTGTGACAAAAAGTAGTAATGGTAAGTGACTGAATTGTATTTCCTGGCTCCAGTCACATGACATTGGTCAGGATTACAAAAAACTGCAGCACATGGAGGCCTAATGGTTCCCAACAAAGCTTACTAAGAGAATTACCCCTGACATGCACAGACCTCAACACAAGGATTTGGGCTGCAGTGCACAGCAGTGGGAGTGAGGGTCCAAAAGGTACCACCTTCCCACTCCCTTTTTATTTAAAATGGGTCTCGGTTTGGAGATCTTGTGGGGATGGGAAGGTAGAGAGCGAGTTTATTAATGAACTCCAAATAAATCATCCTGCTAGACCTTTAAAAATACTTATACTGGGCCCACCCACAATTCTTTATACTGAAAATGTAAGCTTGAGCAGGTGGTATTCCCCGTCTATTTCAAAACACAGGCTACTTCCATGGAAATCCAAGCAGATTTAAAACTACCTCTCACTTGAAACTGTATTCTTTTTTACTAAACTCAGCAATGCTTCCTCTTCAGAACAGGCTTCTGAATTGCAACAATTAATTTAGCTGACAAGCACTGTTTGTGTGTTGGCTGCTTTCTGGATACCGTATTGCACTGCTTTCCTGTACTGCTTGAATAAGATTGCACATTCCATGTACACTGGGTATGGTTAGACTTCTTGCATAATTCATATCTCAGGCATGCTGTGCAGAAAACAACTGGCAAAAATGGAATAAGAGTGAACTACAGATATACAAACTATCTGGCCTGTATAAAGAATGATTCAGGGTGACACTCCCGGGTGCTAGGGCAATACAAATAAACAACAACATGAAGTAATTTAATACAGTGCATCACGGAACCTCCCATCCTTCCACAAAACATTCAAACGTGTTAAATCAGAAATAGTATTAAGAATACACACAAAGTAAAAACCCTTTTTTAAAAAAGCAATCTCATTTCTCTGCCATATACACTCTGTGCAGAGCAAGAATTATTATTGATGTACCTTAATTTAGATAGTTCTTTCAGTCAAAGCTATTGGTTCCAGATGGCTAGTTTCCTGCCCCCAGCCTGAAGGCCAATGAAATCAGTGGGTTTATCAACTAAGTGCAGAATTGGGGTTTCAGAGTCTGCTAGCATGCAGCTGCCATTCAAATCAACACAAGTCATCTATTCGAACCAGCTCTCTTAGTAGAACTTTAATTTTGTCAAGTAATGCTGAACCAGACTGTGTCTAAATCTAGGTTTCTTATTCCCTAAACATCAAAAGTACCTTGATAAAAGATGTACTATGAGCCAACAATATGTTCAGTTTCCTATGTTCGATTCAATATTTGTAATTGTTTATCAGAGATATTAAACATTCCCACATTTGCAATCATATTACTCATCCTTCATGGTATTGTCAATCTGCCTTGATTATAATACATTACAAATAGAATTTGTAACCTCTCATCATACACAAATCATACAAAACAAAGTACTATATCTATCATTAAGTGTAATATTTCAATTTTAAAAATGACAAAATTAAATAAAAAATAGAGGAAGATTTCCCTCATGTGAGTAAAACTTGGCAGGGCTGTTACAGTAGCGTTAGTGTTACTTCTTATTTTTAGTCTTATGCTCAACGGTGACATTCTGACCACATCAAGCTGTGCATTCAAATTTAAAGGAACACTTTTCAGTTGAAATTTAACACCTGCTAAAACTTAAGCTCAATAGACTCGTTTCCATGTTTGTTTTTAAATTCTAACACACACACACCTCTCTCTCTCAAAAAACCAAACAAACATTCCACAGTGGTACTGCAATTCATATCAACATTGCAGTATCTTGCCAGTCTTTGACAACCAGAGAGCAAAACTGAGAAGTCTATTTCCAACTGAACTGCAAACAGTGATCAGTAAAAAGTAAAGAGGATTTTTAAAATATTGTGTATTAATAATCAAAAGGAGGTGTTTAAAAACAAAACCACGCTATAAGCCAAAATTGCTTTTAAAGACACTGAATTAAATCCTGGCTCCGATAAACTCAATGGCAAAAACTCCCATTAACTTAAAACAGGGTTTTTATACCTGGTCTAAAGTTTGGATTATCTAGTGGTCTCTGTTTTCAAAAAATTGGTTTTTTAAAAGTATTTAGAAGATACACATGCATATTTAATAATAATTATTGCTCTTCTTCAACCTCAAATAACAAATTAAGGGGCAAGACTGAGGTTATTAAAAACAGAATCTCAGCAATCAAATGTAAAGCAATACTTGATTCATACTACCTTCAAACTGCTACCTACACAGGATGGATGATTCAGACCACAACATATGTATAGGTGCATTCAGTAATGTATATAGGGAGCACACTGCTTACAATCAAAGAACTGAATTGTTCGCCATTGGAATCAGGAGTGACCTGAAGTCTTCTGTTCAGTTCGTCAGACAGCTCCTGAGGACTGGTCCGAGAGACTGGAGAAGCCGGGGGTGGTGGCAATGACAGGCTTAAGGAATCTCCACTAATACCGACTTCCTCTGAAATGGTTTCCCAGGACTGCCAAAAGAAAAGATTGTGACAAGGCAGACACGTGAATTTGCATGGCTTTGGAAACAGAACTTCATTCAGTTTTATTCCACTTAACCATCACTGGAATTTAGCACTTGCAGCTATCTCAAAAGTGGTGTAGAAAACTGCTGTACATATGGCGTATTAATCAACTCTCAATTAAGAAGCATCAGTTTGGAAAGATTTAACTTGGGCATAGGGGCTTAAAATAATCTCTTAATGCTGAGGAAATGATTTCGAGATACATACGTACTTCGGATACATCTCCACTTTCCATAGGTTCAGGCTCCAAATCCTCACTAATATGTCTCCGAGAGCGAAACCGTCTATGGGCTGCCTCTTGATTTATCTGTCTGATATTGTTGTCGGAGTCAGACGCAACATCACTGGGCATTGTGAAAATGAGCAAGGAGAGAGGGGAGAACAGGAAAAGCATTAATTCAAAATTAGCACCTTTTTCCTCATTGTAATTCAAGATTTTCTGTCCATCTGCAAATTGTTAGAAAGGCATTAAAAAGGTAAGATTAATTCTTCTATCATATCTGTCAAAATATATTCAAGCTGATCAACCCTTAGTCCAAAGCAAATTAAACCTGAAATCAATCACAAGACTTCTGTTTAATTAAAAAACAAAACAGCAGATTTTGCACCTACTCTGACAACACTAGAAACTAAAATTCTTTATATATAAAATAGGTAGAACCGCCCATATTTCAGTACCCTATCCTATTATTATGGATGCTGGTGCTCTATCAGCTAGTCTTATCTATGCTCTGGCACCAATTCAATACAAGGAGCCTGCCACCAGGGACTCTGGCCAGCCTCCAAAAGACAATCATAGAATTCTCCTGGTTGGTGCTGTACTGAGTCTCTGCAGGGGTCCTGAGCCTCCCCCAGGGAAGGGCAGATAGGGGTTGGTTTGTATCTGTTGCCAGGTAGACCCCATCTTCCTTCAAATCCTGCAAAGATTCTCTCGTGATGCAGGTGTTCTAGCATAGAGCATGCTGGTGCCAATTTTCCTCCGCCACCTCTTAGGGCTCCAATACAACTGGCAGCTCCTTTATCTCCACCCCCATGACACCTCTCTGAGCTGATCTTTCACCACAACCTCCCCAGGACCTAGGAACCTAGCTTCAGCAATCAAGTCCACAGTAGCCACCGAGGTGGGCATCCATGTGGTGGAATGCAGGTGATGCAGTCCCTTTGGAGTGCCAGAGGAGGGTCCTGGCAGGTGCCTTCAGAATTGGAGACCTCCTGGATTATGACTGGATAGACTCTGTGACAGTCGGCCAACACATGGGGCTGCTCACCCTGCATCCCCATCAGGTGCTGCTAGAGACAAGGGCAGCCTTGAACTTCTGTTGCTATTATCAAGGGGGTTCTGTGGGTCTGTGTTTCTTGCCCACCTTTTCTCCCCTGGCCTTCTGGAATATGTCAACAGGCCCCTGCCTTAGGCACCCCCCAGCACACACTGAGTAGACTCAACACCATCCAGCCCGTCAGCCCATCTCCAAACTGCGGCCCCAGATTATCTGCACACTCTCATGCTTCATACCATCCACTTTTGAATCCTGCCCCAGCATCTTGTAGTGGGACCTGCTATCACCTGCAGAGTGGTCAGTCTCTGCTTCACTCTGATTCCATGGTCAGATAGTAGCTCCTCAACAGAGTCACGAGTGTCCATCTGGTAGGTTTGCAGAATCCCGACGCCTGTACTTTTCGCACAAAGGGCGATCCTGGCACACATCTACAGAGAGTATGCTAGGCTGCAACTCCTGGCTCTTCTAGAACCTCTTATAGCAGTTCTGGCTGCCCTTTCACCTGCTCTTCATCATTCTTGCACACCCATCAGTAGCCACACAAAGTTGTAAGACCTCCTCCTGGCATGCCCTGTAACCACAAAGCCTATTTCCAGTCCCTTGCCCGATGACGTCTCTGGGCAGAATACGCCTAGGTGGTGTGGTCTGACTCCTTAAATGATGAGTGGTGCAGTCTGGGGTTCTTTGCTCAACAACCCTTTCTGGTTCCTTGATTTTTAACCTTTGACTTCCAGCTTCTGGATTTTTTTCCCATTTGTTGTCACAAGAAGTCTTCTGTGGCCTGGGTAAAATGGTTCCTCCCCACTTGATTGAGGAGATGGGCCTTCTGTTCTAGGCCTGCATGTCCCATCACATATAATAGGTACCCCCCAGTGTGCATCATTTCCTGATCTAGGAGGATCCATCACAAGAGGCGAGACGTTACTTCTATCCCTATGATTAGGTCAACACTTGTTCTCTCTGATGAGGCTGCCATTAAGGATGCTGGTTGTTACTGAGAGTTTTGGTGACATGCATACTTCTTCAGAAAAAAACTGGCCTCAGATTACCAACTAATTTCACCCAGACCCATGGCATCCCACCTGAATATGTTATTTCAAAAAGTTCCAGGGGCCACATTCAGTACTTGGGGTAGATTTCCTGCTTTGCTCCCTTAGCATGAAGTAGAAATTAAATAATTCAATCACATTGTGCTCTAGCAATTTCTCCCCACTTCCAACATGTTCCCTGCACCAGGGTCTGTGGAAAGGGAGATAGAGGATATCTATTTTGGCTCTGTGCCTGCTAGAGATTCCTTCAAGAGGAAACCCCAACAGATAATTGCAGGTGGTTGGGAGTGAAACCCACCTACAATTCCCTTTTTGTTTCTTTCCCCTACAGCCATAGACACAGGGATCAGGCTGTGAGCAGGGGGAAGAGTTGCACTGGTGTTCCTTGAGGCTGGAAACCACAGACTTCAAAGGTGATTGTGGTAAGAAAAAAAGCTTCTTCATAACAATGGCGACAGTTTATTGCCTTGAGGGCCACACATCACAGATCCAGACCATGGAACACTCACCACTGCATTTCCAAGTAGGCTATACTTTAAATACTAATCTGTGAGTCAGATGATATGCAGCTTATTAGCAATCATCTGAGCCCCTATGTTCCCTACTTCTGTTTCACAGAGTCAAGAGCTTAAGGCCAGAAGGGACCAGTATAAAGTATATCTTCCAGAAAGGCACGTAGTTTTGATATGAAGCTATCAAGAGATGAAGAAACTACCACTGCTCTTGATAGTTTGTTCCAATAACTAATCATCCTCATTGTGAAAATTTGTGCCTAACTCCCAATTTGAATTTGTCTTGCTTCTTTCAGCTACCAACCCTTAATTCTTATTGTACATCTTTTCCTGCTAGATTAAAGATTAAAGAGTACTTTAGGACTTGGTATTCTCTATCTGTAAAGGCCTGTTGTATGTTAAAACTCAATCCTTTTCATAAACAAAGCCAGGGGTTCTCCACCAATATGTCAGGACACATTACTACGTTGCCACACAGTGGTGTGACATGAAAAGCTGGAGAAATCGTTGGATTTAGCTTGAGGGGGAGGGGGCAATTGGCAGGTGTGTCCTGTAGGGTCATGACACCCTGCCAAGCATGTCATGACCCACAACCGATTGAGAACCACTAAATAGAATAGATTGGGATCTAATTCTCCCACTCTCAAGCCTTTTCTCCAACCCTCCAATCATTTTTGTGGCTCTTCTCTTTTGGATACAGACCTATCTCCCATTCTGTAGGTATGGTCTGCATTCCTTTCTTCTACAACCATGACTTGCATTTAGCAGCATCAAGACACATTTTGTTTGAATGGGCCCAGCTTACCAAATGATCCAGATTATTCCGTATGACTGCACTACCTCTGTCATTTACCATTCTGCCAATCTTTGCGTCATGCACAAATTTTATCACCTCTGATTTTACATGTGCTTCCACATTATTTATGAAAATTCTGAATAGCATCAGACTAGAAATGTCTCCATTTGACAATAATGATTCCTCATTGACAACTATTTTTTAAAATCCATCAGTTAGCCAGCTCTTAATCCATTTAACACATTCTTTATTGATGCTGTATTGTGCTAATTTTAATCATGTTTCTGTGCAGTAATGAGTCAAATGCTTGACAGTCTAAATATATTACACCTACACAGTTAGCTTTAACAACCAAACTTGTACTCAAAATATGAAATCATATTTGTTTGACAAGACCACAGTGACATGACAACTGAGTATAACCCCACCATTCAGTCTAACATCCTAAACTCCATCATATCCATTTTAAAAGCAAAGCAAAATTTGCAGAACAAAAAGGCAAAATATCATAGCATTACAACCGTTATTTATCTATTTAATTATATAATCTAAATGGAATTCACTCTCTGCATCAAATGTTAGTATCCAATACTCTAAAAGAAATCAAGATAAAATAGTAGGGTTTTAAGAAATTAGACAACAGATTTGCATAATTGTGATAATAAATAAATATTTAAAATGGTACTATAATAATAATCCCATTATGGAAGAAGAGTAGTTACATGTCAAACAGCAAAATAAATTTAGATGTCTGACGATTAATATCTGCTTTCAGTACAGATGGTACTCTATTCAATTATGGACTGTATTTAAATTTAAGCCTACTGCATTTTTATTAGTGTAATAATAAGAAATGTAAAATTAAGAACATGAAAGGACCTCTGCCATCAGTATAAGAAGACTACATAAATTGCACAATTCATGGACCTTGGGGCATATTAGAATCCCATAGTAAAGTGAAATAGTTTAGCTTCCTTTAAACTTAGTGCGTTGTGGATTTCTCTTTCCTCTTTGACAGTTCCAGTTGTAAACATACTCCCCAATAGCTTTGCTGGTCAATTTGTGTTAATTACTATATGGATATGATGTAGTTAGAATACTACTGTAGTACTGTTCACACTTACTCCACAATACATATATGTACATAAGATGTATGCTTTTAAATAACTTATCTATAATGGCACAAAGCTAATTTAGATATCTTGACACCAAGACTATGAATGAACAACACCTGAGAGCTCCTGTACCCTCTTAAGCAAATCTGTTGTTGTACAATATACTTCCTAATAGCCCTATTGCTTCTAATACCTTGTGACCCCTCTATTCCTCCAATATTTAACCCAGCTGCCAAAGTTACAGATATTCTTAACTGAGATTCAAGAATAGCTGATAGGACATTAAAAAACACTAATGGCCCCTTACTATTAGTCCTTGTCTGCAAATGTTGTCTGAGATTTAACCGAAAGCTATTGATAAATGCACCCCCAGTGAAGCTACTGTCTCTAAACTTCCACTGACATCTATAGATAAGGGCAAAACTGAATATTACAGAAATAAGATGACAGTTTGAAAATTCCTGCTGAATGGTGACCTACAGGGGCACTTCTTCCATTCAGGATCTCTACAAATGTGTATCAGAAGAGATGTCAACTCTTCTGAGTAAGCTGGGCTTTCAAGGTGACTGCCTGAACTTGGATTTCAGAACAGCTACTGTAAATGATATAACCTGGCAGGCCAGAGAACACCCCTAAGGCTGGCTGCATTGCTTCCTTCTGTAAATTTCCCCAAGGTTCTTCCAACTTTGGTATGGGTCAGATTATGCCCTCTGATGCGAGCATACCTCACACTTGTGAAGGAGAGTTGATTGGGAAATGTCATATACGTACAAATAACAAAGAGGAACGGTGAGTAGAGATCTAGGTTGTTTGGTTACCATAGAAATATACATTAAACAAATTACATAAATCTGATCCTGTGTCAAGTGAGGCTCAGTGAGAGAGTGCCAGTCTGTCTTTATAAAAACTGAACTGCAAGAGAAGGATGGATTAAAACAAACCAAAACAAAAATCCCTCTTTTTGATCAGATGGAGACCTTAAGCCAACATCCTGAAGCAGCAAAAGGAATCATAACCAAATCTGTTCAGTTAAACTTGTTTTACAGCGATAATAATGAAGGGCTCAACAAGATCTCCATCTAGTTTGTTAATATAGGTGATCTAATTCTTACAACCTGCAGTCAGTGGAATTCTGTTAAGGTTCAAGGGCCTGGCTTAGGTGATCCCAAGGCAGGATCAGATTCTGTATTTGTAATAAGCACTTAATTATGTGCCCAATCCTCCAATCCTACTGAATACCCTCAACATCCACTAAAGACAAAAATAGTTGAGGGCATTCAGCAATATGCAGAAGATACTCTGTAGAACCTGTCTCTATGGGTTTGATCCAGCAACTGCTGTGGTCAGTGGAAAGATGTACTATGACTTCAGTGGATTCTCGATCATGTCCTATGTGTTAAGGAATCACCTGGTTTCAAACTGGCATTATTAGATATAGAAAAACTCTTCTTTTTTCCCCTGAACCTAATGAGCCCATGTCCCTATTGTAATGAACAACTACTAAAGTATTTAAGATTTTGTAGGTGCTTGGAGTTTGCCTCATATCAAAATTTTGATTAACACCAGATTTGTCTAGAATAGTAAAATGGCCTAGATATGTTTCATTAGCTTTAACATTTTTTTAAAAAGAGAATACCACTTTTTAAAAAGAGTGCAATTTCATCTTGAAGTGAAGGACCTCAGCCTTTTAATTCTAAAACCAACAACTCACATGCCCAGACCATATTCCCAAGCTATTTATCGCAGTTAACACCAAATTTAAAAGCAATGTGTTCTTGTAAAGAAAAACATACCAACCTACTTCATAAAAGGTCTCTAGGTCTTTTGTTTTAAGTTTCGTTCGGCCTACTGCCTGGGACATCTGTTGTGAATTAATAATACTTGTTCAAAAGAATCACCATCCTTACTCAATGATCTTGCGTATTCCATTAATTTAATGAACTGCTCTGGACTTACATTAAACTTGGTCGGTGCCACTGAGTTGTCCTGTTGTTATGGTTGACGTAGTAAGTACGGCCCAGGTTGTCCACTTTTTCTTCCCATCCAGGAGGCAGTGGAGGAGGTGGTAATTCCTCTTGATGATGAGATGCAGAGTCATTGGAGTCAACAACCTCCCATGCATGCTTAGGAATAAAAAAGAATGATAAAATTTAAGTTAAACCAAAAAAAAAAAAAAAAACCCCTTAAATTCCTAAAGATTTGGAGGTAATGTTTTCTCACATTTAAATATTTCTGAAGTCATTGATTAAGAATTAAAATTAAAATTAAATTCAAATTGAATGAAACAGAACCAGTCCCACTGTTATGCAACATGCCTCATATCTTGGCAGAGAAAAAAGTCAGAATAAGCTTTTTTGACAGTCGGATTTATTTGAACTAAGTCAGTAAAACTTCAGTATTACAGAGAACTTTGTATAATGCTCACTGTCACTATGTTATAGGAAATTCACTTCTTAACAGAAATTAGCTCAGTTTCATTGTCCAACTAGAGGAGAAGATGGGAAGTTAATATTTATTAAAAATATATTTTGTATGTTTTGTCCTTTTTCCAACAGCCTAGTAAATTACTTTTCTCAGGACTCCATCCTACAATCAGATCTCTTAGCACAGACCCCTGCACCTATGTCCCCAGTTGTCAACTTGGGTTCTTCCCAGATTATGTCTCATCATCAGTAAAAGATCCTGTACATCAAATTCTACCTAAGATTCTACCTAAAAACCTCCCCTTATCTTCTACTTTTTAACTTTTGCCTCCAGTTGCACACGTGCAAAGTTAAGCTTGCACTTAAGAGCGCTTCACTTCCATTGGAGTTGATGATATTACCGTTTCACTGTTCACACTCACACAGTCTTGTAAGATCAGGGCTTTACGTGAGCCAGCTCCTGAAGTAAAGAATTATGAAAAACATATTTCGGCTAGGCAGATGTGGCTAGAACAACAAAACGACTCAAATGCCTAAGCACCACTTCAGACATCTAAGTCCAACATTTTGCTATTACAGAGCTCCTCAAAACCCACACTCAGCTGCCCTACCTCTATAAATGCCTAAAATCCTGGGGTGTCTGAGCTTCCAGCATTAAGGTCTCCCAAAGCCCTAAGATTCTCCACTGAGCATACATGCAGCTGCATCAGACTAAACACCCAAACGCTCATCTCATGCCTACGCCACAGCAGGATCCTCAGACAAGACATTCCTCAGCCTATCTTGCCTATAGGGCCTGATCTGGTGGGCTTCCTC
This sequence comes from Pelusios castaneus, assembly GCA_007922175.1. Classification (NCBI taxonomy): domain Eukaryota; kingdom Metazoa; phylum Chordata; order Testudines; family Pelomedusidae; genus Pelusios; species Pelusios castaneus. The sequence continues at coordinate 580,265 of ML685863.1, read as the reverse complement.
TGAGAATGCCTCACCAAACAGCGAGGAGAGCAGGAGAGGGGCAAGGGATTCCAGCTTAGGTTTCCCACTTCTCCTTTGAGTGCCCTACACACTGAACTGCGAGATATCCTGATGCAGGGCTTTCTCAGTCTCTCCTGTTGAAGCTGTTCCACTATGTATGAATAATTAAATGTGCACTGGGTCAGAAAGAGTGAAAATGACTAACATCCAGTGGTTAAGGGCACTCACCTGAGAGGAGGGGGACCCAATTTTAAATCCTTTCTCCTCACCATTAAGGGGGAGGAATTTTACCCCGTTTCCCAATCAAATTTTTTTTATGTTTTAACTCCCCCCCCCCCCCCCCCAACACACTTACTGCAAACAATAGCTTAGGAATCTAACTCCAGAAGAGATTCAAAGTTGTGAATTCCAAACAGAAATAAGTCCCCTTAAAGGCCAGGACTGAGAACCTTCCCCTCCCTATGGCATTTCCAACTGGCTAACTAAGATGGCTCCTGGCTCAGCGTGCTGGCTTGTGTGAATCCCAAACACTTCTCATGCATGGTACAGCAAATCTAGGTGCCTGGCGCACGACTGTAGATTCCAACAGATGGCAAGGCATTTAAAAGTTAGATGTTGCAACCCTGAGCGTTGCAATGCATAAATCCCCTGGTGGATCTGGCCTAGAATGACTCAGAATACAAAAAACAAAACATGCACAGAGAGCGGAGGCTTTGAATAAGATGGTGCCATTTTTTATACTTCAAAAAGTGACTAAGGGATCCAGCCCTCAAATTTGTTTTATAAATAAAGCATACTTATTTACCACTGCCATTAGTAACAGATTATTTGAGGTTTGTCTGCAAATTCCAGTTTAGGTAAATACTGGATTTAATCATTTTGCCTTGCATAATATTTTGAGATGTATTTTAGGTTTTATAGTGATTGTTTACTACAGCCTCAATACACTAACTGTAAAATCAGAAATAAATATTTCACTCCTACAATTTTTTGAAGAAAAAAATATATTTTTTAAAACTGCTGCTCTGTTAATTTCCAGGAAATAGATTTATTTTAGAGGTTTTCCCCCCTTTAGAGACCGACAGAGATGGATACACTTTAGGATGAGATACTGCCAAATATTTTACTTTTTAGTTGAAGGCAACGAAGTAATATTGTTACAATATGGACATTTAACAACTGCAAACTCATGGCAAAGTGAAGCGATAGTAAACTGCAGAAGTGAGAAAGCATTCAGGATGGGATGAAAAAAATAGTAATAGAAGAGAGGCTCTCAAATTGGGGGTCATGACCCTTCAAGGGTTCACAAGATTATTAGGGGAGGGGCATGCTGTCAGCCCCCACATATCCGTAAGGGTATTACGGCATAGGTGTTGGGGGGGTCATCACTTTTGGGGGGGTTGTCATAACCTGATATATTTTCAAAGGGGATCTCAGCATAAAAATTTGAGGCCCCCTTTAATAGAACTAATTGAGTAAGGTAAATTTTCAGAAAAACTTGCTTCAAAGCATCTGACAAAATGGGATTTTCTCCACAAAAGCTCATGCGATAAATAAATCTGGTAGTCTTTAAAAGTGCCACAGGACTCCTTGTTTGTTTTAGTGGTCAATAAGTTGCTTAAGGGTAGCTTATATAGCACCTTCTACTAATATGCTTTAATCATCTGTAAGATGTTTGACTTCCATGTGTATATATGTAGCATCTATTAATCATTTATAAATAATATTTAACTTTAACATTAAAACATGTGACCTAAAAATTAGACCCAGGGAACAAACAGACTAGCAGAGCGAGTTAAAAATACACTTTTAAAAAAAGGAAGGAAAGAGGAGTGAAGGAAAGAATGATGAAGAATAGAAAACAAAGACAACATAGTGAATTCATTTAAAAATTATTTGTAATTGAAACATTAACACTAAAATAACAACACGCAAAAACATACCAGCTTATGGTATGAAAATATGACTGTGGAAACAGAGTTCCTTTCTGGTGGAAAATAAAACAAATAATTAAATAGGCTGGCATAAACTGGTATGAAGTGATGAAAACAAACAGATGAAAACAAACAAACAGATATGGTATTTAATGAAAATGCAGCACAGGAAATTTTTTGGTGGTTGTTCGGGGCAGCTAGTGCATCTTGTCGGGGTCTAAAAGAAGAAAAGCTGCCAGCTTAAGAAAGAAAGACACACAAGGAGTCAGGCACTGTGGCACTTTTAGAGACTAGCAAATTTATTTATCGCATGAGCTTTCATGGGAGAAAACCCCACTTTGTCAGATGCTTTGATGATGGGGAAAGCGTCTGACGAAGTGGGATTTTCTCCCATGAAAGCTCAAACGATAAATAAATTTGCTAGTCTCTAAAAGTGCCACACGACTCCTTGTTTGTTTTGCTGAACTAGACTAACACAGCTACCCCTTTGGAACAAATCTAATAAACGGAGACAGGCTTCATTTGCTTAATCAAGATAAAATCTTATAATTAAACAAGCCCTTTAAAGGAAGGAGTCATGAATGCATTATTTTTTGATGACAGCAAAATGTATAATAATGGCCTTAGCTTGAAATGACTCTCAGAGACAGATGAGGCTGAATAAAGCAGTACATGGCACTAAGTTCCTCTAGTTGATTTCTACAAAAATCATCATTTGGCCTTCCTCCTGGTATTACAGGATGGCATTGCCTTAAGATAATATATTCAGATTTACACGTGGTCTTTAATGAGCCCAAAAGCTTCAACATGGTTATGATATGGGACTAGGGGAGAGTAGTAAGGAAAATAAGTGAAATCTCTTACCTCAGATTCCTCCCTTTGATCACTACTTTCTTCCTCTTGCCCTCCATTCTTTGGCATGTAGGCCATTTTCAGCCGCAGGAAACCCTTTACTCGAGATTTGTGACTAAAGAACAAGACAATGTTAACTAAGGAGATTAATCATATAACAGCCTTTTAAAAATAAAGTATCATTTCTTTATTAAATTAAACGAAATTTTCTTTGGATATAAAACCTCTCACCTTCTTGGTCTAAGAAGGAAATCCTTAAAAGTGTATGGCCGTTCCATGCTTGGGTCTTCTGTCTAAAGTCATAAAAAAATAAAATTAAAGTGCTGACCCTCAAGAATGTACAAATATACACTCCATTCGTTATTTGGTTTACAATAAGCACTTGAAACAGTAATGTTTGAATAAATTAAAGTCACTCCTCTGCCAATAAGAGTTGATATGCATGAGTGTTGCATAATAGCCCCACTAGATGTCACTATGAACTTCAACAGTAAGTTGGACCACAATCATTTATGTACTCCATTGCAACATTTACAAATCAGTGAAGGGAGAAAGAAAAAGAATCGTACACTAACACAACTCATTATAACTTGCTCCAGCCACCTAGCAGTAACATTTGATAATTACAGTGCATTATGCTCTGATTTCAACCAGAAGCAGCTGCATGAATATACGAATAACACTTCTTAACCCCTTGAAGAAGGTTAATAAAACACTACTCAGCTATAAAATTAGCTTTCATTTCAGGATTTCACAGAACATCATAAATACAGTTGAGTCTTCCAACACATGCATGAATCAGGTAAGTAACATTATCAGGCAAAAAGATTACATTTTCTGATGTGCCATGTTACTAACTCTCCCAAATTAATCATGAGTCTCATGATATTTGGTGGGTTTTTGTTTGTTTGTTTGTTTGTTTGTTTTAACTACAGCTCTTGATGTCTTTTAATTACATGAGAATCTCTTCTTTCATTTAACCCTCTGCCCCTGTTCCCTGGTTCTAGCCTTTATGTTTGGTGGAAACGCTTGGAAACAGTGTTAATAAGTGGACAGGATCATTAAAATATGTAGAGGGGTGAGATTTATCACTCCTCACTTGATATTTTACCTCTCTGAACAACTGGGTAGACTGTAAATAAAGCCTGAACTCTGCTTTATTAACCCTGTTTTATAGATTGCCAAGCTTAAGTATAGGGAAATCTAGAAACTTGCCAAAGAAGTCAATGGAACAAACAGGATGAAAAGTAAGTCAAAGAACTCAAATCAAACTATGATGCTTCTCAGTAATAAACGAAAGAATTAATGAGAAAAAATGTTGATCATCACTTAATCTGTCAAAAATTTCTTATTGGTTCTGTTAGCATCAGATTACTACTGTCACCGCATTATGAGGCATATGGATAATCACAGTTACACCATTTGGAATCTTAGCCATGCACAGAGGAACGCTGTGTTGAGACATCTTACCGAGAGAAAACCGGGAGCAGCTAATGCCTCTTCAAACTAACTTACACAACGTGCATGGCATTGTTATGCCTCTATTTCAGCTCCTGCTCTTTATTTTTCATTTTAATTTTGGCTAAGTAATGTTACTAAAAATACATTTTAAAAATACCATGTGATTGTCCAAACCATATGTTCTCAATAATATGTTATACAACATTACGCTACATATAATAGTGGTGGGGTTTATCACATCTTTGCCGTATACATCTATAAAGGACAACCTCTGCCTACATGTTACAGCACTCATGCTGTTGGGTGTAAAAACGCTACCATTTTTCTTAACTGATTACATCTTCTTCCTAGCAACATTACAACTCACAAGTAGCCAGTAACAGTGTTATGATTCAAGAAGACCTCCCCTTTAAAAATGATGAACTCAAAATGAATAATATGCAACATCTCTATATAAAATTCCCCCATACAAATATTAAAAATAGATACCAGGCCCATTCCTGTAATACATAGCATAAGAATTCATTCAGATTTGTCTAAATAGAAGGATAACACTTTTCCTTCTATCATGTAAATATTTGTCACTTCCTACATTAATATTAACTTCATACATTAAAATATAAACCACCTCAATTCTATACCCTTATATATGATGCATATTAATGCAAGGGCAAGTATATAGTATTTATTAAATGCAAAAGTATGCTCAAATAATATTAGTTTTGCAACCAAGAACTTAAACATTACTGTTATCAATTAAACGTATCTTATGGTGGAAGTTGGTAGGAGTAGTAGATAGAGCTTTCCAATTTGATAAGCATTACCCCAAAGCTCTTTATCTTTGAGTTTGCTAGAGCTGGATCACTTTTGCTTTAGATTTCATGGAGGACCAACCTGCCAATCTTAATAGCTTTCTTTGGAGCAATTACATCTCGAAAATACTGGAGAAATTGTGCTAGTTCATGGAGGGAGGCTGCAGCAAGGAAAAACGTCAAATGGCTGAAATTTAAAATTCTGGAAAGTGGCTAACCACCACTAGCACTATAGTGTTAGAAAGGGATTTCACTCAGGACCAGCCTACAGAACTAGCAAAGTGACAGGTCACAGCGTGCCCCACATTCCTTACAATTTGTGTGACTCAGAATTTGATCCCAGTCTCCTAATCCAGCAATAGGACTGGATGTGTAACAAACTTGTGTTCTTTCTTGATCAACATTCTGCACATAGGAGAAACTGCCTTTCTTTAGTATACAAGTTAAATATATGTATACGGTGACTTGTCATAGTCTATTCTCTATATAATACAACTTTTAAATATATTTCTAAGTTGCTCCAGTCTTGTACAATGTAACTCTTGCGGGGTAGCAGGGGAATGAATTATTCAAACATTTGTTTCATAAATGGGGTCATTCCAGTTTCTTAGATCAATATACGACTGTTTAGTTTTCTCTATTTATTGGTCCCCAAAAATCCAGGATTTTTTCAGTAAATATCTGTACTTCAGTAAGAATTCTTCTTTTTTTCTCCTCCCCCACCCTTTTCCTGCTCCATAAATTCTGCTACCCATTATTTCCCTCTTTTAAATTAATTAAGAGTGAAATATAAAAATTTGAAAGCAGTGGGGTACAGAAAGCATGGATCCCATAAAAAATTTTTTACCCTGCATAAATGTTTACAAATAAATCCTTGATCCATTTTTGGTAGAGTTTCTATCCATTAATGTTTGTAAATAAAGCAAAGAAATTCTTGTATTTTATATCTTAAGGTATGTTTGACTGATACAATGATGTTTAATTTCTTGGTTGCAATCCTAACATTATTTGAACATACCTGGAAATGAATATCATATGCCATTGGATGGTGGTGGGTACCAGGGCAGGGTTCTCAAACTTTTACAACCTGAAACCTCAAAAAAGCATACCCTTCTCCTCATATGGGTTCCTTTACTTATACTTCTCTGCACCACTATCGCAAGTATTGAGATAAGTTCTAAAAAAATCTGGAATGTTTTCTTTCATTCATTGAACCATAATATGGTAAAAATGTAGGCAACTACATTCTAACTATAGAACTGTAATAATTACACATTACAGTATATTAAAAGCTATGGTTAGTTATTGAGAATGTTTTAGATTGCACAGCTAATATAGACTGAATTATTATTCACAATTTCTAAAGGAAAATCATAGCATCATAGAAATGTAGGAAAGGAAGTGACCTCAACAGGTCATCTAGACCAGCCTCCTGCACTGAGGCAGGACTAGACCATCCCAGACAGGTGTTTGTCTAACTCCTCTTATGGAGATTCCAAAGCCTCCTTAGGAAATTTGTTCTAGTGCTTAACTACCATCACAGTTTGGAAATTTCTCCTAGTATCTAATCTAAACTAACTTTCCCTTGCTGCAATTCAAACCCATTGCTTCTTGTCCTGTTCTCAGTGGTTAAGGAGAACAATTTTATTACTCTCCTCTTTATAACAAGTTGTTTGTACTTGAAGACTTATGTCCTCCCCTTATAGTCTCTTCTCCGGACTAAGCAAAACAAAAAAACCATGAACTTGCAAAGTACGCAAAAAAAGAATTCATCAGACTCAAACAGTTTTCAAAATCTGTCTTAGACACAATATTAACAGAAGTGGAGAACCTATGATGGAAGAGAAAAGGTTGCTTTTTTGATAAGCGGGAAACTAAGTCTCGGCAGCGAAAACCTAAGGAAGCATGGTTGAAACTTAGCAAGAAGTTAACCAGAAGATTTAAACTCTGAGAGTTTTGAAAATGAGACTGAGACCTAGTCTACACTGTAGGGCTAAGTCAATGGGAGATACACAACCTGCATGCCACAGAATGCGTATCTCCTGTCGACTTAGTTACTTTGACTTATCACCAGGTCTTCACTCGGCTGCGTACCTCAACATACCTTAACACAGCAGTTCCCAACATTTTTGGCTCAAGGGCCACAGATATCAGTTTCACACTGAAAGACCACCAGTCTCTGCCAGCACCTGCCCCACCCCCTCAACCCCACTGCAGCCAGACAAAAGCTCTCCCCTGTCCTCCTGGCTGCAGCAGGGAAACCACACACATCCTATAACCCTGTATGCTCCAGGGTCCCTAGACAGTGGCTTCCTTCTGTAGCCAGGAGGATGGAAGATCAGTACTCCCACCCTCTGGTTCAAGCAGGGACCCCAGCACCTACGGACCTAGGCAGAGCACTTTGCCAGGTTCCCTGCTACAGCCAGGGAGAAGGCAGTGCTGGTCTCCCATCCCTTTGGCAGCAGTAATGAGCCTGCACCAATCTTTTAGCCCTGCAGAAACACAGTTGGCCGGGGTCCTTAGACTGTCTCCCTTCTGCAGCCAGCTTGAGGAGAGTTGCAGGCCACTCTGAAAGCCTCCATGGGTCACTTTTAGGCCCCCAGTCCACAGGTTGGGAACCACTGGCTTAACACCTGATACATTTGATCCATTCAACAAAGGTATGGGGTGCAATCAAACATAATAGAGAAGTATTTAGCTTTTCTAAAACTCATCAAAAATCTCTGCCATACCTTTCTTGCGATCCTACCTATAAATTCATTTTGAATTTGGTGTGATAAGTACTTCACCATTCCAGTGCTGGCCTTAACTTCCATATCATCTCGCAAACACTATCACACCTTACAAGCATTTCAAGTAAACCCCAAAAGTCAGCACAACGAGAACAATTTAATATCTCATCTCAACCCTAAATTCTGCAAAATATGCAAACGATGATTGTAAAATATTGCTCCACGTATCCTTCTGCAGCTGATAGCAGGTTTAATACCCTTGTCAGCTGTGAAACCTTTTTCCGATCGTTCTGCAAATTCCATCCAGCAGGCGATTGCTTTTAAGTATGCCTTTGAGCATTCCTGCTGGCAAACTCGTACACTAACGTGGAAAAAGTCTGTGAATACTGTTTTATGGTTCAAAAAGGAAGATTGTAGATTCACTCTTTTCTGCTCCTCTTCACAGGCCAATGCCTGTTGCAACTTGTGAACATCCCTCTGTGAAATTCAGAGCTATCATCTTTGCTAAAGTGGAGTGGGGTAGCAGCACCCCAACATTTTTTGAACCTCAAGAAGGGTCACTGAGGCCTGCACAGAGCTTCTTCCAAAACTGCTGCCTCATACAGCTCTCCTGGCTCTGCTCCACCCTGCCATGAACAGGTCCTGCCCACTCATTGGCCCAGCCATCAGCAGACAGGAAGTGGGCAATGCCTGCATCCATGGGGAAATGAGGGAAAGTTCAGAGAAGGGAGCTGCTGCAGCCCAGGGAGCAGCAGACGTAGCAGTTCTTGGCAGAGATGGTGCAGTCTAAAAGTTGGGGCAGGGTCAGAAGATGCTATAAGGGGCATGGATTCTCCCACATCAGCCACCCAGCATTTTATAGGGACAGGTTATGAGCTGGACCAGCACACAGAGATTAGGGTGAGGCAGCAAGAAGCAACAATGGGAGGGCAGAGACAGCAGCCCTGGCACAGGCCCCAAAGTTTCAGAGTCCTACCTTTGCATTCCCATTGTCACCACCTCCGATCCCAGAGAGACTCCACACCCCACCAAATCCTACTGCTCCCCAACTACACATATGCTAACCAGTCTGAACCTCAATTCACCAACAGACCTGTGCTCCCAGAGGAACTCCCCAAATGCTCAAGACTCCTAATCCCAAGGAATATAACTGGACCCCCTGCTCCCTATCTGCCGACAGACCTTCCCATAGCTGAGAGAATCCCTATCCTCCTGAATTTCACAGTGCCCCCAGTTCCCAGAGAGACCCCCCAACTCCAGAGAATCTCAGTGCAATCCCATCTCCAGAAAGGACTTCCCTGTTTTGGTATGGCTATCAATGACATCTGTGAAGCATGAAATATGGCCTCTGCAAACATCGTTTGGGGCACTACATAGATAAGGTTAGGGCCCCAAGATGGAAGGAAAGAGTGACTTTTAATAGGCCCGGTTCCACTAGAACACAGCCCTGTTCTCATACCCCAACCTATGGCTACTGCTCTTACTAGGATTAAAGTAGTGCCCAACAGACGTTAAGCATTTTCCAGGCATAGAGGAATACGGCCCATATACAGTTTTAGACAGACAACTTATACAGTTATAGAGTTAAACAGAAGCCTGGAGTTGGAGGAGACTGAGTTTGTTTTTTCAGCAGAAGGAAAAGTGTTCCAAACAGAGGGTGCAATACGAAGAGAGGCCAGAGGATAATTAGAAGGACATTCCACCATAGTTAAGTCAGAGGAGACCATACCCTGGATTAGCATTTCCGTCACCACTTGACACAGAATGGTTGCATGGATCTAAGGAATAAGCAACAGAAATGGAGGACAGACTAGATATGGCGGAATGAAAAATAGAGCTCCCTGGTAGCAGAGTCTCTAGCTAGTCCCAACAAGCGTAAAGAGAAAAACTTTTCCAGCTGCTGTAACCTGGGGAGCCACTGAACCTTTCCTTTGTTTGCTGTGCCTCGCACTCTCCTCATAGCTACTAATGATGTTGCTGCAATCATGGCGGCTGTAAAGAGACTGGATTACACTTTCTGTAGAGAGAAAAGTCTGTGTAACATTTATATAACTTTCTCATACAAAGCATTGACAAGGCAGAATACAGAATCACAGAAATGACGGACTGGTAGGGACCTCCAAAAGTTAGCCTGTCCCCCTATGCTGAGACAGGACCAAGTAAACCTAGACCATGGCTAACTAGTGTTTGTCGCTAACAATTGTTAACCGGTTCTTAAAAACTTCCAGTGACATGGCTCTACAAAGCTCACAATTTATAACCTATTCCAATATTTATCCGTAGAATTAGAAATTTTCTTCTTAATATTGAACTTAAAATTTCCCTTGCTGCAGATTACGTTTTTTTGCTTCTTGTCCTACCTTCAGTGGACATACGAGACTGATTGCAAAAGACCTTTACGTATCTGAAGATTTATCAGTTCCATTCCCCAGAATGATATTAGCCTTTTTCACCATCACACCACATTGTTGGCTCATGGGCAATTTGGGATCCGTTAGGTATGGTCATATAAACATTTCTTACCGGTAGATGATTAAGTGGCACGTCCACTTGGCCCAGGAAGTCGTCTCTAGTCTGTTAACAAACAGAAAGAAAAAATGTTTATTAGTTAATTTTTAAACTAACAGGAAGGGGAGGAAATGGCAAATAAAAGTCAGGTCACAATGGGGCCTGAGACAACTCTGTACTACTTACTATTTTACCAAGCCTGGATTCTTCTCCACCCATCCCTACCTGGCAGGTATGCTTCCTATACTTCAGAAAAGTACTTAGTATATTTCTATTATGTCCCTCCAAAAGGCTCTCCAACCCATCAAAATCTCCTACAAGTACAGTCCCATGTATTCCACTGGGATTCTAGCCTTACGCATACTGCAGACCACATGGACATTTAAAAGCAAAAATTAAGTTACTATCCAGGCATTGTCATGTCAAAATTTCATAGCCTCTTCTTTTACAGTAAAGAGCCTCATCTAAATATATAGTGCTGCTCCTCTCCACCTAAGCCAGCCAATCAGCCACACAGGGTAGATGTGGATGAAATTTAAATAATTTACTCCCATATTAAAAGCTTGAATATTAATGGTCTCCCAAAAGAAAATTAAAATATCACTTTTTTTTAAAAAAAGTAGTAGTACCAGATTGTTCTCAATGACTGTGAAGTATTTACCTCGTAAGATACAGTGATTCATCCTATATGGAGACTTTTTTTTAAGCTTTCAGTTGCCCTTCTGATAACCCGCATTGCATGTTATGGCTACACTACACAGAGTTTTTGTACTTTGAGCTACATTGGTTTAAAAACAGATATGGTTAAAAGTACGTGGATGCAGCAACACCAGTATGAAGGTCATACTATCACCAGAGCTTATTTCTATATTATTGTCCAGATAAGAGGATTGTACTGCTTTAACTATATTGATTTCTAAACAGATACAGTTAAAAGCAATATAAACACTCTGTGTAAACAAGCTCTTTGTTAAGCTTAACAGGTAACGTGTGTCTAAGATGTGGAAACTGGGCTGCAATTAGTTAGTGGTTTTTGTGAGAAAAGTATGCTCTGCAATAGATATTAGGACCTATGAAATGCATTTTATTTATGGGGCCAGAAGCCTTACACTTTGAATTTACTTTTCAAGTCATCCTGATTTATGCAGATATGGGTTCATTGATGAACATAACTCATACAGACGAGAAGGGGTTCTGATTTATATTCTGGTTGAGCCCTCTTCCAAGACATTTTCACTCTACTTGGACTGAATGATTCATTGTGGAATCCTTGCAGTTCTGACAACAATCTTGTAAATCTATACAGCTGAGATATTGAGTGAATGATGGAACAAGGTGATATACATTTCTCTAGTCTTTGTATGGAATGCTCAAAAGAATGCTTTTCACCTCAGTGTTTCAAGTACTTCATTCTTTATTCACACATTCTCCATCATTACAAACAAACCCAGAACACTATTTGAGCCTTCAAAGATATACATATCTTAAAACAGTTGTCATTCTTTCACTGCCCCGCCTTGATTGATAGGGTACATCCAAAAGGAAATTGTAAATTCTTTGGCGCAGGGACCACATCTTTCTAATTGTGCTGTCAAGCATCTAGTACAAAGACAGCTGAAAAGCCAAGCATCTCAATGTTGTGATTGGCATAATAATGATATACAATAAATAAAATGCTATGCTTCAATAGCAGTCACCTGCTTCCTGGAAAGAAACTTTGCTAAATTATCAATTCCTTTACTGGGGGACAACTGATAGTTTAATAAGTACAAAGCACCTACATGCTTCTTATAACGCCAATAGAAGGAATGGTGTTTTCCAGCAAAAGTTATCCTATCAACTTGCATTCACAATAATTATGTCAATAGCAGTTCCTTGCAATACGTATGCAATTCATTGTAGTGTTACACTACTATTTTAAAAAGCAAATTAAGTACAACAGATCTTTAAAAAAGCAACATTACAACAAGCTTAAGAAAAACAACGCCGCGTTGCCTGCCTTTTTTTAAATTGTAAGTCTGCGCCTGGCGCATCCTCAAATCCTCCCATTTGCTCAATGTCATATTTTCATGCTTCTAATATTAGAGACGTACTGTGCATTCGGAACAGAGAACGTAAAGAACAAAATACATCTTCACATAAAAAAATATAGTGTGTCAGCACAAAATAAAGCATTTCATAATTGACTGAATAGCAGAGAATCAGGTTCAGAAATAAGTAAAAACAACCTTGGTACTCGCTTCTCTGACCAATGAAAACTGAACTGATGACCTAGATGAGAGAGATTTCAGTATCCCATTACCCATCTCCAGACCCAGCTCATCCTCCAAAATACTTTTTTAGCTTTATAACTATACTGTTCACAAAGTGGCATATCTAAATTCAGATTTTTAAAACCTGCTACTATTCCAATCACTGCACTTTTTAAAAGCCCATAGCAAAGTTCTTCATGTTTTTGACATTTTACATGTAGGAATGAACTTCCAATTACAAGCTAACTGCACAGAGTTTAAATTTTCCCATTCCATTTATAATCCCCCCAAATGACAGAACTGCTCTGAGCTAAAATTAAAGCATAAACTCTCCATTTCTGTTTGTCCTGTGGATGTCAAGGACATAGTTGAAGTAAAGGAGATTATAAAAATAACCTGGAAAAATCAACTCAGCCTGAATGTCAATAGTCTGTCAAGTACAGAACAAGAACTGCATAAAGCCTACCCAGGAACTCCACAAGTGACTATTGGCTGGTCTGGTCTAAGAGAGCAAGGTTTCAAAACAAGGTGGTGATGCAAGCACCGATGAAGTCACGTAAACAGACAACTGGAGTGAATGTCAATGGAGGTGTTTGGATTCCTTTATTGGGGCACAACTGAAAGCTTAACAAGTAAAAGCACCTATATGCTTCTTACAGCAAGCGAGGAGAACCCTAACACACATTAAAAAGGCAGTGTCATTCAGTGGCAAGAGAGTCTGGTCCAGTGGACCGGGACACAGGATGACTAAATCAGAAAACTTGCATTTGATCTCTACCAGAGCTCATTTGGATTGGTAATGAAAATGCTTTGATAGTATGTTCATTTTGCTGTTTTCCTTGTATTAGGCATATCTATTTCACAAGTGTTTCAGCTGGATATTTTTGATTTTTGGATATCTGGATATTGGGTATTTTTTGGCTTTTATAAATAAAAGTTCCTGTAAATCCACTTTTTCTTAGACAGCCAGGTATTTTTGGTCCAAGATGTCTTACCAACAAGTGCATCTGATTTAATTTTGTGGTATCCAATATCCTGCCACCTTAGGAGTTAGGATCATTGCCATCAACGATGTCCATGGTCAAGGACTCATCATATTTTGACCTGATCCTGTGTCATACATTTCCCTGCATTTAATTTCCTCCCATTCTGTAAGTTCCCCATCTTCAAAGCATCTGACGAAGTGGGATTTTCTCCCACAAAAGCTCATGCGATAAATACATTTGTTAGTCTTTAAAAGTGCCACAGGACTCCTTGTTTGTAGTTTAAAGAGTGATTTATAATTTGTACAATGGTTTCAAAGCACACTTTTACTAAGCAGTTTACAGATACAGGGATTGTCTACATCAGCCACTCACTTGTTCTCACCCACTGTGTCGGGACAATTACTGTGTCAACACATAGTGGTAAGTGTGTTGCAGAAAGCCAGGGAGATGGCTGGATTTGGCCTGGTATGTCCTGTAGGCTCCTGATCTGCCACCAAGCGGGTCGCGACCTGCAAAAGGTTGAGAACCACTGGTCTACGTAACTGTACAGTTCGCGGCTAGATGGGATGTTAATCTGTGCCGCACTCGTGGACTGCATGTTAACAGCCCATGAGGACCCCAATGATGTGCACTAATTAGTGCACACCACCTTTTCTTGTTTCGAAGCAGGGTAGCTAAAAGTTCATTAACAAGCTGCTAGCGCACATCAGCAGAGTCCACACAGACCATTAGTGCATGGCAGGCTAGATTCACATCTCAGCTTGCAACAGCCTTAACGGTAGGCAAGCCCACAGTACCTTAGAGCAGGGGTTCTCAACTTTTTCAGGGTCGCAACACAGCTGGGAGCCAACCCCCCGCCAATGTCTTAGTCCCACCTTCCCCCTCAGCCCCACACCTGCCCCCCACCTCTCAGCAGGCCTGCAGCCCACGTCTCCTTCCCCCAGCCCGACCCTGCGTCTCTGCCCCCCTTCCTCAGCCCTATCCCACATCTCTGCCCCCCTTCCCCTACCTGCTAAGAAATCATGCTGCTAAACTAGTTAAACAATTAATAGTCTTTGTGACTTTTACAATTTTGCTGACATCACACCAGGAACTGTTCCAAATTCCTATTTGTGAATTAGTCTCAATCTCAGTGACAAGATGAATTCTCCTGATATGCTGTCACTTCCCTTCTCCTCAAATACTATCACTTCCCAGCTCCAAATTGAACACATTCACTGTACAAACCCAGAGGCAGCTCACCTTTCTACTTGTGTTTGTGCTGAGCTGATGGGTAATAGGAAGCCTCCCGAGAAAGAAAGAAAAATAAGTCAAAAAGAGCATGTGCTGTGTAGCCAGACGTTGCCCCTCTTCAGTCTTTTCCTTCTGCCTCAGTGCTGTGTTGTTTCAGAACACCATGTGTTGAGTATTTTACTGAGATTATAAAATGGCTTTGAATGTGATAAAACACCACATACTGGAAATGAATGAATAGTCAGCATGCTCTTGCCAAATGATAATTTACAATGAAAGTCAGAACATAAACTGTGGCACACTCCTTTGTGAAAACATGTACAGCAACTTTAACACGCTGTTCCTACTCTTCCCATACCAAAGCTGAAAACATTAATACACTGAACAAATGTTCTAATCCCTACTTATTAACTAGCCAATTTACTGACACCCTACCTTCAACAGCGCTTTCACAACTATCAATGGATTCAGCCACATGAGTTGCTCTTAATTCCATTGTATTCCCCTGGAATTTACTTAAGCAGCACGTATTCTGAGCTGTACCATGTTTCCTATACATGGCAAGATGCATTATCTGAAATCTAAATAGATCTTATCAGTCGAAAAAAACCACACCGCTGGCTTTAAAGAAATGCTCTTCCATATATGTGGTACTAGTGGTGATGGGGCTACATAAAGAAGCAACCAGAGAACAGCTCCTTTCAGCTCTTTGAAAACTTAGCAAGGCACAGAGAGGTGCTGGAATAAACTACTGATATGAGAAGTGATTTTATTTTATTAATAGTATATAAATAAAAAGACCTTGCCAATTTGCCTTTAAATCAAATTAATCTTGCTTCAAAGCCAGTTTTTAAAATATATTTATAATTCTGTATTTATCAGTCATTCATTTTAGTATCTTATCTAAGCATGAGAAATTCCTGCAGCTTGATCTGAACAGATTCTTGGGTACTGACATTTCCAAAGGAATGAACCTTTGGTAATTGATACCATATTCAGCATGAAGCAGTGCAAGTGTTTGTGTGTCCACTTCCCTTATTGGCCAGTCAGCACTCTAGATTTATTCTTTCCATTCATTAATCTATTACAAGGGACAATTTACAATAATTTTAATAAACTATTTAACAAATTTATCTAAAATCAGTTCTCTGCCAGACCAAACCCCCCCCAAAACAAACAACAAAAAAACCCATATTGCTTCTGATACCAGATATCAGCTCTGATGATTGCCCAAATAACCTGGTGCTTATTTATAACCACACTATGCACAGAATTCCAGGAAGTGCATACTGCCATTCTAAAGCCAAGTTTACATATTTATCATAGCAAAGCATTATTAAGTTAGTATTAAATTAATATTTTATATGATAACAACCCTTAAGAATTTTACTTCTACCTCACAAATATTTTTCATTTGTACAACATCTACAGACTAATAAGTATTAGGCTCTCTTACGCTCAGTGCAGGATGGCCGTGTAGTGAAAAGGTAGTCTCTGACCAGAGTGATTACCAACTTTTTCAATTAAAATAGAAAATACCCCAAAATAATAGGAATTCCATAACCAAAAATCCAAGTTTCAGAAGATTTATAGACATTTCACAGCAGTAACCAGTTGGTTCATTAAAAAAAAAAAAAAAAAAAAAAGAATATTAAAGGCAATCACAAGCTTTTCTTCACATTTAGAGCCTGAGCAAAGTCCATTGATTAAATGGCCTTTGACTCAGATCATTAATGAATACACTATCACACTAAACTGGGTGAAAGGACAGACAGCTATAGAATCAATCTATATTTTGCTCTGGGGAATTTAATACCTTTTGTCCTCCAGTTCTGCAGATGTATGGATGCACATAAATTAAGCAAATAAATACTTCCACTGACTTCAGTGAGGCTAATCACAGCTTCAAAGAGAAACTGCAGAACTCGAACTTATATGCAAATTTGACTCAGTTGTTTTGGGGTTAAACAGGGACTATGGATTTTTCTCTCATTACAACAAGTGATTTGACCTCACCCTCCTCTATGTGCTGTTCCCCAGTGTTTGAATCCTAACACCTATTTTGATTTGCTGTTACAGCCTGACCTGATGCTGTGTCATACACTCCTCTGCATTTAATTTCCTCCCATTCTGTAACTTTCCCATCTTCAAAGCGTCTGACGAAGTGCGGTTTTCTCCCACGAAACCTCATGCAATAAATAAATCTGTTAGTCTTTAAAAGTGCCACAGGACTCTGTTGTCTTTCTACAATAGACTAACACGGCTACCCCTTTGGCACTTAAAGTTAAGGACTTGTATATGCTTTTGCAGGATTGATGCCATCAACGGGAAAATTGTACATGCTTGTTGGAAAGAAGTTCGATTTTCTTGAACAGACTACATAGCAGATGAGAGACCCCCATTGTATCTCCTAATAATTGCATATAGCCCTATCTAGCTTTTTCTCAACCCCAATTCTTTCTCTTCCTCTGGGCAGATGACTACTTTTGGGTACTTGCAGCTTTTGGTTAAAAACAACAAAAAACCTGGAGTAGTTTCAGGTTTGCTAGGAAGAGGTACGGTGATCTAGAGGAATAAGGAAATCAATCTTGAGTTCTGCTCTGGCTCTAAGCCTTCTTTCTCACACTGTTCGGTGGATTAATGTGTATTAAACACTTTGAACACATAAACCTCAATGTAAGCAGTATGGTCCTTTATGAATATTAAGATTTCACACTTTGGATAGACCTTAGAAGAGTGTAAACTCTGGGAAGGAATTGCTTTTGTTGTGTTTGTGCAATGCATAGCAAAATGGGGTCATGATACATGAATGGAGCTCCTAGGTGCCACAATAACTCATTTATGAAAAGAATGCTGACTGGTAGAACCCCATGATTTCTAACATTTTTAAGCACTGTGGTTTTCAAAGACCTCTGATCTTTATTTAATTAGTCTCCCCAATGAGGTGTGTGTAGTTTTTTGGTTTTGAGACCATGCAGTTTGCATGAAGACACTCCTGTTCATAGGGTTATAGGAATTAACATCCAGACCAGCCATCGAGCATGCAGAGTTTTCAGGTTGATAAATTAAGAGATGCTATCAACTGCAAATTATGAAGAAATGCTGTCAACTGTAGTTTCCGGGGAGGTTAAAGTCCAAGTACTGAGTTAAGAGCCTTAGAATTTCACAGAAAGGCAAAGCTTCCTGACTGAAGAAAGAATGAAGGGGGTGAGAGGGCAGGAAGGTCTGTGGAGTCCCACCTGCTAGTGTGGGGTTAGCACTTTTATTTTTATGTTTTGGTATGGTGAGTAATTTCAGAGAGCACCAATATGTCTTCAAAGTTTGGACTGGATACTAGATCTCACACTCCCCCTTCCCTGGTATCCTGGAGTTTCTTGCAACAGTCGGCATTTCTCAGTGCAAAATGATTTTTCTACTGTAGATTCAAGACCTAAAGTTCGGCCTAGTTTACACTGACAGTGAAGTTCGACATACTGATGCTTACAGGGGCAGTTGGCGAAGCTTCCCCTGGGGAAGGCAAGCTCTCTGCCTTGCCCCAGCCCCTGCCCCCATGCCCACCCTAGGTCCCACCTGCAGGCCTCTTCCACTCCTCCCCGCTCACTGCATGGCTCTCCAGCCAACTTCCTTCTCTCCTCTCCTTCTTCCACCCACCTATCCTCCCCACTCCCCTCCCAGCATGAGAGGCAGCTGCCTATGTGCCCCTCCAAAGACAGGAACTGGGTCAGCATAGAATGGGGGCTGCTGTAGGATGACTCACTCACTAGCTTGTTCCTCCCTCCCTGGCTGACTGGGGCAGTGACTGGGCCTCCAGACCCAAGCGTTGGGGGGTACATTAAACAGACACCCCCATTCAGGAAGCTTTGGAGAGACACAGGAAGTTTGGGCAGGAGGAAGAAGAGGTGCAGACAGCCACGTGAAAGGAGGTGAGCTGGGGGAGAAGCTCCATATCCCAGCAGAAAGATCGGGTGGGTGAGCGGGTAACCTCTGTCCTGAGCCAAGTGCTCACACAGAATCCTTCCTGCCCTGGTGCAGCTCGCGGTTTTGTGCTGCGATACTATACTAGCCCTCCTTTCCCCTCCCGCATCTCACAAGCTTGTACTGCCCCCCAGTACTACTATTAGCAGACCCGGGGCACCTTCACAGCACTGAGCATTCCCCAAAACACTGCCTCTCACATCAACCCCCGTCAACCTCCCCACCCTTACCCCGAATTGCCACCAGCCTGCTACTTACCTCTTGGAAACACTCCCAAGGCTTTTGGGCCAAGTGGAGAAGGATTTTTTCTCCCAGCCATTCATTGCTTTCCTGCCCCTGCATTGGGAACAGCCCACCCTCTGCACAGAGCACAAAGATGCCCATGTGGCTTCTTGTCTTGTCTAGCTCTCTCGCCTCCCACTCTGAAAAATGATGATGGGAGTGGGCCCTAGTGTCCCCTCTCTCCCTCCTGTTCTGGCAATTTTCTCCAGCATCAGTGGGAGGAGGAGTTCCATAAAATCCCAGTCTCCTGTGATCCAGGAGGAGTGCATTTGAATGAAAGGTTAATTGTGGAAACACTTAGCACTTCTAAATACTTTCCATTTGATGACCTCAAGGCACCTAAGCAAAAACAATGAAGTAAGCTACACAGTACGCCTCTGAGACAGTATTATCCCTGTTTTTGAATGAAGAAACTGATGCACAGGCTGATTGCCTTTTAAAGGGTACAGATCTGTGGGTAAGAAGTGGATTCCATCACTGTTGAAGATAAGGAGCCCTAACAGTAGGTGATACAAAGCACTTCTGAACTATAAACTGGATGAAGCCCCACTCTTAAACCTGTAAAATGGTTAATTGAAATCTTAATTTAGGATCAAAATATTTGTGTGTCTTTTTTAGAAACTGAACTATAATCCCTATAAATCGGAACAGAGAAAAAAATCCCATGAATCATATAATCTCTAAGATATTTAAAAAGCAACTCTAAAAAAATCCGTAAGTAGATATGTTGGTTTGCCACACTGAAATGGGAACAGAGGTTTGTTTGAGAGAAATAGGAACAAGGTATGGAAGAAAAACTGTTCGGTAAGGAAACGACATACACGAGAGACTTTCATGGTTAAACAACTCAACTGTTTTAGTGAACACTGCTACACTAGTAAAGATACCTGTTCTCGAAAGGAAACAATAGGAATTGTACTTCAGCAATGCACATTACCCACATCCTGCACATCAATTACCCAACAGAACAAATAACGTGCCTGTTCATTACTAAAAATACATGTGAATTATTAGCTGCTGTCCTATAAGTAAAACATTTATATTAGCTTCACAGCTTCACTGTAAGTTTCACAGGCACTCCTTCACTCAAGAGTGCTGCACACAACTACAGCGACTACTGAAGGTCTGGGAAAGGGGAGTATTTCGGTGGGGGGTAATTGTTCCCCTCTCCCCATGGATGCCAACCTTTCATCATACTCGTTCTCAACCACCACCACCAAAACATCCACAACTAATTTATTATTTTCTATCAGATACACAAGCCTGGAATTTTTCTAGGCTGAATCACTTTTTTTTCTTGCCCATATTTTAACCTCTCTTTGAAGATAGTAAATAACTCAGTCTCAACACTGATAGTTTACAGGATCTTAGTGACTCCTACTACACAATTTAACAGATTTTACTCTTCATTTCTGGTCATCCTTGCACAACATTCATATCAAAGAAAAAAATTATCATCATTCCAATAAATCCTTTACTAAAATTTAAAACACTTCATTCACTAATATTTTCTACTGAATGAAAAAGAGGATCAAGATCTGTGATTTATGATGCTGTCTATTGCTTGTGTTGCTGTTTATCCTTCTAGCACTTACAAAATCCTTCAGATATGTTGCCAAGGGCTAAAGTTAGATTCATCAAACAGTAATTGTTAGGATCACTTCTTTGCACTCAAAATACTAACTCAAAGTCTTGGACCTATTCCCTACACTGGCTTATCCACTTTGTGGTAAACCCAGCGCTCTCAGTCTCCCCTGAATCCTGCACTTCAGGTTATGGCAGCCAGCTGAGGCTCAGCTTTCCCACTTCCAAATTCCCAGTGTTATCCATCCCCAGCCCCTCCTGCCTTGGGCTGGGCTCTCCACCCCACAGAGCGGTTGGGCCTGGGGCCCTAAGGCCCGTCTGGGCAAGCTTGCCCTGACTGCCTGTACCTCGTAGGTGCTGGCAGCAACAGCTACTGGTCAGCTCTTCTCCACTCTCTTCTTCTCTACCCACAAACTCTACTCCTACCGCCACCTCCAAACACCACTCCTAAACTCCCTCTCTGCCTGGTTGCAACAGGGGCTTTTTATCTTCTACCCTTAATTGGAGTCAGTTCCAACTGATTCCTGGTGCCTTAATTAGCTCAAAGCAGCCCTGCCCTAGCTACTCTGGGAACACGGCTTTGCTAAGTCTGGGGCTAACATATCTACCCTCCAGCACCCGCCTGTAGCCCTCAGGTCTGACTCCGTCACAACTTGGACCGCTGACTGGTTTGATGACCTTTGTTCCCCTCCCCCCCCCTTTTTAAAGCAAGATCCATATAGGTTTGGACAGACGCACAAGACTTGCTATCATTATGATTTGCTACTCAATGATCAAAGCATTATCAATTAAACCAGTGGTTCTCAACCTTTTGCAGGTTGCAACACACTTGGTGACGTGTACAACTCCGCAGGAAACACCAGCCTATCCCCACAGATCAAATCCCTCCCTCCCTCCCCCTCTCAAATTCTCCATAACACACGTATCACTGTGTGGTGACACACTAATGTGCCCAAACACAGTGGTTGAGAACTGCTGAATTAAACAACTTAAATTTGTGGCCAAACGATCTCTTTAATTTGTTATACATGCCACTTGGTATATCAGCTCAACAATGTAGACATAATATTGCATTGGTTTTCAAAATTTGGGTCGGGACCCAGTATGGACCCTCTGGTACCAGGTTGCAGAACCCCCTACTGCCAAAAGACTGGAATGTATTGCTCAAAGATATAATGGTTGGGTCACGGGCATACATGATTTTTTTCAACTGGGTCCCAAGAAAAAAAGTTTGAAAACCACTGTAATATTGGACACCATTATTGGCCCCCTTTGTTCATTTACTCTTCCCTCCACTCTATTGTCGCATTCCTTTCACTTCTAGTGACAGATCCTCAGCTTGTTTAAACAATCATAGCTCCAGTGAAGTAGTGGACCTATATTAATATACATCAGTTGAGGATCAAGCCCTCAGGCTGTCTTCCTAGTACCTTCATCCCTTGTGCTTGCCCCTCCTCTCCGTTTCTTGTTTCTCCTACGGTAGTACCGTAGGGCTTTGATTGGCAACACAACAATGGGTTCTCAATCCTCTATCTGCAACGTGGAGAAAGTAGAGACTGGAATTTACCCAGTTGTGAGGGAAATCTCCTGGTTGGAAATGTTAATTATATAGTATGGCAGAATACCAGGACGTAGCCAGGATGGCAGCTGAGAAGCAAGGGCATTTCAGCTGTATACTACAATATGGTTATTTTTCCAACTTAAAATTTGCATGTCCAACTAAACCCCAGACAACCTCAGTGTGAAGAAGAGCCTGGAAGTTCCCACCCTGGAGGATGTCCTTCACCAACTGAACAATGCTCAGAATTCTACAATACAGTCTGTCAGCTGTCTGCAGTCATGCTTGTCTGTCTGGCTAAGAGTGATACCTCTGAAATTATTCTATTTGTCTGACTGACTGCCTTAAGGTCACGGTTACCAAAGTACTGCGATTTTGGGTGGGCACATTGTATCCTGCATGACGTTAAGCTCAGTCATTTCTCTAAATACACACAAGTAGCAGAGAAAAGATAAATCTAGTTCACTGAAGGATAATTGCAGCTGCCAGCAAAAAAGAAACTTTGCTGTATCAGGTTCATGGGAAATCCTTGGAGACCAGCTTAGGTGTCAGAGTGGTTACTCAGCACATTATCGCTCTTCAAAACCTTTCTAAAATAAAGCAACAAGAACAATAGTCGGTAACTGATAGAACTTCAAACAACAAAATAGTGCCTTCACCCCAAGGAATTTAAAGCTAGCTGGCTGAGGCTGTGCCATTTTAGGTAATTAACAACCGGATGTGCAACGGTAACACTATGATTGTACAAGTGTCTTGTTTTGAACTACAGTGTTTGTTCAGGGTGAGCTGTGTCAGCCAAGGTACATGTTCACAGCTGAGAAGGGCCATCAAGAGGCAAAGCCTTGGGAATAAGATAGCCAATGTGTGTGCTGTTCTATCTGTAATATGTCCTTAGTGTGGGCCAAATAAGATAGCAGCAGCATATGGTGAGGAGGTGGGAGGTGAGTCTTCATGCATTACATGGGGCTTGGGTGGGAGGTGTTGAAAAACGCAAACCAGTTCTGCTTGTGAGAGGAAGCTAGGTTTGGGGTTCCTAAATTGAACTTGCAAACTCTAGAGCAGTTCAGCTATGAAATTAATGGTTTTAGTTGAGCATGTAATGTATATCATATAATCATCTGTCAGAAGTCCAAAGATATTTTAAAATATCCTCTTTGGATAGGAACAGAATCAAGTAAAATACCAGCCAATCTGCTCTCTGAGGAAGCAACGATAAGAAAAAACAGACTCCTGGAATGCTTTCATTTGTATCTCTGCATTTCTCTCAATGCCCCAAACCTCAGTTCCAGAGGGATAACCCTGTTAGTCTAGACAACAGAGTCCTGTGGCACTTTTAAAGACTAACAGATTTATTTATCGCATGAGCTTTCGTGAGAGAAAGTCCCACTTCGTCAGATGCTTTGAAGAACGAAGTGGGATTTTCTCTCGAGAAAGCTCATGCGATAAATAAATCTGTTAGTCTTTAAAAGTGCCACAGGACTCTGTTGTCTTTCTACAATAGACTAACACGGCTACCCTTTTGGAATTTGACTACATGTTAGTCTAGTTCAGCAAAAACAAACAAGGAGTCCTGTAGCACTTTTTAAGACTAACACATTTATTTATCACATGAGCTTTGGTGAGTAAAATACCACTTCATCAGACACATTTGTTAGTCTTTAGAAGTGCCATAGGATTCCAAACGTCAGGGTTCCCCATAGTTGCACCCCATAGTCCAAGGCCTGACAACATGTATCAATATAGTTCCCTTTAGGGTTTAATGCTATCACCAAGAAGGGACTCTTCCACCAACATATTCCCTGCCTTCCAACACCACCACCTCTGCCTCTGTGAGCTGAGCACGTAGGCGACAGGTATCAAAGGCCAGGGAAGGCTAAAGCAGGTGTTGTGGCAGCTGCATACATGGGCCATGCTGGCTCCGCTTTCTCCTGTCCCTCATCAGCAGGTGGTGGGCAATGAAGACATTGGTGGGCTGGCTCAACCAGGACTGATCCAGGCACCAGCAGGTTAAACTGGGTCTCAGAGGCCTGCTCCCACTTTGTCTAGGTGCTGGCCAGGGTTTGGGGAAGAAGAGAGAAGCTCCAGACCAGGTGTGGCTACTCTGCTCCAGATGTAGTTTGAGGGGGAGGCTGCTCTGCTCTCGCCAGGAGCCGGGGGGTTGGAGCAGGGCTGCAGCGCTCTGGCCTGGGGGAGAGGGGAACACAGCCTCAGGAGGAAGGTGTGGGATAGGGGCAGGGCCTCAGGTGGAAAGGAAAGGCAGTGGGCTAGCATCCCTGAAGGGGGAGTGCATGTGCCACCCATGGCTGAGCATGCTGCCTATCCACCACAGTTTGTAGTTCCAAGGAATGGACAATGAGAAACAGCCTCTGCCTCTTATCTGACAATACAGACCAGAAGAAAAGTGCCATGTCAGATCAAAAGTTTGTCTCTCTCAACAACAGAAGTTGGTCCAATGAAAGATATTGTATCACTCACCTTTTTTTCCCCCCAATATGCTGGGACCAGCCTGGCTACAAAAAACATTGCATACAGTACTGAGCAAGGTCCATTTTAACTTGCATCACCAAAAAAGGAACAAGCTCATTTTGGAAGAGATATTTCAGAATGATAATGTTATCTTTCCAGAACAGAGAAGTTATGAGGGTTAAATTGCCACCCAAGATCGTGACAATTCAAATTAAATTAGCGAAACACCACAGTGAAAAATGTCTACATACAACGGTGAAGACATGACCACCTCACCATTTCTTTAATGTCTCATTTTCTTTATAGAGATGCCATTTTGAACTGAGTACTAACCTAGTACTCTGTGTTCATGTTGGATAAAATGGTTACTAACCTTCGGTAACTGTTGTTCTTTGATATGTCACTCAGTTCCATTCCAATTAGGTCCGTGGGCGCTGCATGCACAGTCACTGAAAGTTTTTTCCCCAGTGGTATCCCTAGGATTGCCTCTCGTGCCCCTGGGAGTTGCACCCTCATGGTATCATATATAAGGACCTGCCAACCCCCCCATCTTCTCAATTTCTTCTTGCTGACAGAAGGGTATGCAAGTGGGTCATGGAATGGACATGAGTAATACATCTTGAAGAACAATCTTTACAGGAAGTTAACAAGAAGTCCTGTGGTACTTTTAAAGACTAACACATTTGTTTAACTCATGAGCTTTCATGTATCAAATTACCTTGGTCTTGAGCAGAGATATTGGCTGGCTTTCTCATTACAAAAAGTGATTTCCCCCCCCCTCTCTCTACCTCCCCACCTCCTACTATATTGTTCCACAGTTTGAATCTAAGCAACTGCTTTGATTTGCTGAAGCAGTCTGACCTGATCCTATGACTTATGCTTCCCTGCTTTTATTTTCCTCCCATTCTGTAAGTTCTCCATCTTCAAGCATCTGACGAAGTGGGATTTTCTCCCACGAAAACGCATGCATTAAATAAATGTGTTAGTCTTTAAAAGTGCCGCAGGACTCCTTATTTGTTTTGCTGAACTAGATTAAAACAGCTGCCCGTCTGAAATTTACAGAAAGTTAGTAACTGTTTTTTCTTCTTTAAGTGCTCGCACATGTCAATTCCAAGTAGGTAACTATCAAGCTGGTCCATTGGAGGGGAGGAGGGATTGGAGTTCAAAGCTCCACAAGTTGTAGTAATGTTCTGCCCAAAGCAGCATTGTCTCTAGCATGTTGTCTAAGAGCAGAGTGTGCAGTGAAGGTGAGAATAGATGACCATATTGCTGCTCTACAAATGTCTTAGACACTGAGGGGACAGGAATGTTGCCAAAGATGCCTGTGCTCTTTATGGAATGAGCCATCAATCCAGGGACATTGAACTCCAATCCCTCCTCCACTGATTGCTGAATCCCAAGTACAGAAAAAGGCTTTAGATGTCCTACTGAGTGACTGAAATATCAATGTGAATATTATACTGGTAGAGAATCTCAGAGCCAGCAAAGCCACTTTAGTTGTGCATTCAGGGAGAAATGTCAGAAGTCACAACTGAGTGTGAGAACATAGATTTAACGCAATGCCATTCTCCCCAAACACCAAAACCCAGTTACAACATAGTCAGAGGGGAACACATTCTATGAAGTGTACTAAGAAAACAACTCTTGTTTCTCTACTGTGGGCATGAGGAACATTCAAAGGTCACTTAAGCTTCAGTAAGGAAAAATAAACCCTTACACACTACTCTGAAATCCACAGTAAAAACTATTGACTGCAAAACCAACATATTAAGCCACCTTCTACAGGTCATGGAAATTTGTAGTTCAGGGTGAGAAGGATCAAAGATGTACATACTGAACGAACAGATGGATGGTATCTGCACCTTTGTGCATGGAAACAGAAAAGGAGGAAGCATGAAATGCTCTGCCATTCATCCATTCTGTTCATCTGAAGCAGCAACTTCAAGGGTAACTGAAGCTTAGGAAAAACAAGAAACTGAAGAATGGATCACACTTTTCTTGATGCCATCCAGTAATTCCAAAAAGGTCAGGAAATTCCAAAACCATAAAATTCCTTTCCTCTAATACACACCTCACATGAATTCTGTACCAAAGAAAGCTTGGGCACATAATGTGAGACTTGAAAGAGGCCACAAAACAGGAATGAAGTCTCAGAATTACGTATTTGGGGGAATGATTACAACAACAAAATTAAATACACCTGACTTCACTTTCTTTGTAGAAGTCGACCATTTTTAATTTGTAAGCAAGGGCCATGTCCCTCTCTGTATGAGGCACCGAGCATTCCTGGCACTCAATTATATAAATATACATAAGCCACTTTTAAGAAATGCGTTTATAAGTATTGTGCTCCTTACTGTAGTATCTGAATTTTTAAAAATCAGGAATACCTCATTAAAAAAAAACATAGAAAGCAAATGAGTAATCTACGGGGATTTTTAAATGTGTGTCCTTTCAAGAGATTTCAAATATTCACTCATTTCAATGGAAGTATTTTCCCTTCCAAAAACAGAAGCCAGTTTTAGAAAGCTAGAGAATTACTTATCTGTGTCACACAGATTTAATATTTTCATGTTAATTTACTTCCCTTTTAAACGACAGCTGTATGTGTTCTATTGCAGACTCATATTGTAAATTATGAGACTAAACATATTTTTATTAAAGTTTCTCTTTAACAAGAGTTTCACCATTACTCATCTTATACAAAAGGTTTTTCTTTTCTGCAAGAATGATATTAATTGTTGGCAATCTATTCTACTTGTGGGAATAAAGTAGTTAAGCTAATAGGCCTTTCCAATTTTTATAATAAGAGTGTTTGAAAAAGTTGCTTGAAAATCACCCTAAATCTCATTTTTGTGTGCTCTAGAAGAATGATAAGAATTGAGACATGATAGATATCTTCCCAGCCATCCAAACATGAGGCAGGCAGCAAAACAAATGGGGTTTATTCATCATTATTTTCTCCAAATATGAGGAACTGTACATAATTAAACAGGATACAAATTAAAATGGAAAAAAAACATGGAAATCTTCCTTAAAGCGGAGCTACAGCTGAAGTGAATGGTATATAATATAGTCTGATGCAGGAATCACGAACAATCTGTAACTAAAAATAATCTTCCTCTTAATCCATTGATAAAATAAGAGACCTATCCTATTTAAAAAAAAGTTACTATGTTTAAAAAAGTGTTAGTCCAAATCAAACCTTTTACTGTCCTGATCCTGAAACACTCAACATATAGAGCTTTTCAAAAGGCAAAGGAAAAAATACCTGGGTTAGCAGTCTTAGGTGTCAACTAATTGGCCAAGAAAGCAGACAGAGCCCTGACAAAATAATTTATCTCTAATCTGATTGAGAGAGACAACCATCCAGCTTTGTATACTTGGAAGTCTACTATTTTTCTGGAAAATATTTACAAGACAGCTAAGAGTTAGCTACAGAGGCCTTATGGAAGGGAAATCACAAGCAAAACGGAAACATTTAGAGGTAAGGGTGGGATCACAGAAAAAAAGGAAACTGCCCAGAGAAGACCTACTCCCATGCATGTTACAATTTCTTGTAAGGGGTGCTCTTGCTGGGACAGTAAGCCTAGCATTTGGACTGGCAAACAAAGGAACAAACATTTAAGAATTAAACTTCTCTCTCCCCAAAGGAGCATCATACCATATCCTTGAGACTTCTTCAGACTACTTTAGCAAACTATCACTCAACTGAGATATCTTATAAGAATGTGTAGGCAAAAAGAATAAGGTCTTCTAGTCAGATATTTTTGCCATAATTTTATCTTCAGCTAACGTGTAAGAATGTACTTGCTATGCTTGCCTTTTTCCTGCTATATAGATAAGCAGAAACTCTGTCTCCATCTCACTAGGAACTGTGTGGAAGATGTGCTTCCGAAAGGATCAGTGAAATTCTACATGGCACAGTGCTCCCACAGTAGGTGCATTTGCATCATTTTTGGCTCTCTTAATAGCACTCCACCATATCCTCTTGAAATAACATTTTGTCACTTCCTGAAATAGAACTGTAGAGCCTGTTACTGCAATTGATCTTGTTCAAGGACTGCATGGGCCCTGAAAGTGCTGGGAAATTTTAAGAAGGCCAAAAGGCACTGAAAAATAAAAGATCTTCTTTCTGGCTATGCAACCTGACTGGGGTTACATATGGACTGGATGGTCATATTTCAGAGTTCTTAACCATTTTAATACTGATTCTCATATCTTAATTAAAACTAAATGCATTGTTCACTGCTAAAACATTGCAAATTAAATATTCTAGAGTATTGTGTCAGTGACCTCTGTTTTTCAATAAACTATATGGACAACTAACAGAAGTTTCCAGATCGTCGC
The DNA here is from genome assembly GCA_007922175.1 of Pelusios castaneus. Taxonomy (NCBI): domain Eukaryota; kingdom Metazoa; phylum Chordata; order Testudines; family Pelomedusidae; genus Pelusios; species Pelusios castaneus. Next base: position 551,280 of record ML685863.1, on the reverse strand, counting down.
AGGCCCTGGTTCTTATGGGGGACTTCAATTATCCTGACGTCTGCTGGGAAGATAATACAGCAGTGCACAGGCAATCCAGGAAGTTTTTGGAGAATATTGAGGACAACTTCCAAGTACAAATGCTGGAGGAACCAACTAGGGGCCTTGCACCTCTAGACCTATTGCTCACAAACAGAGAAGAATTGATCGGGGAAGTAGAAGTAAATGGAAACCTGGGCAGCAGCGAGCATGAGATGGAAGAGTTCCGGATCCTGATCAATGGAAGGAAGGAAAGAAGCAGAACACACACCCTGGACTTCAGAAAAGCAGATTTTGGCTCCCTTAGGGAGCTGATGGGCAGGGTCCCATGGGAGGCTGATCTGAAGGGGAAAGATGTTCAAGACAGCTGGCTGTATTTTAAAGAAACGCTGTTAAAGGCACAGGAAGATAACATTCCGATGTGCAGAAAGAACAGCAAATGTGGGCGGCGACCAGCGTGGCTTCGCAGGGAACTCTGCGGGGAGCTGAAACATAAAAGGGAAGCTTACAAGAAGTGGAAGCTTGGACAGATGACAAGGGAGGCGTATAAAGATATTGCTCGGGACTGCAGGGATCAAATCAGAAAGGCCAAAGGACAATTGGAGTTGCAGCTAGCAAGAGATGTGAAGGATAACAGAAAGGGGTTCTATAAGTATATCAGCAACAAGAAAAGGATCAGAGGTGGCGTAGGTCCCTTACTGAATGGGGCAGGCATCCTCGTGGAGGATGATGCGGAAAAGGCTGAAGTACTCAATGCTTTTTTTACTTCAGTCTTCACAGGGAGGGCCAGCTCCCAGGCTACTACACGGGGTAACGCGGACTGGAGAGAAGAGTGGCCCTCAGTGATGGAAAGTCAGGTTAGGGAACACTTAATGAAATTGGATGTGCACAAGTCCATGGGGATGGATGAACTGCATCCGAGGGTGCTGAGGGAGTTGGGGGAAGTGATTACAGAGCCGCTGGCCATTATCTTTGAGAACTCGTGGCGAACGGGGGTGGTCCCGGAGGATTGGAAAAAGGCAAATATAGTACCTATCTTTAAGAAAGGGAAAAAGGAGGATCCGGGGAACTACAGAACGGTCAGCCTCACCTCAATCCCTGGGAAAATCATGGAACAGGTCCTCAAGGAATCCATCCTGAAACACTTGGAGGAAAATAGAGTGATCAGGAACAGTCAACATGGATTCACCAAGGGCAAATCGTGCCTGACCAACCAGATTTCCTTCTATGATGAGATGACTGGATTTGTGGATGCGGGAAGAGCCATTGACGTGGTATACCTTGACTTTAGCAAGGCTTTTAATACGGTTTCCCACAGCATTCTCATCGGCAAGTTAAGGAAGTATGGGTTGGACGAGTGGACCATAAGGTGGATCGAAAACTGGTTAGATCAACGGGCTCAGCGGGTAGGAATCAATGGCTCGATGTCTGGTTGGCAACCGGTAATGAGTGGCGTGCCCCAGGGGTCGGTCCTGGGGCCGGTTCTATTCAACGTCTTCATTAATGATCTTGATGATGGAATAGACTGCGTGCTTAGTAAGTTTGCGGATGACACCAAGTTGGAGGGAATGGTAGATACTCTGGAGGGCAGCAACAGGATCCAGGGAGACTTGGACAAATTGGAACACTGGGCCAAAAGAAACCTCATGAGGTTCAACAAAGACAAGTGCAAAGTCCTGCACTTAGGACAGAAAAATCCCATGCACTGCTACAGGCTGGGGACCGATCGGCTAAGTAGCAGCGCTGTAGAAAGGGACCTGGGGGTTATGGTGGACGGGAAGATGAATATGAGCCAACAGTGTGCCCTTGTTGCCAAAAAGGCCAATGGCATATTAGGCTGCATCAGTAGGAGTATTGCCAGCAGATCGAGGGATGTGATAATTCCCCTCTATTCGACACTGGTCAGGCCACATCTGGAATACTGTGTCCAGTTTTGGGCTCCCCACTACAGAAAGGATGTGGACAAATTAGAAAGAGTCCAGCGGAGGGCAACAAAAATGATTAGGGGGCTGGGGCACATGACTTATGAGGAGAGACTGAAGGAACTAGGCTTATTTAGTCTACAGAAGAGAAGACTGAGGGGAGATTTGATAGCATCCTTCAACTACTTGAAGGGTTGCTCCAAAGAGGATGGAGCGAGGCTGTTCTCGAGGGTAACAGAGAATAGAACAAGGAGCAATGGTTTCAAATTACAGCTGGGGAGGTCAAGGTTGGATATTAGGAAAAACTTTCTCACTAGGAGGGTGGCAAAGCATTGGAATGGGTTACCTAGGGAGGTGGTAGAATCTCCATCTTTGGAGATTTTTAAGGCTCGGTTAGACAAAACTCTGGCTGGGGTGATTTAGGGGGAGTGGTCCTGCTTTTTAGCAGGGGATTGGACTAGATGACCTCGTGAGGTCCCTTCCAACCCTATTATTCTATGATTCTATTAAGATTTTATGTCATCTTGTAAAACAAAGTCAGGAAAATAAATTGATGCAATATTTAGGAACAGTACACACTAGAATAAAAGCAATTACACGAATGCTTAAATATAAAACACTGGAAAATGTAACATCTCGACAAACTAACAGTTTTACACACAAGGAGTTAGTTACTAAACCAAAAATTCCCCTGCCTCATCATAAAAAGCCTAAGACAACCTATTACAGATTTTATCAGAAGAATACATGGTATTTAATATCTACTTTTATCACTAAATATACTACGGCAATTTCCCTGGCATAACAAATCCTTTATGATTATACAGTAATCAAATGTCAGAAGAGGGGAATGTAGCATAATCAATGAATGCCAACTCACTGTTTCTTATAGGCAGTGTTAGTACCGCCTTGGACAGTTAAGGCTGCTTGTAACTTTGCTAACTGGAACTATTCAAGATGAAATTTTGCATGCCAGATATTTGCCCTCAGCTCCAGTTTCGGGAAAGTTTAAGCCAAAATGGTTAACCCCTCTCCAAGAATAAGATGAGGGAACAATACCTTTTTTTTTTTTTTTTTTTTTTTTTTTTTTTTGCTATATGTAAAACAACAAAACAAAACCAAAAAACCCCAAAAACCCTACATCCATTTAATTGAGTTTACCACCTGCATGCTTTATAGCAGGGGGAAATTTAGCAAAGGTAGCTTTAATGGCTTTGTAGCAGGGGGAAATTTAGCAAAGCTAGCTTTAATGTCTTTTCCCACCCATGAAAACTGGCCCAAATTTGACCAAGTTATGAGCGTTTAAAAAAAAAATCAGTTCACACATGCTCTAGAACAGTGGTCCCCAACCAGTAGATCGTGAACTATTTCTGAAGGGCAGTTGCCATTGGAACCTATGAGTGTTGTGCCATCTGCTGTCAAAAGGTTGGAGACAACTGCTCTAGACAGTTGCTAGAGTTTCGTAGCTAAATTCTCCACACAGTCCAGTGCTCCAATTGCTGGTTTTGGCTGCTGGGGGCCAATGCGACACCAAGCACAAGGAGCATGGAGAAGGGAGGAAGACACCTGATTTGTAGACAAAGGGATGAGGGATGGAGGTGGACAGGAGCAGAAGCACTTATATACTGCAAGATAAAAGCATTCACAATGTGGAAACCAATGCATACAAATCCACCTGATCTGGTTTAACTTGGTAATGATTTATTAAATAGGTACTCCACTGTTGCAGTGTTATTTCACTGTTATCTCCTAGGACCTACACAGCTGGCAGACCAAGACTACCATAAACAGTCTAATTTGTAATTTCAGAAATTCCAAGACATCTTAATGCTTATTTAGTCTCACTGGCTGAAGTTCTCTAAATAACGGCTACAAAATATACATACATACCAGCCATGTGCTGGCTGGAAATGGTGGTAATATTATATGATCAACACTGCTTTAAGTGAAAATGCCATGCATAAATATATAAAGTGATTTAAGATGCATTTTAGAAGGTGTGATGCTGTGTGCTCAGGTACAGATAGAGTCAGTGACAAGGTGATCAAGGAATAACAGATAGACTAAGGGTTGCTTTATTATGGGTACAGCACTTATGTCCCTTCTGCAGCCGGGTACTCTACTACGGCCATGGATGGGCTCCTGCGTGTGGGTTCCAAGGCACCAGCTGCAGCTTCAGGGTCCGTTGGGGAAGTCCAACATGGTATGGAACTCCCCCTGGCTACAAGCCATCTGAGTACAAGGGGAGGCTATTAATTAACTACGGGTAGTCCAGCATGCTGTGAAAATCCCCCTGGCTAACTAATAACAATATCACAGTTGCACACGTACATGGATTGCAACAAACACACGTACATAAGCCAGAAGCCGAATATCACAAGACACAGGTGGCCTGTGCATGACAGCAGGAATCAGGCACGTGGACAGGGCACACAGCGGTCAGGGTGGAGACGCCATTCTCTATGCCATACAATAATCTTCTGCAGTTTCCCTCACAGAAGGGTTACAGGTAAGATATCCAAAGGTCTCCCTTCACCCCCACAGAATAAACAGTGTGTTTTAAGCAAGTATTTTACATCACATCAAACTTCTTATATTCTCTCCAAAGCTTGCATATGCTTTCACTGCTTTTTGTTTATATTCAAAGTCAAAACAAAGTCAAGTAATTCTCCTTGTTGAAAATTCACAAAGCCACTTTGCTGTCCTTCTTCTAATCCCTCAATAAACTCTTTCCTCTGACATATTATGTACAAAAAAGCCCTTCTACAATAGGTAGACACTTGGTGTTCTTAGACCATGCCTACCGTCAGTGCTTTTTTTCTTAAAAAAAAAAAAAAAAAAAAAAAAAAAAAGAAGAAGTGGGCCAGTATGCTGGCAGGAGCAGTGCCGGAGGGGGGTAGAGGGGGAGGCCCCTCCGCCACCGCTGCCCCCCCGGGGCCTCCCCACTCCATCCCCGGCTCTTTCCTCACCTGCTTGCTGGCTCCCTGACCACACCTCACCCCTTCCCCATTCCTCTCAGCCCCCGGCCCCTTTCTCACCCCCCCCCACCCGCTCACCGGTTCCCCAACCTCCGGGTCCCATTTGGGGGCTGGGAGCAGCAGGGGAAGGAGACCCACTCCTTTCCCCTGCTGACCCCGTCCCCCAGCTGGCCAGCGGGAATATGAAAGGTCACGTTATAAAGGTTAGAAACGAATAAGAATAACTGTCAAGTGTATAGAATAAGATTGATTGTCAAGTGACATGTAAGTGACAGTTACTTACTGTAACTGGAGGGTGTTCAAGATACATGGTCCCTATTTGGATTCCAGGAGTGATGCGCATGCATACTAAGCCTAGAAGTGTTTGTAGTAGCATTTGTTGACCACAGGTGAGTCGACCATATGGTGCGTCCAAGGCTTTAAGAGACTGTTTGGGTTGATACCGCTCCAGGTCCCCTTTACCAGCAAACAAGAGAACCCTCAGCAGAGAGGATGGAGGATAGATACTGGAATCCAGATAGAGACCACTCATCTCGAAGAACCTTCAGTTACATTAAGTAATCTTCTCCTCTTCTTCAAATGATGGACCCGATTCCAGACATGGGTGCATAGCAAGCAGTGCTCAATCTGGAGATGGGTGTGAGGGCTTGCAGGAGGTAACAGTCTGCAAGATGGCACAGTCAATCACCTCATCCACCACCACTGCTAAGGCAATGGCATAGTGAAAGGTAAAGATGTGACCAGAGGAACACATTGCCACCCTACCAGTGTACTGCCACGGAACATGCACGAGGAATGCCATCATCGTAGCATGTGCCCCATGAAATGTGGGTGCATGAAGGTGAGAGAGTGTAGCATTCCTCCATGCAATGGGAGACCCACTTTGAGAAATACTGTGAGGAGAGGGCACACCCCTGACAGCACTGTGAAATGCTGAGGAAGAGTCTGCATGAGGCCCGGAAGATGCAAATACTTTGGAGATAAAAGGCAAGTGCACATTGCTGGAACGTAAGGTGCTTGGTCTGGGAGAGATGTGTGGATTGGGGTAGAAAACTGGAAGTGGATACATTTGTTAAGGTGAAATGGAGAGGTCACCTTGTGAGAAACTTGGGGTGCAGATGTGAAAAGACTTTGTCATTGTGGAAGACAGGGAAGGGCAGATTTGTCACCAGAGCCACCAGCTCACTAACCCACCACGTGGAGGTGATGGCTCCCTAGAATATCATCTGCACGGTGAGGTGGGTAAGAGAGAGAAGGTGGTGAGAGGTTCAAAGGGTGGCCTTGTGAAGGCAGAGGGGACAAGACTGAGGTAGAAGAGGGACTGGGCTTCTGCACCTCAGAAAAGTGTTGAGTAGCCCATGAAGGAAGCAGGTGGTAATCAGCTGAGTGAAGGAGGAGAAACTGTCCCCAGCAGAGAGGAAGACACTGAGCTCCACCAGATGGATGCAAATGGTGGAATGAGCAAGGCCTTCCCATCAAAGTTGGAGATGGTAGTTCAGAAGGACAAGAATGAAGAGGTAGTCCAAAGAGCAATGTGCCCAAGAGGTGAAGTGTTGGTATTTCACTTGATAGCAGGCCCTGGTAAATGGTCATCTATGGTTCATGAGCATGCTGCACACCAGTGTGAAGCCAGTGTGAACCAGTATTGGTGGAGCTACAAGGATGATGTGCACTCGATCATGCCTGACTTGTGGAAACAGGGGGATGGGTGGGAAGGTGTAGCGCAGTTTGGTGGTCCAGGGCAAGTGAAGGGCATTGTCCTGGGAAACCGACTCGCGGGTTCCTCTGGAACAGAAGAGCTACAGCTTTTGATTTGCGGTAGTTGTGAAGAGGTCCCAGCGCAGCATGCCCCACTGGCAAAAGACTGAGTACAGCATTGGATCATGTAGCTCCCAGTCATGATTAGCAGAGCAGGACGTGATGAATGTGTCTGCCAGGGATTTGCTAGTGCCTGGGAGATGCACAGTGTGCAGAGGTGAATGGCCTCTGTGCAGAAGGAGTGAGACTGGGCACTGCTCTGCTTACTGATATACAGCAAGGTGTTCATGGTGAGAGAAGTACAGGGAGTAAACAAGATGCCAGCTAGATCTTTCGAAGATCCACCAGGTGAAGGAAGCCAAAATGGAGGTGTAGATTAGAACTGGCTTGCTCAGGTGATCCATCAACAGCTTGTAGATGGCCAGAGCCACAGTAGGAGCCAGCACATATGCGGGCGGACATACATTGTCACATAAACACAGGCTGCCCTGTGGCCGAGGGAAAGGCACTGGTGGAAATGCACGCATGGAATGTGACACAGCTGTGCGATAAGGGAGGTGAGGGGTGACAAAGTGATCCATCAGGAGAAAAGCTCAGGCCCTGAGAAAGTCCAGGCATGCCCTGATGAAAAGGTAAGTATACAGATAGGGATGAGAACTGAACTGTCCCCATTGCTGCGGATACCCAAGCTGGCAAGGAAGCCACAGGGCATCTGGAGAGTAGAAAAGAGATGGACAAGAGATGATGCCCAGTTTGGAGGGGTTGTCTGGAGGTGGTGCTGTCGGGCACGTCTGGTTGCCAGGCAGACCGCGAATGAGTCAGGGAGCGGATGGGTAAACATTAAGTCCATACCCTTCAAAGGAACGATAACGCGGCATTCAGCACATTTCAGGGTGCACACGTTTTCAGCACAGGGAACTGGGTCATGACAGATCAATTAGGCCAATTGGAGAATGGCCTTGTGGATAAGAAGGGCAGTGCGAGAGGACCCCAGTGGTTTCAGAATATCCAGGAACTGGCTCTGCAAGTCTTGGATGTCCTCCGTCGGGAGATTGAGAGTCCCCAAAGCAGGCTGTGACACTGGCTGCGGTTGTCCAAAGGAGAAAGGGAAAGCAGAACGAACACTTCATCTGGAGATGAGGAGGCTCCACAAGACAGAGGGGACAGGATAACAGTTTTCAAGTACCTAAAAGATTGTTACAAGGAGGAGGGAGAAAAATTATTCTCCTTAACTGCTGCTGATAGGACAAGAAGCAATGGGCTTAAGTTACAGCCAGGGAGATTTAGGTTGGACCTTGGGAAAAGAATCCTAACTGCCGGGGTGATTAGTCACAGTTGCCTAGGCAGGTTGTGGAATCTCCATCATTGGAAATTTTAAAGAGCAGGTTAGACAAGCACCTGTCAGGGATGGTTTAGGATTGTACTTGGCCCTGCCATGAGTGCAGGGGACTGGACTCGATTTCTCCTGGTCCCTTCCAGTTCTACAATTCTATGTGGGAGAGCAGCTACTTTTGGCTGGGAGGGGACGTTGGTGCATATTTCTCTGTGCAGCAGTGCAACTCCCCTTCCCTTGGGATGCTAAACCCTTCATGTGCCCAAGCTCCCCTCCCCCATGTGGAGTGGTCAAGGCCGGCAGCACAAGGGAGCCCATCCAGCACCTCCAGAGCCCACACGCTGCAGCAGCCCTGGCTGGCTAGGACGCTGTTCTGTGCAGTGCAGCAGCTGCCTGGGAGAGCCTGGCTAGGGGAAGCAGCCTCCCCTCTCCATCTGGGGACAGGGACCACATGAACTGGAGCTTCCCCCAGTTCCCTCTCTCTCTCCTCTGCAGAGTTTCCAGACTGGTTCACTTGGGAACCAGTCTGGCAGCCAGCCTGGGGCAGGGAGGGGAAGCCACTTCCCCCAGCCAAGCCCCGCAGGCAGGAGGGGCCAGGATTGGAAGAGATCCCTGTCCATTTGCCCAGCTGCCAGGAAGAGCACCCAAATGTCTGTGGGGGAAGGAGGCGCAGCAGGAAAAGGACCAAGGGCCCCCCCCCCCCGTTAGTGGGGAAAGCATGGTGGCCATGAGCAAGGGGGAGACATGTGAATCACATGACCAGCTAAGTGTCCTCCCCTTCCCCTGGCACCCATTGGCAAAAATAAAAGTTGATACCAGTACCTCTTCCTCCCCCTCCCGTAGTCCTGTGCCAGCCAGCTGGGCGAAGTGGCACCACCTCCACCCCCATCTGAAACTTGCACACCAGTTACCAGAGTAGAAAAAAATTGGAATGTGGCCCCTCACTCTAAAAGGTTGGACACGCTGGTCTACCATAACCCAGTCTGTGACAGTTCAGCAGACATTAAAAATGTATCAACCTACTCAAAGTCAGAGTGCTGTGCGCTTTATTGGCTCTGTCACTAGTTTTTAAATTAAGTGACAGACAGTCCATTTCTGAAAACATACCGCAGTATTTTACAACATACTACAATGCACCTTAAAAGTGATTCAAGGGACTCAGACTCAGTACATGAAGGCATGCTATTATCTGAGCATCTTAACGCCATTAGGCAATTAATTCATATAATTATGAGGCAGTCTAACTTATTCATTAGATATTGCAGACACCACAACACCCATTCTATGTCCAAAGTACTAAAGACATTTAATAAATTAGGAAGATAAAATAATCTGGATAAAAAATATGATGTGAACAGCCTAGGCCAGTGGTTCTCAACCCATGGCCCAATCAGCAAACAGCTGCAGCCCACATGACCTACTGAGGGCCATACAGGCAGCATATATAGCAGTGGTGGCGAACCTATGGCACGCGTGCCAGAGGTGGCACTCGGCGCCCTCTCTGGTGGCACGCACGCCCAGGGTTCAACAACCTATGGCAGTTGTTTTTTCTAACTAAAACCTCAGTATTGGCACTTTGCGATAAATAAGTGGGTTTTGGGTTGCAGTTTGGGCACTCGGTCTCTAAAAGGTTCGCCATCACTGATATATAGTATGTATGCTGAGCACAGCACAGCCCGCAATGCTAAATAGGTTGAGAATCACTGACATAGGAGGAGTCTAATTGATAATTGAGTCTAATTGATATTATGAGCCTCCCAGATAATATAAGGCCTGTTCAAAAACCTGATTACCTGCAGCTGTATCGCCTTGGTTTATGACCAATTAGCATTTGTAAGCAAAGGAGAGTGGTGTTTAATCAGTACTTGCATGGGAAATAAAAAGAAAAAAAAATGCTGCAGAAACTGTATTGTGTTCTCTCTCCGTGTGTGTCACCTTTCAGAGTCATGAAATTGAGGCTTCAACCACTTATGGTCATTAATGATCCCACACAAATTTTCTGCAAATGTGTGTCCTGGACAAATTCCAGTTTGGGTGATTACACTCTGCCCACCTAAAATTCCCTCTGCACTTCTGGTTGATCATGATGTTCCTAGCTTCCTATCCTAAAATGTAGATTATTCTATCTCTATGAACTATTAAATAGACACCATGCTCCACCCCAGATATTGCTACGTTTCAGTACTACATGACATTATCCCTGTACCTGCTTGTATTGTCTTATAAAACCTAGGTTCCTTACATAAGGGTTAATGGTATGGGGATCATTTCTGGTTTTTACTCATTGCTGCTTCTGCTTGAACCCAACTGTAATTTAGTTTCAAAGTCCCAAACGGCCTTGTTCCACCCTTAGATTACAAACGGAATTCTATCATGACTCACTATGCAAATTAGGCTTTTTAATTATCAGAGCTTGGTGTTATGCAGTAACAGGTGAACAAATGTTGCTATTAGTTCCACAGACAGCTTATCTTTAAGTTTTACTCTAAATAGGTTTTGGAATGGGGGACTGGAAGGCACCTCAAGAGGTCATCTAGTCCAGCTCCCCTGCGTCAAAGCAAGGACCATGTAAACCTAGAAAATCCCTGGCAGATGTTTATCTAACCTTAAAAGCTCTGGTAACAGGGATTCTACAATCTCCCCGGGTAGCTTATTCCAGAACATAACATTCCTTATAATTAGGAAGTTTTTATTTTAAAATGTTTCAAGATGCAATTTAATTTCATTTCTTTGTTGCCAAGCTGTTTCAGTTTCAAATATTATTATCCAGGGAGCAGTGCAGATGTGTTGAATTCAGGTCTAGGACTTCAGTGAGTACAGAACATGCCTGCAGATGTGATGATACAACAGAGTATTACTCCCATTAAGATAGGAGTGAAAGTGTGCTTTGAGGCAGTTACAGAACACCTCAGGTGTCGTTTCCTAAGCCAGAAAGCTAAAGGCAAGTGATTAAAATCACATGAGTTCTATGGCTCTCCTCTGGCTGAGCAATTGTTATAAAACTGAATTTATATGTAAAACTGAGCAAGAGAGTTTAACGTCTGCATTACCAGTGAGATACAGAACACAGATAACGTCAGTGCCAGCCACTGAGGAAACTGTTTCCAGAGTTATGAGTTCCTCACTTACACAGCGCTAATTCTTCATTAATATTGACTTAATAAAGTGGCATATGCCTAGGTGGAAGAACCAACCAAATCAAAATCATGAATATTTGCTATTTGGAAATGACTGTACATACAGCCATTATTTCATCTCACTCCAAAACAGAGTTATCATTCTTATCCCTTGAGCAAATAAAGGCATTACAAAGGCCTCAAATCCTAATTATAGCAAACCTCTAGTTTTGTTACTTTAAGATCTATCATTACTTTCATAAACGAATCTATCATTACTTTCATAAACGAATATTCTAAGAAGTTAACAAGCCATGTCACTAGTTGTATGAAGAGTGTACACAGATACACTAATTTTTTTAAAAAATCATATTTTGGGACTACCAACCTTGACATTTAAAAACATACCAAAAATGTAATAGAAAGATATTCAATTTGATTGGTTTGGCTTATGAAACCTAGACCCACTCTACCTCTCACTCCACAAACAGATGGCTGCGAGGAGAAAAACTAATTTGCAATCTTAAAAGCAAAAAAAAAGATCAGGGGATTCACATATTTATAAACATTCAATGGTCTTTTAAAACAATAACTGGATAGTACGATTTCTTCACTTAGACATGTCATGTTCATCCATTGTTCTTTTTGTATTTTTAAAGTGTATTTTAAAATATTGAAAGTAATTTGTGAGTGCAGTTACAGTAGCACAGCAAGTCCCTTATTTAGTTTATAAGAATGAAACCAAGATGATAGTTTTATTAAACTCATTTGTTACTTAATGATTGTATTATTGCAGTTACAGACTTGCTCTTCAACTTCCAGTGTATTTTTCATCTTCCTAAATTGCACTAAGACATCTTGTCATTTGTGGGGATTTAAAAGAACTCTCTCAGCTGCCAGTTTAATAATGCCATTCTAAGAATTATACTTTGTCAAGACTAAACTATTTAAAAATAATAATGTAACACCAAAGAGCAGCCTACATGATCTTTTTTTATTAGACTACCTCTACTGTGCCAATGCCTCCATGTATTGAGGACTAATTTCCAAACACCCCTGACACTCATATTTTCCTTTTGTTAACAATGACATTTCCTCATACTTTTGCATCTCAAGAGTCCTTTATTGACATCATGATTTGAACTAATGTGTCCCCACTAAACAAATTATTTAAATAAATAAAGATTATGTATTTTCATATCTTAAAATCTATATTAGAAAGCAAATACAGAACCAGTGAGACTAGAAAGTAAGACTATTTTATACAGAGCATTGAGATACTTTGATA
>ML685863.1:526337-538467 GCA_007922175.1 Pelusios castaneus | reverse complement strand
GAAAAAAACTCATCTAACAAAGGCAGCATTCAACATTACATATTACTGACACAGCCAGGGCTAGATTAAGGGGCCTCAAGGCCCTGGACTCACCACCCTGTTCCCCCCCACCTCTGCCTGGGGCAGTGGTCTGCAGGTGGTCTGGCATGGGGGGGAGCCCTGGGGCCAGAGGTCGCTCTCTGCAGTGCTCCCGCCCTGCCCGGTCTGCCCCCAGGGGCGGGGCCAGCTGGTGCACAGTGCAGCCTCCAGTGAGTGTAGCCCTACAGAGCCATAGGCCCTGGAAAGCTATGCTGGAGGACCCACTGAGCACAAGCCAGCCCCACCTCCGAAGCGAACGTGCCGATCCGATCCGCCCCTAGGGGTGGAGAAGTTCTGCAAAGCCCGGCATCTGGTTTCACCCCCCTAGTGCTGACAGGGGCCCTCCCAGTACCCCCCTAGGCCCCACCAGAGCTGTGCTGGGCTGAGTGGGGTGGTTGGGGCTGGATTATGCAAGGGCTTTAGGGGCTGGAGCCTGGGGCCCCCCCATTAGGCCAGGGCTCAGAGCTTCAGCCTCTATAGCCCTTGCCTTGATCCAATCCAGCCCTGCCTACAACAGCTGAAATCATTTATAACAATGTCAAGAAATGGCTTCATGGCTTTCGGTGACTGAAATGTGTTATAGAAACAGATATTTAAAACTCTGATCTTGGCTAATAATCAAATACTTCGTTAGCCTTTTTTAAAATGGCATTTACCACTAAAATCTCCACCTCACTGATTTTGTCCTCTGTGGTGCTGGTTCTGTTCTAAATGTCATATGAAATTTAAGTACATTTTGACAAAAGCCAGAACCCTCCAGGACCTAGCTTCATTTTTTTTATTCTTGAAAAACACAACACAATATGATGGATATTTCGGTTTTTGCTACCTGCTTCCAGACATGGACAGCAATTGTGCTAGAAAATGATTTTCATGCTGTCATGGTCTTTTCATAGAGAAAGGTTTTAACAGCCAATCACGGACACCTTGTCAGTTTCTGGTCTCTTCACATACCATGATACAGTTACTATAACACTCTTTAGATTTCACAATCCAACTGGAATACTTGCATTAGATACGAGTTTACAGAAAGATATTTATAGCATTGAGTATTTGAAACATTCACCCTCTCCTCTCGTTTGTAAACAGTTAACCTGGCAGAAGGATTAATTTGTTGCCAAATGAATGGAGTAAGAGAACAGCAAGTGAAAGGATAGAATTCATTTCAAGTGGAGAGTTGATGTTGAAATGCTAAAGGGACATTGTCACCTTGACATTTTTTTTTAATTGACTTAGGGCTTTTTTGTTTGTTTTAATCTCCTGATAGTACCCTGAAAGAGTGTATGTGCAAAGAGACTGATTATGGGAGGGGTGGGGGAGTAGGGAACTAAGATGGGGAATTGGGGAAGATGGAGATACTGACTGGCTGGGGAAGGGAACAGAGCAAGAAGGAGACTGGGAGCCAATGGGTGGAGGAAGGAAATGACCAAGATCAAGTGGGGAAAATGGGACTGGCTGAGAAAAGAAACAGACTGAGAACTAGTGGGGTTGGGGAAATGGGAGAGAGATCCGATGAGGAGCCAGGGTGCATGGGGAGAATTGGGACTGGCTGGCCAAAGACTGGGGCAAACAAAGGGCACCGGGGGGGGGGGGGGGAAGGGGCGGGGAGAGACAGACAGGCTGAGGATTTGGGGAGTGAGTGAATGAGACAGACAGATTGGACAAGGAGGCAAGAATGGATGGAAAGGGACGGGGGCACAACTGGTGGTCTGAGGGCCCCCCTGGTGACTAGCCAGATCATTGGCCTCGGGTCCCCCCATCCTCCTGGAGCACCCCCAGGCTGTGGCCCCAGACCCTGCCCCCACTGGGCCCCGGATCCCTTCCCTTGCAGCACCAATCAGGCTGGGCTGCCTCAACCCGAGGCTGAGCACCACTACGTTGGGGTGGGGGGAAAGAGGGCACAAAAGGAGGCATCCCTGGACCCCCTGCCCCACCGCAAGGCCTTGATCTGGCCCTGACGACTGGGAATGGCTGAGTAAGAAGAGCAGTACTGAGTAGTGTTGGAGGGAGGAGACTTCCGTCTCGTACAGGGCAGACCTGCCCTGGGGATAAATGACAGCTGTATAATGAGGAAAGCTGTTCACTGTAGGACTGCTGTCTCACACTTGCTACAGAATTTGGAAACTATGCATTGAATTAGGCAGAGGAATAGAGGAGGGGAAAACGTCTCTTGTGGTTAAGGTAAAAGAACATCGTGTCCTGGAAAACGATTCTATCCGAGTTCCTATGAGATTCTAGGCAAACCACTGCATCCAAACTTTTCACAGATGGTCACTAACTGTTGTGCTCCTTTTCTGTGTGCCTGCCTGGAGATCCTGGGGTTTGCTTTACAGAATGCGTAGCATTTAAAAACTGCAAATTAAATCAATAGGAGCTGTGCTCTGAACATATCAAGAGATGTATAATGTAAGGACTCTGAAAAATCAAGCCCTACGTGTCTCAGATCAGACACCCAGAATTAGTGGGTACTTCTGTCCTTAACCTTTGTACTTCGGTTTCTTAAATATAAACTGGGAATGATACACGCTCCCGCCCCCTCAACTGAAAAGCGTGCTATGGAAATAAATTCCTTAGAGTTCATCAAGTACTTAGATACTATAATGATGGGCACCATATAAAAACCCTGAGGAAATTAATAATTCCAAATTCAGAGACAGCTTTGAATAATGTGCAGTAAACAAGGCCCAGGGCCATATATTGAACAAAGAAAAGGAAACAAAATTTGTTGAGTACCGTTCATCACGTGCCCTATATATCTTGTGAAAAATAGTATGCAATCATGTCATTAAAGAGTCTGTTGTCATTATGCATATACACAAGAGGACCAAAGTAAAGTTGCACAAGCAAGCTTAATTCTGGCATTTCCTAACTTTTGAGGACTTGACAACCGTGATAACATTCTTCTAACACAGTTGTTCATTTTCTTTTTGTAATTTAAAGTTCACACCTCCCCCCTCTTAATGCTTTTGCCCGCAAGGTGTATGAAAATATTATGGTAAGTTATTTATTTTACAAAATTTGCTGAGGCCAGCCAACAAAGTACACATGGCAAAAATCCCTTTTTACAATGTATAGAACTGACATGTCCAGGAAAATGAACTGTTCAGCCACAAAGAACTTTCACATTAGCATTTGAAATAGAACGGTTCATGTTTTTGTAGTATTATTTTTAAGTGAAGTTTTAAAACCAGTTTTAAAACTATTCTCTAATACCCTACACTGTTACAAAAAATGTTACTTCTCCAGCAGAAAATTCATTAGGATTAGTCTTCAAAATGACGACTTTAATTGAACACATTTCATTTTTTAGCATGATGGCAACTGTCACGTGAACTTTGAAGCTGCTGTTCTGAGCACAATGGGGAAATTTTTTTTTTTAAGCCACTGATAATACTATGTTCTTTTCAAATATCTTGGATGCTGCTACTTACAGTTTCAGGTAGAATATACTCTATTTAAAATAATGCATGTACCTATTATTTGCCACATAGCATTTGGAAATAATATAAAGAATGTATTTTGTACACTTTAAATAAAATGTATGTTAAAAGAACGTTATATGGTACATAATTAAGGAATCAAAGGTTAGGAAAACCTAGAATTAAATTTGCCTATACGATCTTAATTCTTCTATGTATTCACATTATTTTCCAGTTTTTAAAACATCTTCGCACTTTATTGTTTCCAACAGGTCTCTTCTGTCATTTTGTGCACTGAGAAAAGCAATGTTCATCTACCTTAAATGAGAACAAGACAGCACTCCCACATATATAAATTAGTGATGATACAGTAGTCTAGTAACACTAGAACACATAGCCTTAAAATCATATAAAAAGTATAGAATTGAACACTCCATTTTTCAAAATGTGAATATAGTTTTAAAATCTCAGTTTTCAAAATTGTGGGATAGATATGTTCAGGAGACTAGAAGTGGACAAGATTTATATGGGATGGAGAATGAGTTCCTGAGATGCATGTTGAGTGCAAGTTATTTCTGAGCCATTAAACAATATTTTTCATAATTTATTATTCCATAGTTTCTATGAACACCAGTCATTGTCCATGGTACCCATCATGCTAGCAATTATACAAATGGGGAGAGGGAGAAAGAAGACATTCCAAGTCCCAAAAAGAGTTTATAATCTAAGACAAGAATCAAGAAATAAATATATACAAGGACTCAATGAGACAGTATTGGCCAGCATAATATCTAGTGATGTCAGCACCCTAGCAGCTTGATCACCGTCAATGATTTTGTGGACATAATGTAAAAGAAGAGTTTGAGAATGAGTTTACCCAAAGAGATGTAGGAGGAGAACCAGGAGAGGACAGAGTCCCTGAAATAAGATGTGGAGGGAGAAGAGTAAGAGAGCAAACAGAAGCCTCTGAAACCTGAACAGAAAGTTGTGGATGGTGAAAGGGACAATATTTCAAGAAGACAATCATGGCCAGCAGTGTCCAAGGTAGCTTACAAGTCACGGTGGGATGAGGAACTTGGGCTAGGAAGAGTTAAATTAGAGACTATGGCAAGAACTCAGATTGGAGAGGGTCTAGGATGGAATTGGAGGAGAGGAACTCCAGACAGGAGTAAAGGAGAAAAAAAGGCCAGTCCAGGATGGCTGCTTTGTATTGCTCTGGACTGGAGCAAATCAGCGATAGAGTGTTGGCCCTAGAAATTAAAACAAAAACAAATGTAAAAAAAAAAAAAAAAAGGATTACAAGAAGGGTTTACGGTACTCTCAGCCTTAACACTTAACAGTTTCTTTTAATCTAAGACTATCTAACTGATTTCTGTTATATAATTCAAACTAATTGGGTAAATATTTCGAAGCTATTGGGGACTTTTAAATCATGTAGCTATAAAGCAGTAGTATAATTTTATTTCCATAATTACATGCAAGAACACCAAGACACAACAAGTTCAGCATGGATAAATCAATATACAGCATTACTGCCAGTACTTCTTTACTTTAAAGTTTTTTCTTGATTATCCTCTTAGCAGGAAGTTACATTGCAATTTCTTATGTGAGAAAGCCTGAGCTGTGACTGCGTACAAGGATTTCACAGCAGATTTACTAGTGTCAAAATACCACAGAAGATACTATAAGTTTACAGGATGTACTTTATACTTCTCTGTACATTAACATATGCTAGCAGACTTTTTGTTTTCCCCCCACACAAAAGGGTTTGAGTTCAACCAATATTTCAGTCACTTAAGAAGTAAGTAAATCATTTAAGTATCTCCTGCAGTGAATTAATTGTATGAAATCTTATCTACAGTTTTTAGCTTCTTACACAAGGTTGAGAGATGCTCTACTCCAAACTACTCTCCTAATGTGAACTATTCCAGCATCTCCCTCTCTCTAGATACATCTCCTCATCCATCTATCAGACCTTTTGTTCCAGAATAAAACATTACATCACTTCCACAACTAAAAAAAAAACCAAGGAAATTCTTTAACGTGAATGAGTAAAAGTTTGCCATAATGTGGAGCATTTGATTTTCCATACCAGATCAGAGTCCATAAAATGCCATAACTTGCCTCCAGCTGTGGCATACCCAACACTTCAGAAAAAGAAAAAACCTACCATAAGTTTATTCCATTTTGTTAAACACCTCCCCAAAGCTCTAAACATGTAGGTAGCTAATTGTGCAATGCTATGCAGGTGGAAAAAACACCTTCAAATCCTTTGTCACAATCAACTTATAATTCAAAGCATGAAACGTGATTACTTGTACCTCACTGTGTATAAATATTATTGGTTATAAGATTTAAATAGTCCATTGAAAGATATCTCAGTTGAAGGTCAACAGCTAATTGTTTAAGAACAAACCCACATAGCATACTGGTTTAAAAAGACAAGTATTCCAATTTAGAGATTGATTTTTCCCAATGTATACTTCAAGAAATATCTCAGAAGGGTTGATTTCTTTTCAGATTTTTACAGAAAATAATGCAACGTTTATATGCTGGCCACTAACATTAGCTCTAGTCAGAATATACTTAAACTGAAATAACTTGTGTCTGTATTGCTTGCATGGGATGTTCCTTCAAAACACAGACTAATGGGATTAGTCAAGCAACGACCTTTTGGAAACCATCATGGTACTATAGCGTAGCCGCCATAATTAACCAAGAAAATAAATGCCACAGGCTTCTGTGAAGTGAGTGTCGAAAAGTGCAAGACGACATCAGGATCCATGGTCTGTGTCTACAAGTCAATTTAATTTTAGTGAATGAGGTATTGCTAACTGTAAACTAAAAACAGTCTAGATTTAAATTAAAAAGTGAATGAAAACATTACAATACAAATCACTAAATAAATCCAATTCAAGCTCAGGCTGAGCGATGTTACCTTTAGTTTGTTTAGTTTTCAAGTCCCACATCATACATATAAGTGCTGGAAGCAGGAGTGCAGGGGATTCTACCGTACCCCCTGGTTTGAAGTGGTTTCCATTATATACAGCATTACAATTTGTTTCAATGGTTCTCAGTACTCCCACTATAAAATCTGTTCCAGCATCATTTTCTCCCACAAAATCTCATGCAATAAAATAAATTTGTCTGTCTTTAAAAGTGCCCCAGGACTCCTTTTTGTTTTGCTGGACTAGACTAACACGGCTCCCCCTTTGGAAACCTGATTACACAGGAAATCACACCACAAAGATCTGTTCACACACTACTAGCAAGGCCTAAGCAAAGCAGAGGTTAAGACAAGAGTCGCAGAGTTCTGGCATTGCTGTATGTTGAATAATTTGTTTCAACCACCATCACATTTTTTCTTTTCATAAAAACCAAAACTTACTGATTTTTTAATATATATTTTAAACTATCTTAAGAACACTAGCCCAAAACAGACTTTTTGTTTGTCTTGTCAACATGTAGTGGGATGGTTTAGAAATTCAAAAGTTGGCCATTAGAGCCCATTGAGAGAATGGATTTGTAGAGGGGAAACTAATCCTAGGGTAAAAGGCACTGCAAGGGTCGCTGCAGCATTTATTTTAAGCCACACAATTATATATGTGGCCTCTGCTTGAGGGCAGTTTTCTCCCTTTAAGAAGTCTGGGAAAATGAGTTCTTATAGAAATAGTAAAAATCCTTATGAAACACAATATTCACAAATTTAATATTGCCATTTCAAAAATGGCTTCCAAAATGCTAGAAATGGCTGTATTGTAAAAACAAATTGATTGCCTTTAACTGAAGAGCAACTTTATTTGGCATTTTAAATGAACCTAAAATGCCCAAATAGATTTTTATTTACAAAATTCAAGTGTAATCATTATGGAGATTTTTCTGGTATATACAAAAAACAAACAGACAAAATCATAGTCTTGCTGGCTCAGATTCCAGCCTCCTCTGTTAACTTTTTCCTATTTGACGGGTTCCAACATTCAGCTCAATTTCTGTGACTATTAAATTACTGCAAATGTACTCTCTATCCTCAAACTTCATAACTTTGGTTTTCACTCTGACTTTTTTTTGAACATATACATTTGACTAAAATGCTATTTCCTGGTCTGTTGTATGAACTGCAAAAGTTTGTGCATATTATTTTCTGCATCATAAGGCTCATTTGTATGCTTACAAGATTTACTTTAACAGAAATTGGTTCTCGTGAAGCTCAAAAGAAAGTGATGCTTTTTACTGGAATCATAGGAGCCAGTTTTCCATAACTCATACTATACAGTAGCATTGCCCAAATCTGCCATATTTCTCTTTACATAATATTAATAGATCTAGCTGTATGTGTACAGCATGTGAAATGACCAGCACTTTTTTCAGCTGACCTTCTTTTTAGTTTAAATATAATTCCTTACCATTGGATAATTCCTCTACCTCTCTACTTGCTGACCCTCTGAAGGCACAGAGACTAAGTTGCCCATTACAATTAACAAAGAAAAGTGACTAAGACAACTTTTTTAAAAATACTGTTATAATAGTCTGGACTCCATTTGTACATATTCTCATGTCTACACTTGCTAAAATTAGTTCGAATTAGTTAGTTCAAACTAACTAATTTGAACTAATTTTAATTCATGGCACTTGCTTAGTTCAAATTAGCGATCCCCATTCATTTCAATGGCCGGTTAGTTCGAACTAAGAAATTAGTTCAAATTAACGTGGCCACATTGGCTAATTCGAACTAATTAGTTCGAATTAAAGCCTTACTTCTGAAGCCCTAATCGAACTTATTAGAATTAAGGGCTTCCTTAATTCAAACTAACTAACTAAAGCCTAGTGTAGCCATGGCTTTAGTTAGTTCGAATTAAGCCTCCTTAATTCGAACTAACTTGCCAGTGTAGACATAGCCTATGAGATTAAGCTACTAGCTGGTGCTGGTGGGGGGCGAGGGGTCATTTGATTAAAAATAAGAAGGGAATATGGGATCTTATCGGAGCCTGAGGATTTGAGGCTTATGGAAGACTTCAGTGATCGCTATATCAGACCCCTATATTCATTCCAACAATTGTCATCTTTGACATTGAGGAAAATCTACCATAACTTTTAGTCTAAAACTTGATTTATCTAGCCAACACGCATTTCAAATTAACAATGCTGCAATCTGCAACCTGTTTAAAATGCAGTGTGTACAGATGTATATTTTATCATTCTTTATGGAAATGCAGATCTGCCTCAGATATTTTGTTTCCAGCCTGGAATTTCTTGTCTGACACATTCAAGTATAAAATTCCTGTTGCTCCATTTATTTATCTCCTATCTGATTACTACTGGCTTGACTGGATGAACAAACAACTTGATTGTTTCTTTCATATTCTTTATTTATAACACATACATATTTTATATTTTGACTCAATTTGTCTAGACGGACTTTTTTTTATTTTAGCTTTACTGGCTTATGTATATTTAGACCTGATGCACAGTGGACCCTTGTTTTAAAATACTTTTTAACAACATATATTTTTTTTTAAATAAGAGTAAACTTTTGGAAGAGGTTCCCATGCCACTTTTAACTTAGCATCTGAAAAATATATTTACCTAGCCCATAATAAATGCTATTTCAGAGACATTGATTGCTGTGTTCAACTTTAAAGGATATCATTAAAATAAATAGTGAGCAGAATGAATTACTATAGTGGCAGCGGTTTTACTCATTTCAAATCTCTTCCTCTCAAACTAAAAAGCACAGCAACCATTTCACGTTTTCATTGCATTTCCAATTAATTTGTGATTCATTTATTATTGTACACAATGTTGTCTGTTCTCCTGCTAGCATGTGCAGAAGATTAAATTAAAAATGCCTGTCCCAATGAATTAGAATTTGAGTTTCAATAATTCTCTCTCTCTCTCTCTCTCTCTCTCTCGTTCCCTTATAACAACATATTATTAGGATAATGCACTTAAGTTATGCTTTATATTATAGTGTTAGATGAAACATTTAAGTTTTATTTATCCATGGGTCTTTCTGAGAAGAAAACCCAGAGCCCGAAGTTTGATGGAAAAGGAGACAAGACAGAGAACTTTATCTACATAGCTCTGACTCTCTAACTAACAAACATGTTCCTTCAGATTCTGTATAATTTACTTTTTTTCAAGAGGCATTAAAAGATTCTCACAGAGAGCGGTGCATTACTGAATGAGTGATTCTCCCTAGAATACCACTACAATGAGTTTGTTCTCATTCAGCTAGAATCTATTATATGTAAAGTCTTCATTACCATAATCCCTTGGCACTGGTTCCATCCATTAAGAGCCGTTAATTATAAGACACTGCAGAATTGGCTCGCAGGACACTATGTACACTTGTGCATGCCTGATTGAGAGTAATGCCCAACCACAAGTTAGAAACGTCTAACATCCAGACAGAGGGCCTTCATGGATTAAGCTAGAAACAAAAGACATCACGTTAGAGTTAAAGTTACAATGACTAGGGAATAGTGTCCCGAAATAGTGGCAGCTGAATAAGAAAAGCCGCTGTATAGGATCCTGCATGCAAAAGCACATTAAACACACAGCTCATATTTAACATACAAAAAAGTTCTCCAATGGGACAGCTAGTTATTAAAATGTATTCAGAAGCATTTGTTCAGTACTCTGCCAAATTCTGATGCATTATTGAAACATGAGCAACATGTAAAAAACTCTGGGCAACGCCAGGAAACGGACAGGAAGGCAAGATTTATTCCATGAGCATGAATGAAACTGCTTCCTATTTAGACCCTTATTGTAATAAAGGTATGAGACGCAGAGGTACTGGAAACAAGGCTATCTGTTTCTTGGCTTTAAGACACATTACATGAGTCAGGATTACAAAATATTGTATATACACCTGGTACGAGGCAAGAATCAGTATCCACTATTATTATAGTATTACTGGAATATCTGGAGTCCCTAGAAAGGGTAAGTGCTATTGCATTCCAAATGCTGTACAGATCTTCCACGAACTGAGGGAGGAGCCCTGAGCAGCAAAAGGAGAGAGAAAGAGACACAGAGACAGAGAGGGAGGAGGCAGTCACAGCCATCAGCCTAAAAGCAGCAGTTTCATCAGAACCTCTGGACAAGAGAAGATTCTGCCTAGAAGAGAAGTCCAAAATCCAGAAGTTGTTTGTGAGGAAGTGGAGAATCAGGGAGGACGGATGGCGGGCAAATGAAAACTAGATACGTATTACGCATTTGGTTGAGGCTACATGGGCAGGTTTGCTACTGCCAGTCCCCCAATAAGATGAAAATGTAAGAATAATAAATATTCGTGTGAGAATATAAAATCCATTCACAGTATTCTAGGTCAAGTTTCACCTTATCTCCTCAAAAGCAGGAAGAAAGCAAAGTTAATCACAATACAATGAGAAAAAAGGAAGTAAAGATTCTGATTTGTCCATTTTTGTGGATCACTTCAGAAACAGATTTTCCTATGAAAACCCAAAGGCAGCCTTGAACTCCAGATCTTCCAATCAGAACCGTCAAACAAGCGGAATGGGGAAAATGGTGACAATGACAACATAAATCAAGGAAGAAATAATACTTGGATATATGCTAATTTCAGAGAGGAATAGAGCGCATAATAGTATGAATGAGTCAATTTCAGAAAGCCATTGTTGGGTTGTATGCATTTAACCACATACATGCACCACCTTGAAAAATTATCAAAGGATTAAACCTCATTTTGTCCTCCCCTTTCAGAAAAATAGCAAAAAAAAAATCAAACCAAGCTAGTTAGGTTATTGTAAATGTAAAACTGTGTTTGACACACTCAATAAGCATCATAAAACAATCTATGTATAATATCCCAATAACACAGATGTACAGGACAAACATGTGGATAGTAGCTCGGCCCAACCTGTAAGAATATCACACTTGCTTACAAAATGTTTTCCAACAGATGATCCTTATTAATAGATTCAATCCTTGGAAAACCTGAAAGAACTATCTGTAAGGGCAAGGCAGACAACAGGAGGGTGTTGCCTTCTCAGAGCCCAGACAGAAGACTTCACTTTAAGACTGGATAAGCTTCTGAAGTCCATTGGCAAGGATTACCTGGTGATGGTTCACATCAGCACTAAATGACACTGCATTGTAGGGTACCAGATGACTGGAGGGAACTGGGAGGCATTCTGAAGAAGAATGTTCAAGCAGTCTTCTCAGAAATCCTTCCTGCCCTACAAAGAAAGGCAGACCGAAGGTGGAAGATACCTGTAGTAACCTTCTGGCTAGGTAAGTGACATAGGGTGGAGAGCTTCGGTTTTGTGGAACATTGGACCCCTTTCACTGAGATGGAGTCCATCCGAACCATATACTCCCTCTCCCTATAGAACAGGGGTCCTCAAACTACGGCCCGGATACGGCCCGCCAAGGTCATTTACCCGGCCCCCGCCCCTGCTGCGGCCGCGGGCAGCGATCCCCCAGGGCAGAACAGGCAGGCTCAGGGCTGGGGCCAGAGGCGGCGTTGTCGTCGGGCTGGCAGGACACCAGCCCCGGGTAGAAAATCCTGAGCCCCGAATCTGTTTTCCCCAACAGGCACATGCGCACCCAGGCGGAACGCTGCGTTGCACCCAGGGGCCCCAGCGAAGCTGCAGACTCCTGCTGCGGCC
>ML685863.1:339130-525805 GCA_007922175.1 Pelusios castaneus | reverse complement strand
TTTCTTTCTTTCCTTCCTTCTCTTCTTTGCCTTCCTTTTTCTCTCTTTTCCTTCTTTCTCTTCTTTCCTGCCTCCTTCTTTCTCTTCCTTCTTTCCTTCTCTCCGCCTTTTTTTTCCTACCTTCTCTCTTTTCTTCCTTTCTCTTCTTTGTCTTCCTCTTCCTTCCTGCTCTTTCTTTCTTTGCTTCCTTCCTTTCTTTCTTACTTTTTTCTTTTTCTCCTCCTTCCTTCTCTTTTTTCTTTCTCTTCCTTCTTTTTTAAAAAGCTTTTTAAAAATTAATTTTAAATAAACCTTTCTAAAAATTAAATTTCAATTCAAAATTCATTCAAATTAAATTAATTAAACACCATTAATTAATTCTATTTACAATCACTTTAACTTCAATTAATGCCTA
The DNA here is from genome assembly GCA_007922175.1 of Pelusios castaneus. Lineage (NCBI taxonomy): Eukaryota > Metazoa > Chordata > Testudines > Pelomedusidae > Pelusios > Pelusios castaneus. Next base: position 525,411 of record ML685863.1, on the reverse strand, counting down.
TAATTTCTGTCGTGTGAGTATGTACAAAAATTTTATTCAGAAAAAGTTTTGCACACGGCTTGAAAATTTTGCACACAAGCCGCCAAACCTAGAGGGAACATTGGTTACTAGTTGCCTACACAACAGCAGGCCAGCAGGCTAAAATCAGTCAGTCCCACACTCTGGTCCTGGCCGGAGCCCCACAGCACCAACAAAAAGTGTGTGGATTCATTACTGCCTGCCACCCAATACCCAGAAACACAGGCCAGCAGCAGACGTGATAGCTACGCGTTCATGTTTTTTTCAAACTATAGTACGGCCCCCCCAACAGTCTGAGGGACCGTGAACTGGCCCCCTGTTTAAAAAGTTTGAGGACCCCTGCTATAGAAAGTGGACCAATCTCTTTAGGGGAAGAGTGGCTAGAGTATTCAGGAGGGTATTAACCCCATATTAATAAGAGAGGGTAAAAAGAAGAAAGATACGAGAACTCAGCACAAAAATCAAAATGTTGAAAACAAAATTAGTCAAGAAACCGAAGGACATGAAAAGAAGAAATACCTGAATTGTCTATGCACCTGTGTTAAGAGCGTGGGTACCAAACCAGAGGAACTGGAATTGTTCATTTATGAGCATAAATTCAATCTAGTTGGTATTATGGAAACCTGATGGAATGATTCACACTATTGTAATGTAAAAATGAATCATTATAACCTAGTTGGGGATAATTAATTGGGCAAAAGAGGGGGTGGAGTGTCACTATATCAAAAATAGTTTTCAAGTTACTGAAAACTCAGAAGAAAATTACCTTTAAGACTTATGGTTCAAAGTCCTAACTGATAAGGTACAAGATGGGGGTATTAGTTATCACACAAAGGAACAGGATGAGCAATTTCTGATGCACCTATCTGTAGGGAAAAAAGCTGAGAGATCATGCTGGACTTCAATTTGAGCAACATATGCTAGAGTTCTTACACTGCCAATGTTAAAATATCCCTTGGAATTTCTAATCAATAGATGGCAATTTCCTAATTCAAAAAGTGTTGCAGCCAACATTAGAGATTTCTATAAAAATTAAGCGGAACTAATAATTCATAGTAGTTTAGGTATAAGTGATCATGACCCACACATTATAAATGTGCAAGGGGAATAAAATCCAGACTAGTAATATACATAACTGGTGCTTTAATACAGGGCCCCTTTCACAAAGCTGAAAACTATTATGAGCTAAATCAGCTGAGAAGAAGAACTGAATCAGAAGAATGTGAATGATAACTTGGAATCTTTTAAAAACAGATTAAGATGCCCCAAAAGTCCAAAATCAAGAAAGAAGAACGCACTAGTTAAAACACTGACTTGGTTTAGAGGGGAAGTGAAGGCACCCATAAATTTAAAAAAACAAACCATATGAGAGAAAGGAGAAGTTGAAAATAATGAACATAAATCAGAAGTTAGGAATTGTAGTAAATTAAAAAAGAAAGCCAAGGGATACAAGGAGAAATCCATGATCAGCAGAGTTAAGGACAACAGGAAAGATGTTTTAAATACATTAGGAACAAAAAGAATCTCAACAATGGTCTATTACTTGATGGAAATGGTAAAGCTATTAATAATGCATGAAAGGCAGAAATATTCAATAAATATTTCTGTTTTTCATTTGGAGGAAAAACAGATGATGCAGTCTTATATGCTGATGACAACACTCTTTCCAATCCACTAGGATCTTTGGGCACTGCAAAACATAAGTTACTAAAGATAGATATTTTTAAAATCGTAGGTCCAGATAACTTGCATCCAAGAGTTTTAAAAGAGCTGGCTGCGTAACTTGCTGGACCACTAAAGTTGATTTTCAGTAAGTCTTGGAGCACTGGGAAAGTTCCAGGAGACTGGAAGACAGATGATGTGCCATTTTTAAAAAAGGGTAAATGGGATGACTTGGGTAATTCTGATCTGTCAGCCGGGCGAGTTAATGGATCAGCTGGTATGGGACTTGATTAATAAAGAATTAAAGAAGGATAATATAATATTGCAAATCAATGTGGATTTAAGGAAAATAGACCTTGTCAAACTAATGATTTTTTTCATGGAGATTACATGTTTGGTTGACAAAAGTAATAAATAGTATTGACATAATAGACTACTGTTAAGGCATTTGACTTCTACTGCACAACCTTTTGAATAAAAAACCTGGACATTATGAAAGTTAACATGGCATACATTAAATGGATTAAAAACTGGCTAAATGATGGGTCTCAAAATGTAACTGTAAATGAGGAATCATCATCAATCTGGTATGTTTCCTGTGTGGTTCTATGGGGATCAGTTCTTGACCATGTGATATTTAACAGTGTAATCAGTGACCTGGAAGAAAACATAAAATCTTCACTGACAAAGTTTGAAAATTACCCCAAAATGTAGGAGTGTTAAATAATGAAGAGGACACGGACAACAATCTCTGTGATTTGGTAAACAGGAAGCAAGCAAACAAAATACATCTTAAAAGAGCTAAATGTAAATGTACAACTCTAGGAACAAAGAATGAAGGCCATGCTTACAGAACAGGGAAGTCTTTCCTAAGAAGCAGTGACTCTGAAAATGATTTGGGGAGTGTGGTCAGTAATCAGCTGAATGTGAGCTCCCAACATGATGATCGGAACTGTCCCTTCTGTCTTGGAATGTATGAATCTCTGAGCAGAACTGGCTTGGAGAATTAGACAATGAATTGGCATAAATCTTTCAAGGGCATTAAAAAGGGTGTTTTTTTAATCTTAACCTTTAGCAGATATTAGAACAAGTAAATATCAGTTTAGACAACAGATAACCCATGTGCTACTACGATGGGATGTACGAACCACACACTGGGCAACAAGGAATTAGGAGATTATTTTGGATCCAGCCAGCTCTGCCCCACCATACCTGCAGTAAATGCTTCATCTGGTGGAGGAATTAAAAGAGAGAGAAACAGCTTATTTGGATGGCAGAGCTGGAAGAGAGCAGGCCTAAAGCCCAACACTCCAAGAGCGCAGAGCAAAGAGAAACCTAGAGATGTAGCCTTGATCAGTAGGCCATGCTTCCCTACCAAAGCCTGAGGGAGGATCATTACGGCTACTGTAAAAGTAAATGGACATCTGTCAAAAAACTTCGGTTTTTAGAGGCACATTCTGCCATTGTGACAGAATCATATGCCTAACTAATCAGAAATAATCCTATTCTAAACAGAAATACAATAGGGAACACAAATTACTCTTCTATGCAAATGTTGTCATAATATTGGTTGCAAATCCATCTTAATGCTAGTAGAATTGCATGAGGAAATCTTAAATCCTGATATTTTTGCCAAATTTTTAACATAAACTATAAATCAGAACTCCTAGATGTAGTGTGAACTCAGATCTAGAGAAAACCATTAATGATAAATAGAAAGGAGTAACTACATAGGTAAGGTACCTGTGAATACACATTTTTAAAATATGGCAAGATTGATATAACATTAATTACATTCCGTGGAGTAAGCAAACCAAAACAGATTTGGAAAATTGGTTAAAATGAATTTCATGTTTAGGCAAAATTGCAGCAACTAACTTTAATATCTTACTAATAATTAACTTCCTTTTCTAAACACTCCTGGTTTGGCCCCAAGAAATATCTTAGATCCATGGCAACTATTCATTTAGGGAAATAAGAAACCAAGTGTATTACTATTTGGTAAACTGGGTGCATGTGTGAGCCTCCAGGGAAGGGACTGCCTTCAGTGAGCCTCCAGTGTCAGGGCTGGAACTGTGAGACCCCTGAGCCTGAATGGTGCTGAATGCAGCTGGTGGAGGGAATACATGTAAATAAAGAGCACTACTGGGAGCGCTAAACAGATGTCTGGGTGTGCTTTGTGGACAAGGAGGACCAGAACCAAAGGGGGTAAGTGTGGAACCCTCTACACCCAGCGTTACACAATCTACTTTACCTAGGTCATGGCAGAAAGGAGAGTTAGTTCTAGCAAACATCAAGCACTATTATCAATCTAGTAAGATCAGAAACCTGATATACTGGATAACATCAAACCCTAATAAGTATTGGATAGAGACAGAACTAGTTCATTACTGCACAATCAATTTCATCATCATAAAGAAATCCTATTGAGCATAACTATTAAACTGCTATTTGACCACCGTTTTTTGAAAGCAACAATAGAAACTTGGGATAATTAATTTAGAAAGCTAAGCCTATACCCATCACATATAATGCCCACAGTAAACAATTTAGCATTTAACCCCAATAAAGGCCAGGAAGCTTTGACATAGTGGAACTTTGCAGACGTCAAAATTCAGCCAATTGTTTAGAGATATTACATTTAGATCACTTGATAAAATACAACTAGCAAAAGATACAAAATTCCAGTACCTCATTACCTACAGTGGAGATAGTTTTCAACCCGGTCCCACAAAAAGGCCAAACTAAGCAGAAGATGGCCAGAATTTGAAAATCTACTTAGATTATCCATGAAACAACAGCGTCACAATGAAACAAACACTAAACTAAAATGTACTACTCAAAGTTAGAGGCACCAATCCTGTCCAAGGAGAACATATTAAACCAAAATTTACGTTTCTGGAGCTGAGCACAAAGAATATGTCCAGATGAGAATACTTCAATACAAGACCCTCATGTCTCTGAAACACAACCGCTTTTCCATGCCTTCCCTGACACCTTTTTACCCTCACATACAATCATGGCTTTGAAACTTCAGAGGGATTGGCACTGGCTTATCGAAGTTGGGGAGCAATGTCAAAAAATCAGTATTATAATGGAAGATTTGTTTGAACCTTAACTATGTAAGAAAGACTGATACTGCTCTAATATACCAGCTACTCTTTGCTAACAGCGATTCCTCACAGACACTAAATGATTCTTGCTTTGCAGAGTAACAACAATCAAATCACATAACGTTCCAAGCTCTGACCTGTTTCCCTGTACCCTTCCAATGCTCCACCTGCTGACAGCAGCAGCAGATGATGCCAGAAATGAGATTGGGCAAGGTCCATAATTTAACTAGAGTTGTTTACATCTTAAAACTGCAAGAAGGTGAAGGATGACCTTGAACGTCACTAACTTTATAATGTAGGAAAACTGATAACAAATGAACTTCAATCAAACAGAGAAAACATCTAAGCAGTGTATATCTTTCTGTGCCAGTTTTATACAAAAATTATTTTTGTATGGTATTTCACAAAAATGAGTTACAGAGATAAAAGTGCACAATCAAGTTTGAAATATCTGATCCCACGGTTATGGGCTCTACTGATTCCTGCCTATGGAGAAATAACCCAGTTCCCCCATTTCTCCTCCCCGATTCCTCAAAAGAGGACATATAATCTAAAGGATAAGGACTTAGTGCCAGCAATGAGAGAAAATATTAGGTAGTTTGGGGGCATCACCCACAGTCATTTTTTAATATAGCCTCGCCCTATAAGCGTAAGCAAAAAATTGCACTTATTTTAAGGATCACTTACTGCAAGCTACCAGTATTTTGGTAGTTCAACTTTAAAACCTCTGGTGATCCACGTAATCAATAAAAAAAGTAAGTGTGATAAGAGTACTGTAATTAACTGGCTAATGTGTATATGTACCATTGCCTTCTACTGAATACAGCAAGAACTACTCAACTGATATAGACCCTACACTGCAAAAAGCTAAAGGTTCCCTGATCTCAAAGCAATAGGTGTCTGGTTTTGGAGCAGGATACCACGTCCTCCCCCACTACGCCTGTGCATTGCCACGTGGCTGCTGTTGTGCCACATAAAGACATCCATTAAAATGTATGTAGTCACAAGTCAATAATATTTAGGTCCTGCACTGCTGCATTTTTCATTTCTCTATCACTTTCTTCTTTGTTCTCCTGTCGTCCGTAGGCACCTCTAGTCCTACCTCCATGTTTGTTTTTCTTAAACTCTTTTCCTTTCCATTGTCCAGCTTACCCTGTTTCCATCATCTTTGTATTCTGCTCCCTTTCCCTTACATTTATACACGTCTTTTCCTCACCAGTTACTTGGCATGAATCACCTCAGAGGTAATCTACTGCTCCACAGAAGCTGAGTCTCATGCCACAACCAAAGCGTTTATTCTCTCGAAAGTCTTCAGTGCCTCCGTAGGATTTTCTCTTAGAGCAAGTTATTCTACTCCGCACAGACAGGCAGTGCAACCCAGGTGCAACCAAGTATAAAAAGTTAAATGGCCAAGATGCAAGATACACAAGACTTGCTACCGCACTGTGTCTAATAGGTTATCATAAAAGCTGGAAAAGCACATGTCCCATGCTTAGAATGTCAGCCTTTGCACCCCACACTCTGAATGCTGACATGGGAGAATGGCAGGGGTGTGTATGTATGGCAAACTTACCCGGGTAAATGGTTTGAGGGGGAAAGAACTGATGTGCACAGAACGTGTTGGACCATAGGTGTCTTTGAAAAACGTTTTAGATAATGCTGACAGACATGTGATCCAAAGACAAAATCGGAAAACCCCCGAAGTTATGCTCAGAAATGCCAAATTGACTGAAAGGGCTTTTCTTTCTTGATCCCTTTTCAACAAATATTACTTGAGATTGTGATTTTAATGAGTACCCTCTACCTTGTTAAAAATTAAAAAGAAATCAGATCACGCCCTTTAAGTCGCCAATGATTAAAATGTTTAACTTGTTGAAATGCCACTACTCATATCTAATTATTGATACTGATTATTTAAATATCCATCTGCATTTGTTTTATTACCTGGAAAATCATTCTGAACAGGTCCTGGGATCTACTCTCTTTTTAAAAAGTAATTAAGCTTAATTTCTGATGCTCTTCTCTGTCTTGACAGAACAGGGCCCAAACGTTCCCACTGCTTCTGTGTATGAAGGAGAAGCCAGAGAGAGTGGATCCTTTGGGGGATGGGGAGAGCAGTATAGGTCTTGGTATAGGCCCTTCCAAATGCACATTAGGCCATGGGGCAGACAGGTGTAGCACCTGCCATGGGTGCAGAGCCAACAGGGGCGGGGGATGCAGGATCAGGACCAGCTGCATCAACCGTCCTTCCCCAGCAGCATCAGGCCCAGCAGCATCAGCAGGAGGCCAGAGTGTTCAGCGAGTCCCTTCCTGCCCCCTGCAAGATCACACCTCCAGTGACTCCAGCTGAAACAGGATCCCGGCATTAGGACCGTAGAGACACACTGCACGGCTGAGCTACGTGCAGCAGAGGTAAGAGACCGCGTGGTGCTAGGGCTGCAGGGAAGGGGATGCAGCTGGTGCATGCAGGACAGACTCCAGGTAGGAAGACTGGTGGCTGGGAGTGGGAGCAGTCTCTGGTTTGCAAAGGTTGCGTGGGTGGAGGGGGGTGAGTTCTGTGGGGCAGTCTTTGAGGTTGCTGGGGGCAATTGATGGGGAGTGCCGAAGGGAAGTACATAGGTGGAGGGTTGCTTGCATGGGGAGTAGTCTCTTAATGGAAGACTGGGTGTTGGAGGGGGCAGTCCATGGGGGGATGGGACGGAGGAGCACTCTGTCCTGGAAAGAGCACCCTGTCGTGTTGGGGGTGGTTCTGGATGCTGGAGAGACAGTCCATGGCTGGGGAGCTGAGTGCCTGGTGGACAATCCCAGGCTGAGAGAGTCCCCCACCCCAGGCAGGATTCCCCATCTTTACAAGCAGGCTCCACAGCTGTGCTCTCCAGGTGCTCAGCCCAGCAGCGTGGTGCTCAAACTGGCAATACACCATCACCATACAATAAATTAATTAATTTGATTTATTTTGCTAATTTTAAATGCTCTTTAAATGCTCTAATTTCAAATGATCTGGGAGACATTAGCCTGTGTTGAAATGAAAGGTACTATATTGAACGGAATCATACTGCTGTCAGAAAACAAATACTAGTTTTCTTGGTTGGGGAGGAGCTGGGGAGAGAGATGTGCAGGTAGCATAAATATTGTGTGGATATGGCCCACATAACACAGAGAGTTGCATATGCAGCCCACAGGGGCAAATAGGTTGAGAACCACTGGTATAAGGTAACATTGACTGCTCCTTTGTTGATAGAAGACAAAAGGGAAAATATGGGAATATGGCTCATGAAAGCAACATGATGGTTGGGAAACTATATGGAAGAGTTGCTCCTCTGCACATCTTAGGACATCTATAGATCTGGAGGAACAAAGTTTTTAATCCTCCTTTGGGGGTGGGGGGGAAAAGAGAGAGAGAGAGAGAGAGAGAGTGTAAGTAATAAACACCAGTTCCACAGAAGACTCCATAGAAATCTCAATTTCCTTTTCTTTACTCTGGATTTTCCTTGTACAGAGGGGAAAAAAACAAACAAATGTATTTAATCATCCAAACCTCTGCCAGGACAGGATTAATTCTTCCTACCATACTGTCTAGAAAATCTCCTATAAAACAGACTAATTAAATCCAAGATCTTCATCTTCTAAAGGAAAGATACTGAATATTTATTCTATTTTCTAATTCTGCTATCCCATCAATGCTAAGACATACTAATTTTTTGGCATTATACCCAAATCTTTTTGAAGGTTTAAATTTTGGCTGAGTCTCTTATATGATCTGAACGTGATGAGGATTCAGTGGATAAACACATTTTTCTGTCATACTCTGTTTGAAAACTCACACCCCTACTTTCTCCATTTAGAACAAGATATTGTTATACAGAAAAGATCGTTCACATATACCAAGTTATTAAAACTCTTTTTCCCATGACCTTCAGATTCACAACTGAGCCTTCAGCATTACAGAATTTTAAAATCCATTTACAACGCATTACAATTACAGTTACTAAGTCTGTAGTTGGTAGTCATATAATTTCAAGAAAAACAGCTACTTCCAAATAACTTTTTGCTTTAAATCTGACTTTATAGGTTCTTCTGCTTAAAAATTTTAAAATCTAGATCGAGTAATGATCACAGTTATAATTCAATGTCAAAAACAGATTAAAATTAACAAATAGGTTGGTGCAATACTAACTAGAGTGTTATTTTCAAACTGATAGGCCTTTCACATTTCGTAAATTAAATTATTCATTTTCTAGACCATCATCGGTACATTTAAAAAATAAAATTAGTTTTAAATTATTTGATAAACACTTGCCTATTATTCTTAAGTGTCTGTCATCATTTCCATTATAAATCCTAAGTTTATAACTTAGCTCTTAAAATATGTAACAGGCTCAAACCATGTGTAGAGTTTCTTCTCACAAATTAAGGGTTTAAAATAAAATCCATCAAGATGTTTCCCCCGCCAGGATCGCATAACATTTAAAAATTAGAATTTATTTTACCTGGGGTTAGGAACTTTATAAATTATTTGTAGCTACATGAGTACAATAAAGTTGGTATGTATATTACCCAGATTTCTTAGACAACCATCATTAAAAATCCCCATTGATATACTACATATATATTATTGTAAATGAGAAATTGATTCCACCTTGTTACTGACAACCTGTCGAGCATACAAAATGGCAACAGCATTTTCTCAATGTAAAATACTATAGCAATATTAATTTAATTAACTGGACCTCAGTTCAACAAAACTCCTGCAATTAAGGAAAAGTCAAGCAAAAAAAAAAAAGTTAATCTCTCCCTTTCTCATAATTCTCCGTACCATTGGGAGTTCTTGTTCAAAAACTATTAGTCTAATTCAGGGGTTCTCAATCCTTTCAGTGTCACAACCCAACTGTGTATGATATAGGGACCCGACGCCTCTGTAGCCCGCCACTGCCCAGCTCCCCCCACCGCCGAGGTTTTACCTGGCCGCCAGCTTACGTAGAGGTAGCTGAAATAAGAGCAGCCCCAGCCACCAAAAGAAAGCTGCCATCAGAGGCAAATCTGGTGGTAAGAGGCTTAAAAAGCAGTCCTTGCCACCAGAGAGAGCATCCACTCCAGCCAGTTTCAGCAACAACACTTCAATGCGCAAACTCTTAAAGGGGCACTAGCAACAGTAGCTCTTAAAGCGGCAACAGGTGCGGGCCACTTTCAGAGGCAGACTGATTTCAGCTGACACATTCAGCTGCCGTGCCGTGACACACTTATGTGTTGTGACACAGCACTTGAGAACTGCTGGTCTAATCCAACATTTCTCAAACTTCATTATACCAGAATCCCCTTCTCTCCCTTCCCCCACCCTTCTGACAACAAAAAATGCTACATGACCCTGCGTGGTAGCCTTCAGGCTTCAACTTTAGCTCTAGGACCCAGAATGTCAAATGCAGGCATTGGTGACTCCATTAAAACAGTCACAACCCACAATTTGAAACCAATGGAATGTGAGTTAGATGTTCTCCCCCTTAATAAATTAGTGGGAAGGCCGCTGGGGGCTGGCAGTGGTGGAGGGTCCTGACACACCACTCCTGCCAGCATACCAGCACTTTTTTTAAAAAAAGAAAAAAAAGAAAAAGAAAAAAAAGCACTGTCTATATTAATTAAACCATCTGATGCCTGGAGTTAGCCCTTCGAGCTCCCACAGTCATTTTAAAATAAGGGATAGAAAGCTCTTGATTATTCCAATTTTTGACTGTCCAATCTGGCCCCAGTCCCAAGTAGATCGCATATACAGAGATCTGTTCTAAATTTAAAGCACATTCAAAAATCAACCACGAAAGAGGGAGGTTATGCACATTGAATAATTGACACTGGTATATTCAGTAATATTTAATTAATTTATGTTTGTTTGTTTTTTTTAATATAAAAGCTAAAGATTCTCTGTAAAAACAGATTCCATGATTTTCCACATTTTCCCATGGAAAACAGATTGCTGGGATCTCTGCTTATTGCACTGAGATAATATTCTTCTATTAAGATTTCTGAACAAGTACCACAATACATGCAAATGTACCTCTGCCCATATGGCAATGAAACAATGTATTATTCTGGCGAGAAAAATGCTCCCAATTCTCCATGTTAAGATGCACTAATTTCTACAATTTCATATTCCACTTAAACACACCATAGTCTTCGGCACATACCACCGTGAACAGTTCAAGACAGGCTAAATCACCAGTATTCCCAATGGGGTTTTGATATTCACTGTAACTTGACAACATAAAACAACATAGTCAAATGATCAAAGACAGTTTTTGAAAGCCACTAGAGTGTTTATCTGACCCCCTGAGTACGCTTAATAAAACCCTTAGTCATATGGGCACACAAACAACAGCTAACTTTATGGAAGCTGCAATTCCCGTTGAGGACATAAGTATATATCAAGCTACTAGAACCATAGCCTCGCTCTTATTTCTGAGAAACTATAGATGCATCTGTGTTAATGAACCTCCAGGATATTGACATTTAAGCCAGAGTGACACTTACATTCTTATTGTATATCTCTGTTTAAAAACTGCACATATTTCTAAATAAACTAACATTTTTAAAACTCTGCTTCAAATTGGTCACACTCCTAAGTGATTTGTAAAGGAAGCGATTAGCAAGTTGCATGGGGAGAATTGGGGAGGGAGAGTCATTTTAAGCACCTTCCTTGAGTATTAAATTATGCTCCATTAGTATCCATCAACATGTTTATCTTTGAGCATGACGTAGTACTTCGCCTATGTGGTCAATGAGACTGTTGTGGTCTGAGGTTAAGCAAAAGTGAGCAGTGATAGAGAAAAAATACTGGAACTAACAGAAGGGAGCGAATGCAGAGAAATGGGATAGAACTGAGAGAAGCAGGAAAAACATGACGAGTTTTATTCAGAAGAAAATTCCAAAAACCAGCGAGGCAAGTTCTACCGAGAAGCTAGTCTTTCTAAGCTGCTGTACTGGCACTCCTGCGGAAACGGCCCTAGCAGACATAAAACCTTGGCAGGACTCGCAATAATATTTTTCCTCAAGATGAACAGGTCTAACAGTTTTGCTAAGAGTCACAGAACATTGGCGCAGCTCTAAATCCTGGGCAAATACATAGTACAGCTGTTTCTATTTAATATGGTGCAGCAAAAACATGCATACAAGAGCAAAGGCAAATTATACAATGAAATCGTGCTACTGCTGTCAGTAAAATGCTGATTTATGGATCAGTGAAAGGAAGAGTGCTTTTAATTTCTTAAAATGATTCTAAAATAAATTATACAGTCAAACACACAATAGCTATTTCTAGCACTACAGCAAAGAATGTTACAAATGAAAGATTTGTTTACTTTCTTCCAAGACTAGTAACAAATTCATTAGTAACAAATACAACTAAAGAAGAAAATGATGATGATGACAACTTTCCTCAAATATTTTTCTTTCTACTTTTCCATTTCTGTGCCAAAATATGCCTTTTCCTCCCAAATAAAGTGCTCAGCTGCCCCTGTTCAACTTGGATTATATATTGGCTAAGCAAGAGTGGACTGAAAAGCAAGCACCTGACCGATTATAGCTCAAATTCTCTGATGAATTACTCTGCTGTTAGACTTCACTGTTTTTTGAGAAGTGACCTAATGAACCACAGGGTTCATTAAATGATTGAAATCTTTAGCCTCACCATGCCTTCAAAATTATAGCAGCAAACAGAAAGAGAAAATAGTTTAACTCTCTGATTCTATCAATTGTCTCCAATATTTTTCTCCTCGCCTAATTTCTTCCAGCTGAAGATTATGAAATAAACAAAGATAAGGATTTTCAACAGTTTAATGACATTAACTTTAGCACATATAAGCAGAATATGGTTTACATAGAACCTTGCATACTTTGGCTCCTCAGCTTTGTTCAATAATGTCCACATATTTATAGTAAGTCAATGAATGACAAAAAGACTTCAAAAATTGATATTTAAGATGCGACACTGTGTATCAGTCATGAGTAGCAGCTAAGTGGTAATACCCATTACCAATAAAAGAATATTTGTATTTATATTGCTATTCCCATAGGGTACATCTACACTGGAGCCTTAGGTTGACTTAAGGAAGCTTAAGTCAACCTGGAGACTCATGCGTCCACATTGGGCTTTTATTAAGATTACTTAAGCACTTCCTTAAATTGACTTAATAACACCATCTCTTATGGTCGACTTAACACTTAAGTCAACCTTATTAAGTCGACTTAAGCCAGTGTAGATGGGGAAAGCCCTTTAGTCAATCTAATTGACCTCCAGGCCCCCTCCCAGCTACCCACAATGCATCACTCCTCCATCAACCTAGCACCTGCCAGTGTGGCTGCAGGTAGTCGACAGGAGTTTTCAATGTGGATTCTTTAAGTCGACTTAACAAGGAACATGGAGAATGGGAACAAGGGAACAAAAGGGAGAATGTTCTAACAGTAATACAAAAATATAGTTTTGCAACCTAGAGGAAACCCTGCTTATTATGTCGATCCATTTATATGCAAAAGCTCTTTGCAATAAAAAAGGAAGTCTTGAAACTCAAGATTCTCCAGCAATTCTGACAAAATATAGAAAGAGATCCTATTAAAATATTACAAAAAATTGAGGATCATAGAACTAATAGGGAGTTGATTCTTATTCCAAATTCACTGGAAGTCCAGCAATTCATGAGGCTAACATTTGCCACAGAAAGGAACAGTTTAAAAAGCAAAACAAAAAAACTACACACCAGCCCCATGGAGAATGGAGCTGGCATTGCAAATTGAGGACACTGAATTCCTTTTCCTCCTACTCTTCCGGCATCTGTTTTGGCTGGCATCTGACACAAGCATTCCAATTTATGTCACCTAACCAGTCAACCACTGCAAAGGCATGCTATTCAAGACAAAAAACATTCTGGAAAAGAAGGCAGACAGCTCAGCAGCTGGTAAAAAATAATTTTAAGAATTGCTGCTGCTTTTTAGCAGCACTGCTTAAACCCTTACTTATTAACATCTCTCCCCACTACAGTTATTGTTCTCTGCTAGATAGATTCCTTTGATCCATTTCACACCTCTAGACTGAATGGTGACAGAGTAACATATGACTGGCTGGAGGATAACAGCTGGAATGGTGATATCAAGTGCTAGCCAAAGAGATACGAAAAATATTCTCTAGCACAATCTGTTTGAAATGTCTGCTCATTTTAAATGAAGCTGGCAAAAGTAGTCAACTATTTTTAAAAATTGCATGTTGCATGTACAATTTCACAGTGGGTAAACATGTTATGCAAAATGCAAGCACATAGACCTTGGTTTCTTATTAAAAGAATCCAGGTTACTACTGCACAAGGTTTTTATTCATTTATTACAGAAGATGCCTTGTAGCACACACTACTGTCACAAGAAACTGCATTGCATCTGCCTTCCTCCCAGTTCCATATGCTCTTAGCTTAATGAAATATTAACCATTTGGGCTGAAATTTTCCATTCTTCCCCCATCACGTCTCTTATCTTTTAGCATATAGAATATGTGATGATTTTAACATGACATAGAAACAATTATGGAATAGTGGGATAGCCTGGTTTGAAAAATAGTGTGGGTTTTATTTAAAGGTTTGACCATTTAAGAGTGTCTAGTGGGTACAGAAAGAAGACATTTTCTTAAATATCCAGGTGGACGCTTATGCATGGACGCACAATACTTGACTGGGAGGTTAATTAAGTGCACACAGGTTGACGTCATAGTATTTACTTCATAATGAATTACTTCTAGAAACCTTCCCCCTTCCTTTGTTTTTCTCTTATAATGCCGCCCCTTTTTTAAATTAGTAATTTAAATTACCAAAATTAGCATAATGCACCATGAACTCAGAGCTAGCACCCAACAGACAGGTCATCCCAAGTTAAGGTTGCTATGGGAACTCTAATACTGCTACATTGCACAGTGATAGTTTATTATTTCTCTCTTCCTCATTAAATATAAAATGTAATGCATTACGTAAGTCTCATCTTCAGTAGAAAATTAGATTGTGTTAGGACATGACCTTCAGGAGTTGCGTTAATATGACATTAAAGACTAATCAGTCAGTAGAGCAGAACACAAATCTTATTCAATATCATGTCAACTCATCATGACTACACTCTGGTTCCAGTTAGGTTTATCTAGGGCCTTGTACACACTACAAAGTTATTGCGCGATAAAGCCCTTTAATGCGCAATAACAAACAGAGCGTACACACACAACTTACAGTTATTCCGCGTTAAGTCCCTTCTTTTTGCGCAAAATGTAAACCACCTAAACGAGCGTGGTTGTTGCTAACGCGGAATAGTTGTTGCGCGATTGCCAGTGTGTGTACGCTTATCGCGCAATGTGAATATAACGGAAATGGCCCACAATTCAAATTCCATCCCTTCTGCACTTCCGCCTGTACTCTATCGTCGTGACGTCATTTTTCCCGACCTCCTCCTCTGTCCCGCGAATTTTTGAATTCACCACTCTCCCTTCTGCCTCGCTGTTCGGTGCTGCTGCCTCTGTGTGCTTCGCTCGCAATGTCGTCGCGCCGCAGCAAACGAGCTCCAGCCTGGACAGCAGCAGAGGTGATGGACTTGATCGGCATCTGGGGAGAGTCCGCCGTGCAGTCACAGTTACGTGGCAGCCGGAGGAATTTTGACATTTTCGGTCAAATATCCAAAGCCATGACCGAAAAGGGGTACGAGCGAGACACCCTGCAGTGCCGGGCAAAGGTGAAGGAGCTGCGGATAACATTTCACAGAGCCAGAGAGGCTAACCGGCGCTCTGGCTCCGCGCCAGCAACGTGCAAGTACTATAAGGAGCTGGAGGCGATCCTGGGCGGCGATCCCACAACCACCCCGAACTGCACGGTAGACACCTCGGAGACTGCACCCCAAACAGAGAAGGAAGCAGAAGGCGACGAGGCAATTGTGGACGAGGAATCAGAAGAAGAAGACTACGAGGACGGAGAGAACGGAGCCACTGACCCGGGGAGCCAGGAGTTATTTTCCACCCAGCCAGAAACAAGCTCCACTGATTCCTTCTCCACGCCTACCCAGGAATCATCAGAAGGCAGCTCTGGTAAGTCCCGTTCGCAATGTCCTCTATTCTAGGTGCTACAGCTCAGCGTAGACATGGTTTTTTTGCAAGGGGTTTTTGTTTTCGGTGTCCTCAGTTCTGTTCCTTACAGAACTGTAAAGGTGTTACTAGCATTACTTAAAAAGGTCATCGATGTATGCCTCGATTTCCAAGTAGTCGTTCCCTTTCAACTCACTGAACGCGTCATCCAAATATTTCCAGAGTCTTCTCTTGAGATTACATGGTAGAGCATTCCTTTGCACTCCACCATTCAGGGACACTCTTCCTTTCAGACTCGCAAGCACTCCTGCGGGCAACATTGCTGCGCACAGTCCTGCAGCGTAAGGTCCCGGCTTGAAGTCGGCAACATGAAGGAGATGCATTCTCGCTTGCAGAGGCACTCTAAGCAGTGTGAGATCTGCCTCTATTTCAGCCATCTCGGGCACGGGATCAGAACTTGGTGTGGCAATAGTCAACTCTCCGTTGTACTAGCTCTGCAACCCGTACCAAGCTTTGGGAAATCTGTTACCGCCCCCCCATAGGTCCCCTCTTGTGTATTGAAGGAATGTGTGGGGAGAACAACATCATTTGCTCCTGACCGTGGCGAGAACAATAGCGGCATTCTACATTTTTCATATCTGAACAGGAATGACCTTCGGTGGACAGTCTACAGCTGCAGCTGAGCGTCTGAGGAGGATAAGGCGGAGGCCTCGCAGGAGCAAGGAAGACGTCTTCCAGGAGCTCATGCAGTTCCATGAGGCTTCTGCGAGGGAGACAAGGCAATGGAGGAGGCAGTGCAGGCAGGACAGGAGACAGAGCAGTGCGAGGAGAGAGCAGCAGAAGGATGCCCTGATAGGCATCATGCAGGAGCAGACCAACCTCCTCAAGACCATGGTCGGTCTGCTACAGGCTCGCACCCCCCATCATCAGCCTCATATGCCTTTCAGTGCATCCACGCCACATTCCCCCCCCAGACAGTTTTTAGACCACCATGGACATCCATGGTGTAACCCTAACAGAACCCCTCCCCCAACATATGTAGTTGAGTCCCGCACCTACACCCACCTTTAGTCCCTACTCCCCTCAAACCCGAGTTTTGATCAATGTTAATTAAATAAAGTTGAATCCTTGTTAAACTTAATCAGACTTTCTTTATTTGTTTCATTAATTTTACATTAACGGTTTTTGAATCAATGGATGTTTACAGGGGAAAAACACAAAATTTCTAAAGCTTAATTTTTAACAGTTGAAACATATAGGAAATGGTTAGTAACTATATTCAAAGGTACAATTTTAACCAACAGTACTAAAATGGGTTTTTAACGCATCCCTTATGCGAACTGCCCTTAGCTGCGCCCCCCGGATACCCCTCGTGTCTGGTTGCTGGTAGGCATTTTCCAGACGTTGTGCCTCAGTGGTCCAAGAGTTCCTGAATCTCTCCCCCCGGCTTTCACATATATTGTGAAGAACACAGCAAGCCGAAATAACTAATGGGATCCTGTCCTCGTGGAGATCTAGCCTGCCATACAGCGCTCTCCAGCGCGCTTTTAAACGGCCAAAGGCACACTCCACAACCATTCTGCATCTACTTAACCGGTAATTGAAACGATCCTTGTCAGGATCCAACTTCCCGGTGTACGGCTTCATGAGCCATGGCATCAGTGGGTAGGCGGGGTCCCCAAGTATCACCACTGGCATCTCTACACCGCCCACAATTATTTTCTCGTCTGGAAAAAATGTGCCAGCATGTAGCCTTCTGAATAGTCCAGAGTTTCTAAAGATGCGTGCATCGTGCACCTTTCCAGACCAGCCAGCATTAATGTCCATAAAGCGACCACGGTGGTCCACCAGTGCCTGTAGAACCATCGAAAAGTATCCTTTCCTGTTGATGTATTCAGAGGCAAGGTGGTCGGGAGCGAGAATAGGGATGTGAGTCCCATCTATTGCACCCCCACAGTTCGGGAAGCCCAACTCATTAAATCCTGCGATGATCTCCCTCACGTTTCCCGGGGTCACCATCCTCCTGAGCAGAATACGGTTGATGGCTCTGCATACTTGTGACAGTGCCACTCCAACGGTCGAGCGTCCAACCCCAAACTGGTTTGCGACCGAGCGGTAGCAGTCTGGAGTCGCCAGTTTCCAAAGTGCGATAGCCACACGCTTCTCCACGGTCATGGCGGGTCTCATCCTCGTGTCCTTGCATCGAAGGGCAGGGGCAAGCTCCTGGCATAGCTCCATAAATGTGGCTTTCCGCATTCTAAAGTTCTGTTGCCACTGATCATCATCCCACAGCTGAAGGACGATTCGTTCCCACCAGTCTGTGCTCGTCTGCCGGGACCAAACACGGCGGTTCAGGCTGTGTTGCTGGTCCGCGAAACTGATCAGAATGTCCGTTTGGTTTTCAATGCTGTCATCATCCGAGACCGAGTCATCCGTGTCATGCTCCGAATCATAGCCAAAGGCAAACCGCAACAGAATCTGGGCTGTGTTCACAATGCTGAAGGCAGCATTCAAGATCACAGCTGAATCCATGTCGATTCTGAAAAGGCAGTGCCGAGAAGAAGGTTGCTTCAATTTGAAATTCGCGCTCGTTGCTATTGGCAACCGCTGGGTAGCGTCAGTAGCGGAATGCACCACGGGAGATGATACTGGGGACTCTGGGATACGTACCCACAATCCCCTTCGCTTTCCTGGAGGACTGCGCTCAGAAGGGGGGGGGCTTTGTTCCGTTAGAGCAAGCATAGTGTGTACGCGATCTCGCGCAACAACAGCCACGGGAGAATTAATGCGGAAGAGGATTATTGCGCGTTAAAAATGGTAGTGTGTACATAGCCTAGGACCAGTTGACAGTGGTAACTACACAGCCCAGTCTGTATACAAAGAACACTAACTGGGGTCATTAACACAAGACGTGTTCTAACACACACCATACAATCAATACAAGAAGTACGTACAATGTGACAGAGGTAATGTTCCCAACGAAACATTAGTTTTCGAAATGTTCTTTCGCTTGAGCTTGTGAACTTAACTATCTGCACTGCTTTGATGCACACAGGTTGGTGCAGCATGGCCTCTGGTGTTAGGGAATGAATGTTTCTGCCCAAAATAGCCAACTTACTTCAGTATTCACGTTTGATTCCTAAGGCTTGACACTCACACGCAAAAGCATATGGAAGCCTAAAATGTAAATTAGTTACAATTCTTTAAATATACTTTTTATTTCCAGCCCTAGCCTTCTCAGTTTTGATTAGCCTTTTATTAATCCTGTTAGAACAGCTGATGCTGAATATCCTACACTGATTAGAAACCAAAAGCTGAATAACTAGATGCAATGGGAGCAGGAAAAGAAATCATACAGTGGAAACACTGACTGACAGCAGTAGCCACATAGGCTCCTAACAAATAATATAATTCATTTCTCAAGATTCATTTTGCAACTTTATATTAGTCCTGATACCTGAAAGTAGGTTTTCCAGTCCTGGTACGTTGATCTAACACACCTGGGATCTACCTAGCAGCTCCTTACAAAGTTAACTGGGGCAGATGGGTAGAAGCTTTAACTTAAATTATCTCTTCTCAGTCACTGGGCAGCCAAAACCTGCATCTTCTGAAGGTGTGTCAGTCTGAGCAGTGCCAAAGAAGAATGTAGAGAAGACTAGACAACAGCTTCTATTTATAAACAACAAATACAGGAAAGGTTTCTGCTCACCTAAGAAGCGTTTAAACACCTTTGCTTTCTTGTAAAACAGTAAAGTAATCCCGTGGCCCTTTTAAAGACTAATAAATTTATTTATCACATGAGCTTTTGTGGGAGAAAATCCCACTTTGTCAGACGCTTTGAAGAAGTGGGATTTTCTCCAACAAAAGCTCATGTGATAAATAAATTTGTTGGTCTTTAAAAGTGCCACAGGACTCCTTGTTTGTTTTGCTGAACTAGACTAACACGGCTACCCCCTTTGGAACTTGTAAAACAATGTGAACATAAAGGAAGTCCTGCCCTTATTGGGACAAAACACACAACAGGACTTTCCTCAGGGGAAGTCCTACTAACTAATGGCTTCAAAATCTCACTTTTGCTTCTCATCCAACATGAAGAGAAAGTCCAGTTCTCATCTCTGATCCCGTCCTTCCTACTAAAACAAACAATGAGTCTAGTGGCACTTTTAAAGACTTAAATTTATTTATCACATGAGCTTTCCCTCCTACTATTTCTCTGCAATTCTCACTACCAGACTCAAACAAGTCCTCTCAAAACATTTCTCAAGTAATTCTACTGAATTAAACTGTTCCTTCTTGATCTATGACTATTTGCAGATTTGTCTATTCTCTAATTTGGATCATTTTCAATATACCTAATATCAATGCAACAAGTAACAATTCTGAAGAGGTTTTAACGTAACACTTAAATCTCATTTATTTAAAAAACGTCTTTCATTAAAATGGTCACAGCTTTAAAGTTTTCTGAATTTCAAAAGGGACACAAGCTGTCTCCATCAAGAAAGCTGTTAAAGGCTCTTACACTGCCTTAAGTTCAGCCATATATTTAACCGCATGGAAACACCTAAAAAGACATGAAAAAACTACTAAAGCTAATTTGGGCTTTGCAGTTAACACATACCTCACTAATTCATATTAATGACTGGGTTCCCTCATTATGAATTATTGCATTTTGCAAATCAGTATGTGAATCAGCAGCACAATATGGTTAATGCGTCACTAAATGTACTGTGTACATTTACCAGCAAGTATAGTTCAATTTTGTTTATGATTGTTCAGAGCACTGGCAAGTGTTCTCTGATAGAGTTTCTAAAAATACCGAAGTGTTAGTAATACAGTAACTCCTACAGCCTACACTTTTAAACCTTTGCAGAGGTATGAAGAGAAGACTTTTTGTATGTGTCTATTCAGAGGTAAGGTTCTACTCTGAAGGGAAACACATTCAGTCATCCCCAAAATTTAAATTAAAAAACAATTTTTGCAAAACCTGAAATTAACACTTTTTAAAAATAAGTGTACTACAACAGGTTTCAAACAAGCACTCCCTTGCAGGCTTAAAAGCATTACAGGCCTAAAAGCATTAAAGTATTGGGGACCAAGAAGGGGGAAAGACAATTGTTACAGTGAACAAAGAAGAAACTGATGTAATTAAATTTTCATGGTCCAAGCTCAGAAAAATGCAGAAAGTAAAATAGCAAAAAAAAAAAAAAAAAAGGTGGACAGTAACAGCTGCAGCTCTAATAATCCAAACATTTATAATGTAAACAATTGTAATATTCTTGTTTAAAGTACAGTTTTAACTTCGCAAAGTCATTTTTAAAAGATAAAATTCTCTTATGCCCATATGTTTATATGCACACCGTAGTTTTAAACAACAGACGTATGTAAGAGGTAAAGTAAGCCATAGCTGTAAGCAGAAGGGGAGGATATTTTCAAAACAAAAATTCAAGAGCACATAAAAGTTAGAATTTAAACTACTCATCAGTATCTCAAAGAGGATTAATATTGTGCTCTACTCTTCACCTTTAAAAGCCTTTGTGGTTTGATGAGTACTGTGGGATTTGTAAATATTTTGCTTTTTAATAAAAGTCATATCATCACTTTCCAGGGCAAGGCTACATGTTTCTGTAAGCCCACGAACATGCCTAAGTCAACAGAAACAGGGTGTCACAGTTACTGGACATGCTCAGTAATGGTTTCTGAAACTCTATAGGAAGTTTTCATTGTAGGCAATCCAACTGGCAGGTGGCACCCCAAGAAGAGAGTGTCAATCAGAGCACAGAACCGTGGAGGGTGCGTTATAAATACAGGCGTTAAGACAGTCCTGTGGACTCACTGGGTGATAGAGGCAGGACCAGAAGGTCTGCTGTGGGGTCCGGGTCCCAATAGCTGTACCACTTTGGACACAGGCTACAGACTGTTGTTTCACCAACTGAGGACCAGTCAGCTACAGACCAAGGACAGGAATGTTACTAGCTGTGGAGATCCCAAATTTGTTTGTAGGCTGATAGTGTGGTGGTGTTTGAAAGGACTAAGATCCTGCCATTCCTCTCAAGTTGACAAACACTATATATTACGGCTACACTATAATAACTGAGAAATCATCTGTGAAAGGTAAGAGAGGAGTCTGTGTGTCTGAATGCACACATGTGTATTTTACGGGAGAGACTGGACCATATGCCTCAGTTTACACTGGGAAAAAAAGTGAGCATATATTGTGAGCATTTTTTGTTTTCTGCTTTTATACAAAAATACCAACTTGCGTGATGGACATAAAAACAATTTTTCTGCACCTCTTACTTCACAGAAAAGTGGTGTGTAAATGTTTCTCAGAATTTGGGGAGTAGGAGACAAGAAGGAAAGTTTACATGTATGCATAGCAGAATCCTCAGCTCTGTAATTATGGTAGTTTCCCCCAGTAGCTCAAGAGCACTCAAGTTTGCTGGCCTTCAGGGTATATTGCCCAGCCTATCTGTTCCCTCGGGATTCTGACAAAAACGGGAGATGTGACACACAGGATTGGAGTTTTTGCAGTTTGCGGAGCATGGGTTGACAAATCACCAATTTCACTAACATGCACTTTTCTCATTACTTATGTGTCGACATCTAGAGGCTACAATAATAAGCATCTTAACTGAAAAATAAAACCTGCATATTTCAAATGAGCTTATTTGACAGCATTTTAAAAAGACAATCAGGAAAGCACTAAAACAGGAGAGAAACTTTCTTAAATTCTATACTATTTGGTGCCTTTTATCAAGCGGGTACCCTAGTTTGATAGCACAAACCAAGTAACATTGTATATGTGTGCTGATGTACTCTAGAATGTTCCGTGGCTATATCCATGCTGAAGTCACTCTGGCTGGCACCTTCACTATTAAGGTCAGCATTTCCATTATAAACTAAGTGCCTTATAAGCACTGCTTTAAAGAGAAACCACTCTGGGCTGAAACTCAACATACAAATTTTCCGTGCAGGAGGAAACACTATTTTTTTTTTAAAAGTGGAATTATTTCCAGTACTTATATTCACGCTTTCATTCTGGTTTCTTTACAGATTAATGAGGAAAGCCTGAGCTTGCAGGAAAAACAACTTCCAAAAGGGACAACTATCAGACTATGGAATAGACTCCCAAGGAACTTTGTGATGGGGTGGAGGATAAAGAGTAGACAGTGTTTCCAGTGCTTGAGTCTTAAAACAAACTAACAAAAACAAAACACCAACCCTATCTGGTTGTTGATAAATGTAATACAGGAACAATGCTGCCTGATTCTGCAAGACAGAAACTATCTGCAAGATACTATGTGCCCACAGCCTCTCACTGAAATCAATGAACTTGCCTTCTTCATGGCTCCTATTCTACAAAGGGGTGCTTTAGTCAGTGTGCACACCTTCCCACTGATCCATCCCCTGTACATGATGCAGATAGCCCCCTGCACCTATTTGGCTTTCAAGTGACTTGCTCCTCTCCACAATGGCGCATCTCCATAGCATCAAGAATATGCTTTTGGAAGGAAAGTAAGATACGTTTGTTAATAATTCAACAATTCACTGCTTTGTGCTGTTTGTGACAATCCAAGGACCTAAAGACTGGACAATTTAATGCTTTTAAAAAGGAAGCAGCACAAACATTCAGCTCTGTTCACCCATATTCACTTTCAACTCCCATTTTATGGACATCAGACATGTGAATGCATCTGGATTTGGCTTTTTGCAATGCAAACCACCTCTCTACCTTTGCAAAGTAGGTAAGAGCAATAAATAAACATGCATACATACATACCAAAAAAAAAAAAAAAAAAAAGCTATCATCTCTGTCTTCTATGTAATTTGAATGGAGTGAGGGTTAGTCCTAACCTATTTCATTTCCACTTAAGAACAAGATGGGCAAATAAACAGTTAAATGTCTGAAGCATGTCCTTTGTTCTTCAAATTCATTGAGTGTGTGTATAGATGCTCTCTAGAAGCTGGAAGAGAAGTAATTAATCCTCTGTCCAGATCAGAAAGACCACTACTCCCTATACGCAGACACGTGAAAACTAGGAGAGTTGGGCCAGCTGAAGAAAATGAAGCATGTTAGGAAAAAGGAAGTACTATGGTGAGCCTGGGGCAGGCTGGTGACTATCAGGTTCAACAAGAAGAGTGAAGTTAAAGGGAAAGTTGGGTGTAGGGGAAAGTAAAAGGTTAAATTAAAAAAGACAAATAGAAACGGTCAGGAATGAAGCTTAAGGGCTAGCAAAACAAATTAAAACAGCACACCTGAGTTGGATAAATGGTGTAGTTGACCGAAGTAGTTTGACATCACAGAAACTGGCAAGAAGTCAGCTGCAGCTACAATAAAAGCAAAAAGTAGCTGAAAGGTGGGAGGTGTTGGGTCAACCTAGTGCCAAGGAGATAACGGTGATGTTTTGGTGAGATCTGAAAGTGATGTTCTGGCCAAATCTAAGAGTAATGTTTCGGTCAAACCTTACACCCCGATGGATGGAAATATCCAGTGATGCGTGGACCTATCAAATGTGCGTGTGGCATGAAAAAAGGGGTGTGTGGACCAACCAAGGTAAATTCATACCCCAAAGGGGGCCGAGTCAGTAGGTCCAAGCAGAGTATAAAAGTAGGAGCTCCGGAGCCCAGATTTTGTGCACCTAAAGGGAGTGACAGAGAGTCCTGCCGTCAATTGAGCTGTTCCGTTGCATTGAGAGCACAAACACTGCTAACATAACTGTTGAGATTGTTTGCCATTGTGCTACGTTGCAATAAAGCCTAGCCTGGTACCTTTGTTTCTACAAGGATCCGTGGTCATATTGGTTTCTTTGATCATAAGCGTTGCCTCAATTTACCTCTTGCAGGCAGAGTATGCCTAGGCTTAAGATCACTGAGCTAACCGAGTTCTCACTAGAGACCTGAGCTAAAGGTAACCCATAGTGTTAACGAAAGGAACATGTCAACTTAGAATCACCAGGCTAACTCAGTTCCTTCTTAAGATCCAAGCCAGGCTCTAAATCATTGGGCTAACAGAGTTCCCAATTAAAGCTCTGAGCCAGGGATAATCCTGAAGGAACATGCAAACAGAGACTCATGCACACAGCCAGACATTCTTGTCAGACGCAGAACCACATTAATAAGAACACCTTCCGCCTGGCATACCACATTGAGTTTCCCATGTCAGTGAGTAAACGGATAACGTGGGTTTCCTTGAAACAAATCGACTTTTTACAAAGTTAAACTAGGCTAAGGAAATCCAGATCATTTATATTTGGCCTTTAAAGATGCAGAACACTTATCTTGGTGAGACCTGACACTTTCGAGGCATTACAGAGTACTGAGTACGCAAGACTGCCTTCCATGATACCGCAAGACCACACACTCTCTTTTAGGGAGAGTATGGTCTCGCAGAGCACAGTCGCAGGTCAGATGGAAGAGGTTCGTGGACTGTATCCGTCCCCTCATGCCGCATGTTTGACACCCCTGTTCTAGAGAGTGGGAGTGAGGAAAGCATTTCAGTGCTCCACATCACAGACATTCTACTTAATGGTAACCTTGGCCAGGGGAAAACACTCCTGCTCTCAACAGGTCATGTGTGGCATTATCACAGTAGTGGAGCGTTGAAGCACGGTGCTTCAAGGACATGCAACTAACTAAATAGATAAGAAAACAAGTCCACCTTTCAAATGAATGCAATCGCTTATTTCCCTTTACATTTAAGACAACATATTATTTAACACAGAATACATGCCAGGCAAATCACACTTTTGAGGGACTGAAGTGCTGCCATTTTCTTGGTGGGTTGAGTACACAAATGTAGCGGTATGCTGTGCAAGAGATTTGCAATCAATTCCTGAATGTAAGCTCCCAGACCTCATTCCGAAGACCAGTCAGGGTCAGAAACACTGCAGAGATGAGATGCAGCAGAAAGGCCCTTACACCATTAAATACTGTGTGAAAATATATATTTGCAATCATAATACAGCATATAGTGATATTAACTTTATACCAACAACCAGCAGCAGTTAGACACTACTACACTTCTATGATCCGAGTTAGCAAAACACAGCCAGTCACCGATAAAATCAAGTTGTACTATCACCAATAGTGAAATTGGCCACACATTCTTGAGGTGGTAGCGTGGACAATAGAAAGTACATATAAATGGCCTCAAGCATGAGAATGTGGTCGGTGAAATCTGGCTCTCCAAGGGGCTTAAAGAAATGGCAGTTTTAAACATTAAACTCTCTCTCAGTAGTGGCTTTCCATGAGGATTACTCTAACTTGCAAGCACTCCTATTTAGAAAGCTCAAAAGCTTCAGAAAGCCACCCCATAAGTTTGTACAGATAAAATCTAAGGCAGTCAATGTTGTAAGAAGCACCTAGAAAGCAAGTTCCAAAGGGGGAGCCGTGTTAGTCTAGTTCAGCAAAACAAACAAGGAGTCCTGCGGCACTTTTAAAGACTAATAAAATTGTTAGTTTTTAAAAGTGCCACAGGGCTCGTTTGTTTAGCTAGAAAGCAGTTTGTCTCCAAGGGGTGCAAACAGCAAGAAACATGGGGCTATGGAAAGCCAGGGTGAGACAAAGAATAATAAGAACACTTTTACAGAGGGGTAGCCGTGTTAGTCTGTGTACAGCAAAAACGAGAGTCCTGTGGCACCTTATAGACCAACAGACTTCTTCGGGCAAAAGCTTTTGTGCGCTATACCCCACTTCGTCAGATGCAGGGCCAAAAGGGGCTGCAAGAATCATATAATCATATAATCCCTTTCCCCTCTCTGAAGCAGGAGTAAGTAAACCTAGGCCATACCTCAGAGGTGTTTGTCCAACTTTTCTGAAAAATCTCCAATGATGGGGATTCCACAACCTGCTTAGGTAACCTGTTCCTGTGCTGAAAGGTCCTCATAGTTGTAAAGATTTTCCTAAAATACCCTGACTCTTCCCTTCCCACAAATTACACTTTTCGTATCCTCTGTGGACATGAGGAACAATTCATCACAATCCCGTTTATAACGACCTTTTAGATATTTGAAGGTTTATGTCCTCCCTTCAGTCTTCTCTTTGCTAGTCTTAACATACCCAGTTCTTTAAGCTTTCCGCATAGGTTATGTTTCCAAACCCCTATTTTTATTTCTCTCCACTGAGCTCCCTTCAAGTTATTCAAGTCTTTCTTGAACTATGGAGGCCAAAACTGAGGACACTGCTCCAGCTGAAGCTTCCCCTATGCTGAATAGAGTGGAACAATTACACGCTATGAAAGAGATGTGCACACTATGACCCACGTGAGCCTTTCATCTGGCCCACCAACTGGGTCTGGGTGGTTGCCCGGATCACGGCTGCTGCTCTCCCCTCCTTGTCTAATCCCTTCCTCCCGCTGGCCCACTAGCACCCTGCCTGGAGCACAGCAACCGCTCCCCTTGGGGCCCAGCAGCGTCCTGAATGGAGCACGGTGGCCACTCTCCCCTCACAGCTTCATCCCTTCCTTTTGCGGGCACAGCAACGCACTGGCCAGAACACAGCAGCTGTTCTTCCCAGGGGCCAGCGGTGTTGGAATTGTATTTTGGTTTCCCCTTTATTTTTATAAATAAAATATTTTATTTGATTTATATATCCTTTATTTTAATTTTAGTTATTATTTAAAGTTTGTTTACTTTATAAGCCCCGCCCCTCTGTCTCTGCATGTGGCCCACCATACAGTGGATGTGGTCTTCAGGCCAAAAGGTATGCCCACCTCTGTCCTATGTCTTATACAGAACACTCCTGTTAATATACCTAAGAATGACATTTGCCTTTTTCACAAGTTTCTCAGATCGCTGATTCATTCAATCTGTGATCCACTCAAACCCCTAGATCATCTTCAGCAATACTACCTAACCACCTGACCATTCATTCCCCTTTTTGTAGCTGTGCTTTTGATTTCTCCTTCCTACGTGAGGTACTTCACATTTGTCTTTATTGAAGTTTCTCTTGTTGATTGCAGACTATTTCTCCAGTTTTTCTGAAGTTCATTTTGAATGTCAGTCCTGTCCTCCCATCTTTGTGCCACCCACAAATTTTATAAGCACACTATATACTCCATTATCCAAGCTGTTAATGAAAAGACTGATTGGTACCAAACCCAGAACAGATCCCTGAGTGACCTCACTAGTTATGGTGTAACCGTTTGTGAACAAATCACTGACACACGGCCTTTCAACCAGATGCTCAATCACCTTATATTAATTTTGTTTAAACCATATTTCCCTAGTTTGCTCATGAGAATGTCGTGTGGGACTTTATCAAAACTCTTACTAAAGTCTAGCTACAACATATCTACTTCTCTTCTACACCTTCCATCACATATACAAGCGCACACGTATGCACACACGCACGCAAAACAGATTGTTTTGGCATGATTTGTTCTCCAGAAATCCATGTTGGCTCTTATCACTTTATAATCCTCCAGGTTAGAATAAACTGATAAATAATTTATTCCTGTATTTTTCTGAGTATTTACAGCTAATTGGCTCCAATTAAGTGAACTTAAAATACTTACGTTTGAATACAAATGTCACCATAAATGCATTTTGTAGTGCACTCTCCCATTGACAGAGAGACTATTTAGTTTATTTGCATCTATTTTATACTAAATAGGAGTGAGAATCAGTTGCAAGAGGGAGTTTGCAGAATGAGCATTAGTTGCCTATGTTCTTATCTTCTGAAAACAAACACTAGAGAAGGGCAGGTATGTCTACACTGCATAGTTAACCCAGATGATTGGCACCCAGATCTGAGCACTCGGGTTAGCCCAGCCCAGGTGTGAGCATTGACACAGCAAAGCCTACCCATGTTAATGCGTCATCTTTTATTTCTGCATTTGTTTGCATGCGCCTGGGGGAATAGCCTATGGTTCTGTGGGCTGACACTCTTCAGGAGTCTTTCCCAAGCTATGTACACACTACAGATTTGTCCTGCAATAAAATTGGTGCGGCACAAGCGTTATAACTATAACGCTTTCCCCCGTCCACACAGCACTCCTAGTAACGAAACGGAACGTTCACAGGCTCCTTTGAATTTTCGTTACAAGGAGCAGTGCATGGTGGGCACCTATCCCACCATGCACTGCCACAGCCAGCTGGCAGCGGGGCTGTTTCCATCCCCCTTCCCCTACAAGGCTGTAGGGCTGCCCGGGAGGTTCCCTACGGCTGCCCTGCCCCGCTGGAGCCCCACTGGGGGGGAGGGGCTGTTCCCCTGGGAGCAGGGCTCCAGCCACAGGTGGCAGTGGAGCCCCAGCCCTGTGGAAGCTCTGTGGCAGTCACTGGTGGCTTGAGCCCCACTGCCGACGAGAAGCTAGCGCTCTTGGCGGTTGGAGCCCCAGCCCCAAGCAGGAGCCACCTGCCCAGGCTTCAGCCCCGTTGACTGGCACTCTGGGACATTTCCGGAGGCTGTCAAAAGCGCAAAGAGCGTCCACACTGGCTCTACCATGGAACAGCTGTTCGGTGGCAAGCCTAACCCCGCTCATTTAGGTGGTTTACCTGTTGCGCAGCACGAGAGCTGTTGCCATGCAACAAGCCAGATTGCAGCGTGTACGCTCACAGCCTTATCACACGGTAAAGCTCCTTACCGCACGATACGGCTGCAGTGTGTACAAGCCCCCAGTCACTTCTATCACTTGTGGGAGAATCTGAATTGGAGGAAAGCAATGGAAAACTATTAACATTCAAGTGATTTTGCCTGCATTCTCACAGAAAAGCAGGTGGGTTCCAGCCAGAGACAGCGCATAGCTGAGGCTTTAATTCTGTGCAAGTCAGGCTTGGTTCAAAGGGCAAATAAACACTTGCTTGAGGGGTGTATATATGGATGGTAGTGGAGTTTGGGCAAAAACCCATGTAGAAGCGCAGGCTAAGATTACACAGTGTTGACAGGAATTCCGATGCAGTTATCTGAAAATGTGGAAGTAGAGAATTTGATCAATTCATAAAGATTCTGGTTTTTAATCAGAAACTTGTGGAAATTTAGATGTTTAAAAGCAAACAAACAATCACACACACACACACACACACACACACACACACACACACACACACACACACACACACAAATAATCCATTAAAAAGCCACCTAAAGAGCGGGTCCAAACTCATAATATTCCCTCTGTAAAATGTAAACAATTTTAATGGGATTTTAATGATTACTCTAATAGTTAGATCTGATTTGACAGATATTCCTGAGGAAGGAAGAGTAAGAATGAAAGTTCAGTTGTGAGAATTGCAAACTGCATTCCAAAACTCTGGATGTGCTAGGTCTTCCTTTCCAGTAATTATAATACAATACGGCAATATTTTATTTCTCAAGATACTTTGCATTTTTGGTCTTAAAAACAACAGCAAATGCCAACTGGAGTACTCCGATATTCTCTAACACCAGTTGTCTCCTACTTGGAATTTTTTAGGTTCAATTATCACAGTATTTCTAGCATATGTACACATAAACCCAATTGTATAAACACAAACATAACAACAAGATACAGCATAACTATTCTTTTTAATATACAGACACACTGAGCAGAAATCTTTTATACTTCATATAAAATATCAGAGTAACTAAAATAACCTAACGGGAAACTTCCAAATAAAGGTTTTTTTAAGTGGATCACATTTTATTTTACTTAGTATTTCACGGTAACTCTCAATGAAAGACATCCTGCTTTCCCGAAAACACTTCTGATTAAAACAGAAGATATTTGAAAGGTCATAAACACTTGGTTGCAGCAGGACTGCAGACGCCCGCATGAATGTTTTCACTCAAGATAAATAAGGTTATAGCAGCTGCTGTCTACAGTCCAGCCTCATGCCCTAGATCAATCAAATACACACAAACTAGCTGAACTGGAAGAGTCTAGAAATTATTTTACCGGAACAAACTTTAACATGAAAAACTTTATTCCCCCACTTTAATAAAACAATAATTTCTGCACAGAATTTCCTGTCATCATGTGACCTATCAAAACAAACTTGTAAGGGATGAATTAAATATGACACCCCACTGAAAAACATTGTATCTGTAGACTAAATAAAGAAAACCTTTCATCTTTAAACTGTTTTCACTGTTCAGCTTTCCTGAGGCAATGTGCCTAATAAACTATTTCCAACCAGAACATTACTGGTCTCACTAGAAATGTCAAGAAAGTATGATATGATTAAAAAAAAGTCTTAAGCACTTAATTAAGGAAACCTATTTGCAATAAAGAATTTAAATCTTGTTTAGACTGAGTGTCTCTACAACTGGCAAACTAAATGACTCACTGGCTAACTTTATGTGGGGCTAAAACTGACTGCCATGGGTGCACTCAGGAACAAGTGGCAAAACAGGTTTAGAAAATTTAGAAATGTATGTTATTGGGTATAAATTTACTGTTCTAAAGAAGGCCAAGTTCAGGAGAAGTTTCAGGGATTTTTTTTTTTTCCCAGTCTAACTGAGATGGGAACTGCTGAAGGAACAATGAAGTGCCGATCAACAACCTTACTGGAAGTTACACAAATCAGATTGTGTCTAAATCTTCCTGCAGTGTCTGAGCTATGAAAATATGTATATTATTTTTACAGTGCTCAAATTGAATTAGGGATAGAAAGTGGAAAATGGCAGTTTAGACTTATGACACGGGTGATGTGGGATAATAGTTTACGATGAAGAGCTGTGTGCAACCCACTGGATGTTAGAGTCTAAAGAACGAAATCAATTGTACAAGTAGAACAGAAGAGATGAACCTGAACCAGAACCCTGTATGCAAACAGTCCCAAACTTTGGAAAAGTTAAAACTGGAGTCAGACTTTACATCAGGCCCTTTTCTCCCAAAATCCTGGATTCAAACATTCTCGAGTCTTCAGAGAAATCTGCATCCAAATAGAATTAAGTCTCAACTGTAAACTTAGAATAAACAAGACAAAAACTTCAGAAAATAAAAAGGATAACCACAAAATATTTATGTGAAATGAAATAGCAAATTTTTAACATATTATCGAACGTGATAGTGAAATTTAAACAAAAGAAAACACTAGAGACGTTTTCGGGAAAGAATAATCTGATATTAACATGCTGCCAGCAAACACATTAAGAAAGAGTGTGATACAGTATATAGCCAGAAGGGTTGAATTTCCCCCTTTCAAAGGCTGTGAGGGCTCGTTATTCATATTCTTGTGTGAAAAACATATACTGGAGTGCTAAAAAGAAAGTGATCTTGGAATAATTTTCATACTGTTAGCTTTTACTATGAAACCTGCACAGGCATCATATTGTCTTGCTGAATTTAGCAGCTGTCTTTCTGTGCTACATTTCACTAAAAGAAAGCACGAGAGAATGAGAACACACACAAGCAATAAAGGCCAAAAGCTGATCTTGTGAGTTTGTTTTCACAGCTGGAAATAGGGTACTTACTATTCTATATACAGCATCATTGAGCTTAGAAACTTAAGTGGGCAGTGTTAAATTGCACTGCAAAGCAATTCAAGCAAATGATTCCCCATGGCCCCTTAGCTTTTACCCATGCATGAGCCTATAAAGTATGCTTCAAAAAACATTATAGAACTTCATATCTCTCTCATATGTGAAAAATGGGTATTAGAAGATATTTCATCTTTCATACCAGAGCTAAATTATAATGCATTGTAATCAATTATGCCTAAATTGCATTCACAGAAGTTTGATCACTTTTCATATGACACTGAACGAACGGACCATGTGAAAGATTTTTAACCTAAAAAGAGATCAAAAGCAAAACTATTCTTTGAAATAAAATAATTCTGACCACTTGGAAGGCAAAACTGGCTCATTTACTGATTTCTGCCTCCACAAAGTCCTAAACCACTAACCTGTTTCAACTCCATTCAACATGCATTTTAAAGTACAGAACGCAAGGAAGCATTTTTTCCAAGAAATGAATCAATTACAGAGCAAAGGCTTAGCAGACTGATAAAGAAATAAAAACAAATAGTGACACTTGCATTTTCCAAGTTTACAAAACTTCAGCTGACATACCACTCAGAAAAGCAACATGTAAAATATTCAGACTCCAAGAAAACACTGCACTAGATGCAATCGTAAGTGGAAGCAAAACCATTTCAGGTTAGAGTGAGGGATGCTAGACTGTTCTAATATTCATGAGTGAACTTTAGTCACCAAAACACAGAAGCTTTTATACGTCACCAATTACATTTTGCTAGAACACAAGGGAAGCATTTTCAGAATATTACTTACTGTAGTGCTGGCTGCTGTAGGCCTCGCGGTATCGGGGCTCTCTTGTTCAGGAACTTGATTTTGTTCTTCAGTACCACGAGTCACAAGAATTCTGAAGCGTTGCTGCCTTGTGTTTTGATCTGGTCTGATTTTAAACAAGCATCCCTGCCCTTGAGGAATCCTCTCGACTGAATTGCTTCTAGATATTTCTGACCCATTTCTGCTATTTCCGTGAAGTTCTGAATTCACTTTGTCTTCCACAGGGCTAATTCGCTCTGGTCGCGGCTGGACAGGATAGGAAGTACTCCTTTCCAGGCGTATCCGAGGATACCTGACCAATCTGTTTCCTTTTGTTCCAGTAAAGCCAAAATTAAAGTCGCTCCCTGTACCTATACCACCTGCCTGTGGTTGCTGCAACTGGAACACAAATAACTTTTTCCCTGAATTTGTGGATGTATCTGGCAGATGCTGCAGAGACCAGCGCCTGGGTTCAGAGGCAGGGGCATCATTCTGAGCCTCGGAACCAAAAGGCGATAGTGTAACCTGACGCATATCTACGCTTGAAGCCCGGTGCTGAATTCTTACACCACTTATGTTCAACCCCGACGTCAGTTCACTGGCTTCACCTTCTTGGGCAGTGGTTACATCATCATCATTCTGATTATTGGAAGGAATTGTACAAAATATTCTGTGATTACTGGAAACAGTTCCATTAAGCTGCTGCCCGATCTCTTCAGGCACCCTTGCTGGAGAATTTTCTGGGGTTACTTGTGGACTGCTTGGAGAAGAATCGCTGTCACCAGGGCACATGAAATGCTCTCTGAAGTCTGAGAACTTACAAGGAAGAGTCTCCTCAAGAGGCTCTGGGGCTCCACACTCATCAGCATAGCCGTTCACAGCTTTGCGCTGAAGAGAGATCTGCATAGATGAGCTCCTTGTTGGACGCACATCAATATTGTTCAGCAGCTGAGGGATAAACATGGATGTGCTTCTTTTTAAAGCGCCCACTTCTTGCAAATCACCACCACCATAATCCGCTCCATGTCGGGAGAAAGGATGAGGACTGCTTCTTCTTGGCAAAGTGTGGAATGCCATGAAAAAGTCATCTTCTCTCTCTCCATCTAGGCTCTCAGATTCAGGGGCTGTGTTGCTTCGTCCAGAGCCAAAATGAAACCGCAGCCGATGGGCCATGGTTTAACACAGAGAAGAAAGGGAGAGGGAGAACGGCAACAATTCAGGCACTGCCAGAAGTTAAAAAACAAAGACAAACTCCAAGAAAAAGTGTCCCATCTGCCAAACGGTTAGCACTACAGCAGTGATAGCGACAGATAGCAGAAATAGCCCAAGTGGCAAACAGCATTCCAGGCATGATTGGATAAGAGCAATCAGGGCTCCTACACACTGTGACATAGGGTAGGATGGTTGGAGTCACATGACCTAGTTCCCCCTCTCCACTGCAAGCTAGTGGTTGGGAGGGGGTTGGTTTTTTTTTTTTTTTTAAATACCAGCAAGAGCCTGAAACAGCACCTTCACAGCTGCTCCTTTTCCATCAGAAAGGAACTGCCCCCACAGGAGAACTCTCACAGCTGACTAAGGCAGCAAGCACACTCAACACTGCTATAAATCTAAGCCACATCACACACGCAGGGCACTTCTTTACAAAAACATTAACTGCAACCGAAGCGCGTTAAGTGTTAAAAGTTCAAGTCAACTTCACCATGCCGACTGCAAATGAAAGTGGTTCAAGTAGAAAAATTCACTCTTCATCTGTTTGGGTGCAATAGCATTAGGCTACCATGGTAGAACAGAAAATAAATATTAGCCTATGATTATCTGCTAGGATTGTTTTTCTGTTCTTTAAAAGATTAAATAGACTATTCACGCTGGAAAAAACCACTAATTGCACATTACCACTGTAAACGCAGTCTAACCTACTCATACGACATACAGCTCCTTTTCTTCAGTTAGAAATTGCAACAAAGAAACCTTACAGATGACAATGATTTCTCACACAATAAAAGCAGCAGAAATGAGCAAGATGGCAGAAGACAGTTTCTTTTTCAGTTTTACCAGGCAGCAAAGGCGAGCGAAAACCAAAGAAGGGTGTTCATGTAGTTCTGTAATGACTTAAATGCCGTACAGAAACGCTGCCCAACGCTGGCAGCCTTCCAGTGAGAAAGTTAGCAATATTACCACAAGTTCAGTTGCCAGCATGGAGTACAGTTATGCTTGCTGAGAGCCAAAAGATCTCAAATAAAGAACATACATACGGGATACAACTAAAAATTAAAATAAACATCCCACTTCAGTCCTGTCACAATGCAGAATCTCTGTTTTAAAAGGGGGCAATCTCTGAGGTGCATTGGGGTTTTAAAACATTTTTGCATGAACCAGAAACATCTGTTTAAACAAACAAAGATTCTCTACAAAAGGAAGACAAACTCAGCTACCTCCATTCAAAAACTGGCAACTTGCTCCTATGAAAGCTCAGAAGAAATGTTTTGTTTTGTTTTTTTCAGTAACTCTGCATTGTAAGGGTAGGGTCAATACTACTTCTAGACATTTAAACCACTGTTTTACAACAGCTTGTTTTCCAATACAAAAAATGAGCAAGAGAAATTGAAGCTGGTTTAAATGATGAAACTGCCAAGGGCCAGTACAAATCCCCTATTGTTTTAACTGGACTATGAGCCAACAAAGAGAAAAGCATGGGTATTTGCTACACAGTACAGCACTGTAGATTGCCTTGTGCAAGCACAGGTGTTAGTATTATTTTAATATACTTTTCAGACAACAACATGGTTCTGTGCCATTTGAGTAAGCAAGCTTTTTCTTTTCCACTAAAGACTAAACTTGCAACCACATAGTCTCGTAACAGGGTTGGGGAGGGTGTGGGGGGAGAACCTACTACAATTTCAAACAACTCTCTGGTGGTTTAGGGACAAGATGAACAAGAAAATCATTTTTGGAGCAAATCATGCAGATTTAAGCTTTACAATTAGATATTCATTCCCAGCGTAAATTGTAACAGGAAACAGATAAAGCAAGCTGTTTTGGGTCCTCAAGCTACAGAAATTAGTCTTACAATATTTCAGTTCAATGCTTCTTCATTCTAGAAACATAACCTGGAACCCTAGTATATATTTAACCGTAAATGCTTCTTTTTAATACATACGTTGGCTCAAAATAAAAGGGTGCGAAGTAGCCACACACTAGTGTGAGATATCAGAGAAATTGCCCTTGCTCAGATGTCACTATACGGCAACGGTTGAAAAATGTCTATTTAATGACCACCACTATCCTGTCACATACTGGTTTGACAGGGCAAGCCACTACCCTCTACTGGTTGGCATTAAACCTATTCAAGGGTTTTTTTGTTTGTTTGTTTTGTCTTTTTTGTTAAAAAATTATCATCCCACTCTGACGGCTGGCCTGCAAACAAAATAAGAAGCCTAAAACTAGCAAGAGTTAATAAGATTCCACACGAGTTCAAATGGTAGAGGTCTGTATTTGTGAAATAGATTATTCCAATTTCAACCCCCATTAAATGCCTATAAGCACGCTGATCGTCACAAAGTCTTCATATATGGGGCCTCCAATTTCTCAAAATACATCTTCACAACATTAAATAAATGGCCCTCTAGATTCCCCCCCCCCTTCAAAAAGGTTAACTACAAAGAGTTTCTCTCTTTTCCTTACATTACTATTTGCTTTGCTAGAGCTGCAAGAAAGAAATGTACCCTGTTAATCAGTGATGGGTTTTTTTTTAAAAAAAAATTAACAAAAGGATATATATGCAAACTATGTGAGGTATATCCGGCAATATAGTAAACAAGTTTGGTAGGGACATACTGTACTTATCTAATCTGAAGGAATGAATATCTAGTGCTATACCACCACATCCTGTTATAAGTGTTAATAAATATACTGTGAGGGGATCACACAGTCTGCTATTTCACTAATACTGCTTTTTTAAAAATTTCTCAAAATATATTTATAAATTGTGATTATACTGATGTCTTACATCAACTGGACCCAGAATGAGACCTTAAGAGATTTTTGCCTAGACACCTATTTAATCTTATCAAAAATAACAAAACAAAGGTTTTTTTTAAAGCCAATAATTGCATTATGCCTTTCATAAAATGTCGCCAGTACATTGGACAACTTTGGATCAAGATGAGTGTCGTGAATTGGTTCAGCCGGTAAAACAGCCTGTTTTCCTGCTTTATATAGTTCAATTTACTTCCTTAATATACATATTTACAAGACTGAGACAAAATAAACTTTATTTAAAGGATGGCAGTTTTCCAGAAGCTATATTACTTCCACGTTTAGTTCTGTGACTTGTAAAACACATGAAGGGGAATACAGCTAGTACACTCACCAATCTGTTCTCATCAAACACTTCAAACAGGAGTCTATGATTAGTTGGGTTTACCTATAAAAAAAAATACAAACAGTTTTACTTCATATTCATTATATTTATGTCATAAACCATTCACGGGTACAGTAGTTTGCTATATGACTAATCCAAGACAATAGGAACAGGGTTAACAGGCATTGTATGAATCTCTACACTTAGTATGTAAATACACATGTAAGTCCCAAATGTACAAATAGAAATACTTAGCTTTTCAGTATTATGTTTTAACTTAAGAGTTATTAATAGAGCACATAGTATACTACATCCCTAGTCCTTCAGACAGTTCCAAAGAGGCTGAGATATTTTATGTATGCCACACACCAAGAGGGACAACCTGACAGAAGTAAAATCTGTGGCTGGTGGCCCATGACAGTCCCTGGATGGTCAGACTGCTGGGGTTATAGGGTTATTCTTGGTACTGCCACTTCAAAGCTCAAGTGTGATTCAGGAAAGAGAATTTTAATAGGATATTCCTCTTTGGTAGTTATGGATTCTGAACATGCCATTCAGAATCATGTGGCATCTCTATTTTTCACTTTCTGCCCAGATCCAGTCAGCCTAGCCCATTTTGCCACATATACCACTTCAGAAACCCTACTGAAGAGGTCAAAAGGCATACCGTATGCAAACTTCTCTAACACTAACTGAGAAATAAGTACAACTCCAGGATAGTTTAGACTGAATTACATAGATTCTAATCCTGCACCTCCCCCCCCCCACCCCCTCAATGAATGTTAAGGACAGCAACAAGGCCACTGATGAATAAGGACAAGTTTCTATGGTACTTAATCCAGGTTAGTACCCTTTTCAGGAAAGCTTTTATAAAACAGGTGGCTAAGCCCCGTACTCTATTTGAGGCAACAGAGAGAAGATATTCCATAATAGGCAGAAACTTATGTGGGTTTGTAGATGGCAGGAAATCCCAAATTGACTAAATCCAAGGAGCTGTGATATATCACATAAGCGAATGCAAAGGTAGTAGTGTGTGTTTTTCTACGTTTGATTTTCATGAGCTTTCATAGTGCCACAGGGATTTATTTGCATGCCCTAAGTAGCAAACGTTTTGGTGGTCTGAGTGTATTTTCACTTTCCAGGAGGAAGTATAAGGTGACCATGAGAAACATTACTAAAAATGATAAATACAAATATATGTAGTATAATCTGTTTTTCAGCAAATCCAGAATGCACCACCAGAGGTGAGAAGCACTTGATTACACGAGCTCTGAACCTTACAAGCTGCTCTGCAGTTCAGCGCTGTGTAAAAGGACAATGTGTATAAACATGAACACCGTTCCACCTGCCCAGTGTGGAATGAAATCT
The DNA here is from genome assembly GCA_007922175.1 of Pelusios castaneus. NCBI lineage: Eukaryota > Metazoa > Chordata > Testudines > Pelomedusidae > Pelusios > Pelusios castaneus. Next base: position 486,599 of record ML685863.1, on the reverse strand, counting down.
GAGTTAGTGCTGAATAATGACTGAAAGAGCAGTGAACTACAACTACATCTTTTTCATAAGAAGTTAAAAACAGTCATATGGGGTCTGACCAACGATTCTTCTAGCCCAGTGTCCTGTCTTCCAACAGCGGCCAATGCCAGGTGCTTCAGAGAGAACGTATAGAACAGGTAATGATCAAGTGATCCACCCCACTGGCCATTCTCAGGCTCCGGCAAATAGTTATCCCTGCCTAATAGTCATGGATGGATGTGAACATATCTAGTTCTTTTTTGAACCCCGTTACAGATATGGCCTTCGCAACATGTTTTCTGAGGATAACATTTAGCTATACAAAAGGCTGAAATTTACACAAGCATTGCATGATTAAGAATAAAGCATGCTGGGTGTTTATAGACATCAACGAGATGGAACAGCTATAGATGAATAAAAGTTTTTTAAGGCTTTGTCTTCGCTGACACAACCTAGTAATTACTGTGTATTTGGTTTCTGTTATTTTATTGGCAGTGAGTAAATTAACACACAATGCTTATCTCACAGTGGAGAAAAGGCATTTAAAGTGTTTACAATAATGAGACACACTAGGCAAGGTTAACACTATCTTCCCCCCCCTTCACCGCCTTGTGAGTGACCTCACCTTGTTTACCTTGGGTTGAAAACTACCTTGCTGTGCTCCAAGGGATTGCAGTAAATACACGGTGGAGACAAGACACCACAAAGTAAACTAGAAGGGATCAGTCACAGGCCTGTGAAGGGGACGGATAGTGTAGACCTCACCAAGGTTATCTTGTGGTACAAATTACCTTTATTGTCAGTGAAGATAGAACCAAAGATTGCTTCTCCCTCTCCAACACATCACTTTAGGGACAGAGTTAAGGTTGTTTGGGTGCCTTGATGCATTTCCATAGTATAAAGATTTTGGATTCCTTTTAAGTTTATTCTTAACACTGCATTTAATGGATTTTTAATGCTTTGGATGTTCTTGGTAACTAGAACCATTCTATAAGTTACTGATGTGTACTCAAAATTACAGTTAGCAAACAATTTTAGCTGGGAGTAAGTACTACTGATACAATTAGTAATGTCTAGTAATGGATAAGCATTTTGTGTTCCTGTTTATAAAATAACATTTTCCTTGTTGCATTTAATGGAGAATCCCATAAACATCTTCTAACATCTAAACCAGAAATGTCAAACTTAATATGTGAAAGAGTAACATAGAATCACAGAATAGAATCTACAATAGACTAACACGGCTACCCCTTTGGAATAGAATCACAGAATCATAGAAACTGGAAAGGACCATGAGAGGTCATCGAGTCCAGTCCTCTGCACTCATGGCAGGACCAAGTAGGGTGCTTGTCTAACCTGCTCTTAAAAATGTCCAATGATGGAGATTCCACAACCTGCCAAGGCAACTTATTTCAGTGGTTAATCACCCTGACCATTAGGAATTTTTTTCCTAAAATCCAACCTAAACTTCTCCTGCCATAATTTAAGCCATTGCTTCTTGTCCTATCATCAGTGATTAAGGAGAACAATTTTTCTCTCTCTGCCTCATGACAACCTTTTAGGTACTTGAAAACTTATGTCCCCGCTCAGTCGCCTCTTTTCCAGACTAAACAAACCCTGCTCTTTCAACCTTCTTATAAGTCAAGTGTTCCAGACTTCTAATCATTCATGTTGCTCCTCTCTGGACTTTCTCTAATTTGTCCACACCTTTCCTGAAATGAGGCTCCCAGCACTGGACACAATATTCCAGTTGCGGTCTAATCAGGGCAGAGTAGAGTAGAAGAATTACTCCTCATGTCTTACTTACAATACTCCTGTTAATACATCTCAGAATAGTGCTTGGGTTGTGGGGGGGGTTTTTTTGTTTTGTTTTGGGGTTTGTTTGTTTTTTCCAACGGTGTTTCTCTGTTGACTCATAGCTAGCTTGTAGTCCACTATGACACACAGATTCCTTTCCGCAGTACTCCTTCCTAGTCAGTCATTGCCCATTTTGTATGTGTGCAATGAATTGTTCTTTCCTAAGTTCATGACCAGATGAACATTCTACTAATGAGAAGCTTATATATAATCAAATTGTTTTGTGACTGAAATGGAAAAAGATGAGGTCAATCATACTGAATTTTAATGCCAGTACAATTCTGGACCTAGAGATTCAACTGCACTCAAAGAAACAGACTTAAATGCCTTGTGGCGTATATTATAGGAGTCAAAATAGCTAATTCTGGAACAGTTATTTTAGAAATGAACCTCTTGTAAATGTCACCCTATAAAAATCTATTTTAAGGGAATTACCATTTTAAAGCATTTCTAACCTTCCCAAATTAGATATTGACAAATATTCTGTTTTAACTGTTGTAAATTAACAAATTAGCACAATGGTCAACAGCTAAAACACATTATGATCAATGGTTAAAGTAAGGCAGAATGCCCTGGAATGCTGTTCTGGGGCCTGCAAATTTGAGGGGCCAGCGTTCTGGGGCCCAGAAAAGTAAAAAAACTCAGGCGGAACACATGTTCCGCTCTGCCCGGCTGGCCCCGCTTCCCAGCAGGACAGAGGATCTGCCCCTGAATCTCCAGCCCCGGCAGCTGGTGGTAGGCTCAGCTGAGGCCAGAAAGTGAGCGTGCTTGTCTGCTCTTAGATTTACCAGGGATTTGGGGTGAGGAAGAGGGGAATGGTGGCTACGAAATAAAGAAGCAACTCCAAGCTCTCTGTAATAGCTGGGAGAAGAGCGTGGGTTTTGCGTGTTTGGGAGCTGGGGTCGGAGCTGGGCCGGTTGTGTGAAGCTCTCTCGAAGAGGCTGGGCTGCAGGTTCCTGGTTGTATTGTGGCTGGGCTCGGAAGGTGAGAAGCAAGTGCTGAACTCCCTAGGGTAGGTCTGTGGAGTTTTTTTGAAATAACTCAGGTTTCCAGCAGATCTTTGATAAGAATAATAAAGAAAAAAAATTGTTTAAAAATGTTCTGTTCATAAAAATAGATACTGTGCAATATAACCCCTCCTGGGACATGATGCTATGGGAAAAGAGACAGGGCTGGAAGGATGCTATAGAGAAGAATGGGGCAGGAGGATGAAGAGGGCAAGTGCAGTGGCGGGGAGTGGAGGAAATGAATGCCGGGAAGGGGGAAGGCTGCGGCAGGGGAATGGGAGGGAGTTTTCGAAGGAGAAGAAGATGGATTGCTGGTGGATGGGGTGGTTGGAGAAATGAATGGTGGATGGAGAAATGGGATGGAGCCATGGCAGCTTGTACCTGGGGATGTACATAGCTTGTACATAGAGGGATGGCATGGCTGGCTATAAAGTCATGGTCACTTATAAACAGTCTTTCAAAAGGCATCAATTTCTCAACGTGACTGTTCTTCCTCTGTGGCTGGCCTGCAGGATGTGAGCAATGGGGACACCTCCTGAGATAGTAGGATTCTGGAAAGGGTTCCAATTTATATTTCCTGGAGAGGAACTGGCTCGGAGAGTTCGCCTCTCCTGCAAGTCCTATGTGGCCAGTTTATGAACTAGACCATTTTTAAAAGATTTAATCCAAAAAAAAAAAATAATAAAATAAAATCTACCATTGCCTTAATGCTTCCTAACTGCATTGTTGTTATCTATTACATCATGTTAGTGCTTGCAAAGGACTCTCCCACCAGCACTTGCAACAGATTATTTGTGGCCACAATACTTTAATATATTGAGTGTTGTAAATAACTGAGCTCTGTAGCCCAGCCTTCCACAGAGCTGAAACCTGAGGAGAGCAGGAATAAAAGCACTGTACCCAACTGCTGGACATTATCTGAATATGACTTCCCTGATGTCGTGGGTTACCTGGAAGCACATGGTAGTCTCACAGAAAACAGGAGTGGAGCTGGCTGAAATGGATGCTTGGCAGATAGTTGGAAATGGCTATTTTAGTGCCTGGAGTTTGTAGTCACTGGCTTTTTCATAAATATCTTTAGGTAGTATTTCCCAAATGTCTTTGGGTTAGGAAGAAAGGGTCAAAATAACCCATAATATAACTCCAGTGAATTCAGTAGCATTACATTAGGGGCAAGTTCCTACAGTGATTTTTCATCTGGGATACTTCATTCTCTCTCTCTCTCTCGCTATGTGCGAGTGTGAGTGTGAAAGTGAGAGAGTGTTACCTGGAAATGCAGGTCTAATCCTTGCTCAGAGCCTTGTCAATAAACACAGTGTAGCTTTGCAAGGTGCAGGGGAAGAACTGGATTCCAAAACACTCCTGGGCCCACCTTTATCCTGGCATAACAGTAGATTAAAAGTGGCTGCAAGGAGGAAGGAGAAAAATTGTTCTCCTTTACCTCTGAGGCTAGGACAAGAAGCAATGGGCTTAAATTGCAGCAAGGGCGGTTTAAGATGGACATTAAGTAAAACTTGCCAACTGTCAGGGTAATTAAGCACTGGAATCAGTTGCCTAGAGAGGTTGTGGAATCTCCATACTTGGAGATTTTTAAGAGCAGGTTAGACAAACATCTGTCAAGAATGATCTGGATAATATCTAGTCCTACTTTGAGTGCATGGGACTGTACTAGATGATCTCTTAAGGTCCCTTCCTGTCCTCAGATTCTGTGTGTCAATGACTTGCTGTAGCAAGACACTCATCTTCCTCAGTGCATCAGGAGCCAGTACCTAGTGTCTACATCCTGCCACTGATAGCTAGTAGGGCAGATCCTTCTATTCTTGCTACCAGCAGGCATTGGTGTCTAATGCTTATAGCCTACTATAGAATCCTTCCTTTTGAGCCACTAGCACGAGCCAGTTTCTTTAGACACAAAGACCTTGTATAGGGGTAGGTGGTATGCAGGTAGGAGGCTGATGTTAACAAAACTTGGTGGTTTTATGCCAGGTCTTTTCTCTGCCACATTACGTTTCACATAAGAATAGAGAAGTGCTTTGTTAGATGAGTCTGCAGCTAATCTCATGCAGTGGTGAGGCAGGATGCTTTAAAAGCTTTCTTGACATAAGACTGCTTAACATACATGTTACTGTAGCTATCATATTTTAGGGGAACTGACTGGCTGGGGAGAGAGGTAATGAGTTGCTGAACCTTTCACCTGTGGCTAGTTCAAATCCAGCACAGATTAATAATGACTGAAGATTGTGAAAGTGCTGTGTGGTGGCGGTGGTGTGAAAAGAATTGTTAGTCTTAGTCCATTTCCTGGCAGATAGACCTTTATGGCACCAGGACATAAATTAACACCCCTAGAAGAGAGCAGTGGATGAATGGACTGTGGAGACTGAACTACTAAAGTTTGAGAGTTTGCACATCTGTGTTTTACTACAAGTGATAAATGCAGTTTTGTGTTTTTGTTTGTCTCTCTTGTTTCTGCTTATGCCTTGCATTGTGTTCAATCAATTACCCATCACACTTATTTAATTATCATGTTGTTAATCACAAGACTTATTGTGTTTTGCAGTGTTTGCTAATTTGTGACAATAATTGATATAGACAAATGCCATATACAATTATTATGGAGCGATAACCGATGCATATGGTACTCAGAAGTGGTTGCAAATGCCTACCTAGGTTGGAGCCCGCACATGCATGAAGGGGGCCCAGACAATATGGGAAGGGGACCAGAGATTAGGAGGGTTCCGGGGCCCGTCAAATTATACTTTAACCACCGATTTTGATAGGATACTACCGTTGTTATAATCCACAATGACCGGAGCTGTTCTCACACAGCTGTTCTGAAGATTAAATTTAAACTGTTAAACCTATTCTTGTAAAAACTTCAACCGGACAGAAGTTAAGTAACTCCTCCTTGAAAGATCAGCAATGTTTTTCACCATGCTATTTCTATTCCACAAATACATTAAATTTAGTTTAGGGTTATTATATTTATTTTAAGCCCATTATTTCACACTTTGCAAATATGTAACATTTTATGATGAAAATATCAACTACTTATAATAGAAAAGCACTAGATTTTAAGTGCAGCTCTATTAATATTTTAACATGATTTGACACAAGTTAAAAGTTACAAGAGAAAAATAAATTTATTTTCTTTGCCTTTATACTACTTGCCAGAAATTACTCTTTTAGTCCAACTTCTCTTTGTTTGTGATTCACATTTTTTTCCATGCAAGCCCACCTTTTAAGATTTTTAATCCTTAGTCACCTATGTAGTCTCTTTCATCTTGTTATGTTTAGCATTAGGAAGAATTTCTGATTATTTGCCACTACAATACCAGTTTAATACCACAGCAATCACAATATGCTAAAAATGCATTCACTGAAGCATTTTACATTCTTAATATATGCTAATTCAAATGTATAAAATGTATAAAAAGAATCATTATTAAATTTTGCAACAATCCTTTCATACATGAACCCTTATGGCAAACCGTATATTTTATTCCATCCTTTAAAACAGAAATTAGGCCATCACTACATCAACTCAAGTGATTGTTCTTTTAAATTCACAAGAAATATTTAAGAGGTAAGAGAATAAGCATCTTCCCACCCCCATACAAGGCGGTGTATTTCATTTTTAACTAATCTACATGGTCTTAAACAGTTTATTACAAGTAAAGAAAAACTTACTCTAAAATAAAATTCTTCATTCCATTTTGGATTCAGTGTCTGTAAAAGAAATTAAAAGTTTTTATGCAAACAATATTATTAAAATCTTAAAATTTGTTCAGGATGCCAATATATTTGCAGTCACTTAAACGAACATATATGTGACAAACTTTGTTAAAAATCAAGGAAAAAACAGTGCTAATATTTCATAGCAACAACTACCAAGAATAAAAACATTGCCATCAAATGATTAAAAACCCATCTACCAAGCAAAGTGAGCGTGGGAGAGTATTTCAGTTGGATGATCCAGAAATAGATGTTAACTATAAATAGGAATCTATCTGTAGAGGGGAAATGATTGAGGACCTATGCAGAGAGATAATGACAACTAATCTTGACAATGACATTTTTTATCATTTAAACTGAAGTAAGCAAAAATGACCAGTTTTTAAATACAAATGAGTTTAGTGCTAGGAAGTTAGGGTTCTAGACTGTAAAAAAAGGTAAAATTTGTTTTCTTTGAATTTGCTTAGGGCTATTTTTCCCAGTTTCCCAAATAAAGGCTATGGAGTATTGCAATTCCATATTAATGGATCTGAGCAGAATATGCACATAGCCTACAACCTCAAAGGAAACCCAACGTAAGATAATAAAAATGAACAGATTAGTATAATAAGAATATTAGCAATATATGTACTTCAGTTTTTTAAAGCAAACAATTTGAAGTGCCAGTTCAATTCATTTTAATGTCAAATTATTTCCTCTCACATACACACACGTGCACAACCCTTAGTCCCCTTCCCCCCATCAGTCCCCATCCTGATTATTGATCATCCTTGTTCCATATAGCTCAGAGCAGGGTACAGAAAATTAATTCACCCAAAAAGCTAAACACAGACTTGCAGCTATATAAACCGTGCTAAAAGATGTCTTTAATCACAGGATCAACACCTAGTAACAAACCATACTAAGCCATGCCCTTGTCTCAAAGAATAAAAATATTTCAAGGAAACCTGCAGTTATTTATTTAATCAGAAACACTTGGGATTTTGTTTTGTTTTGTTTCTTTTAGTTTCCGAACACTCTCATGGCCTTTTAAAAAACAAGTTAAAGAAACACCTATCACTGTTTCTCTATTTCCTTTGTCTGAGTGGGACTGTTGTCCCTCCCAAGAGAGGGCTTTTGTTCTAATTGGCTGAGGGAAATGAGAGCTTGTACTCAACTCGATGTGAATGTGCCAACAATGCCATATACATTGGCCAAACCAGACTCTGTCTGTGCAAAGAATAAATGGATACAAATCAGACATCTAGAATGGTCACATTCAAAAACCAGTAGGAGAGCATGTCAATCTTTCTGGACGCTCAGCAACAAACTGAAAGCTACCATAGTTCAGCCCGCCCCCCCCAATGAAAACAGACTTCAGTGTGAAACTGCAGAGCTGTAATTCATATACAAACTTGACACTATCAGACTCAGTCTGAACAAGGACTAGGAGTGGCTAACTCTCTATAAAAAGTAATTTCCCCTCTTTAAACATTCACACCTTCTTGTCAATTGTTGTGAATGGCCCTTATTCACACTGTTTGAAATGACGTCATTAACACCAGTCACCCACATAATAATGTGATTTGCCCTTCTTTGCATGTACAGGTACGTGTACGTACGTACGTACACACACACACACGTACACACACGTTTTCACTTCATGCATCTTTTGAAATGGGTTCTAACTCACTTATGCCCAAATAAATTTGTTAGTCTTTAATGTGCCACAGGACTTGTTTGTTCAACTCAATGGTATTTCTCTATCTGAATGTAATGCAGTAACTTTTGAATGCTTTATCCATTTAATTCCAAAATTTCAGGAAACATCCTCGACATAACTCTAATGGTTTCGGTGAAAACTGAAGAACCAGAAGGAGAAAAGAAGAGGAAACATATAGCACCTGGTATCTGATCAGCTGAGCCAGCAGCTTCAAATACCTCTGGAATGCTCCATAAATCAAAGAACCAATTCATAGTCATTAACAACTTCCACAAAGCAATACTTCTGTCTCAGATCTGCCCATCCTCCCAATAGTTTTAAAATGCTGGAATCCTAAATGGCCTCTTTTCCAGACAGAAAAAAGAAAAATGAATTCAGAGGTGAGAGGACTACGAGAAATGAGTCCCTGACAGCATAGGAAGAATAGGAAATATGGCAAGAGACCATCCTGGCTTAACCAGCAGATTTTCAATAATCTAGAAAAATAAAGAAAAAGAGTCCTACAAAAAGTGGGAAACAAGGTCAAATTACAAAGGATGACTATGAACTAAATAACACAATTATATAGGGGGAAAAAAATCAAAAACGCCAAGGCACAGACCCAGATCAAACTAACTGAAGGCATAAAGGGTAACAAGAAAACATTTTTCAAAACACATTAGAAACAAGAGGAAGACCAAGGACAGCATATAACTGTTATTCAACAAAGAGGGGAAAACAACATAAAATGTGGAAATGGCAGAGGAACTAAATGATTTCTTTGTATCGGTCTTCACCACGAAGGTTGGTGGTGACTGGATGTTTGACATAGGGAAGGCAGTAAAAATGGGATAGGATCAGAAACTACAACAGGGAAAGAACAAGTTTAAAATTACTTAGACAAGTTAGATGTCTTCAAGCCACCAGGGCCTACATACATCCTAGAATACTCAAGGAGTTGACTCATGAGATATCTGAGACATGGCGATTATCTTTGAAAAATTATAGAAGTCTGGAGAGATCCCAGAGGACTGGAAAAGAGCAAATATAGTGCTCATCTATGAAGAGAGAAATAAGGACAGCCCAAAGAATTATAGACCAGTCAGATTAACCTCTGTACCAGGGAAATAATTAAGGACTCAATTACAAATATCTAAAAGAAAATAAGGTGTTAAGTGATAGTCAGCATGGATTTCTCAAGAACAAATCATGTCAAACCAACCTGAGAGCTTTTTATGACAGAGTAATAGGCCTTGTGGATAGAGGGAAAGCAGTAGATTTGATATATTTAGAGTAACAAGGCTGCTGAATGCCTTCTATGTCATGGGTGCAAAACTGGTTGGATAACCACTCCCAGAGAGTAGTTATCAATGGTTCAGAGTCAAGCTCGAAGGGCAAAACAAGTGTGGTATTGCAGTGATTGATTCTGTTCAACGTTTTCATCATCATCTAAAGCATTGGCATAAAGAGTACACTTATAAAGTTTGTAGATTATACCAAGCAGGGAGGGGTTGCAAATGCTTTGAAGGACAGCATCACAATTCAAAATGATTTGGATAAACTGGTAAAATGGTCTGAGGTAAACAGAACAAAATTCAATAAAGACAAATGCAGAGTATTCCACTAAGGAAAGAACAATCCATTGCACACATACAAAATGGGCAATGACTGGCTAGGAAAGAGGACAGCAGAAAGATCTGGGTGTCATAGTGGACAACAAGCTAAATATGAGTCAACAGTGTAACACTGCTGCAAAAAAAGCAAACACCATTCTGGGATGTATTAACAGGAGTATTATAAGTAAGATTCGAGAAGTAATTCTTCTACTCTGCTCCATGCTGAGTAGGCCTCAACTGGAGCATTGTGTCCCATTATGAGTACCTCATTTCAGGAAAGATGTGGACAAATTGGAGAAAGTCCAGAGAAGAGCAACATGAATGATTAAAGGTCTGGAACACTTGACTTATGAGGGAAGATTGAAAGAATTGGGTTTCTTTAGTCTGGAAAAGAGGAAGCTTAGAGGGGACACGATAACATTTTTCAAGTACCTAGAAGGTAGTCACGAGGAGGAGGGAGAAAAAATATTCTCCTTAACCGCCGATGATAGGACAAGCAGCAATGGGCTTAAGTTATGGCAAGAGAGGGTTAGTTTGGACATTAGGAAAAAATTCCTAACTGTCAGGGGTGATTAACCACTGGAATAAGTTGCCCAGGGAGGTTGTGGAATCTCCATCACTGGAAATTTTTTTAAGCAGATTAGACAAACACCTGCCAGGAATGGTTTAGGATGGTACTTGGTCCTGCCATGAGTGCAGGGGACTGGACTCGATGACCTCTCATGGTCCTTTCTAGTTTCTATGATTCTATGATGGGGGAATAAGGGGAACACAGACCTCTCTTGCAGGGAATTACAGGACTCCCTGAAATAGAGGGGGATTGAAGGGTGGCCCAAGGGAAATTGAGGGGAAGAAGAATGGAGGAATGCAGAGGCTCTGTGCGCGCGCAATGTTCTCAGCCTCCAGAACAACAATGGGTAAACCCTCCTTATTCCCCAATAGGAGACCAAGACTAATGCCAGAGAAATGGTGGGCCTCACTGTCTGACAAATAGTTGTAAAGCAGTTTTAAATTAAATTCTATAGTAAAGGCCATCAGAACGTTAGGCTTAGCAGAGAGGAATTAAAATAGACTAAGGAGAAAGCTAAATGTTAATAACAAACAAAAACTACAGTTAGTGACATTTAAAGATGCAGCCACCCAAGATTGTAATGAATGGAAATGAGAAGTCAGGAGAAAGACTTATGAAATTCCTTTCGCTCTTCAGATTAACTACTATGCTATTGACAAAGAACTCCAACCATCCATAAGGTCTTGACTACATGGAGAAATTGACTGGTATATGTTACTTTGCAATTCCAGAATAGTTCCTTATATGAACACACAATTCTGGAATAAAATAAAATTCCAGAATAATTATTCTATTCACAAAGGGGGAATATTCAGCCTCTTTTTCCTCTCAGGGTTCCTGGCTGTAGTGAATACTAAGAAGTAGTGAACTCTTGATCTCTGTCTTTCTACATTATTATTATTTTGCTACTAAAGTGAATGATATCATTTGTGCCACAACAATTCAGCATCACATTAAGCTTAGAACACGTGGGTTAAACTCAGAACACATATTTTTCATTAGGATAAAGAGTTATAGAACATTCTACTGGCATAACAACGTGGACAAAGGGCATATCCCAGGAAGACTTAGATTTCTTACCAAAGGATTATAAAAATTATAATACAAAAATTCAGACAATCCAGGGGAAAAAACATGCCCAAAAGGGGTATGTCAACTGTAATTCTTTCTGATAAATCTATTTTTGATCAAAACTCCCACGAAACATTCCAACACTCAGGATTTATATTGTATTTAGGTTTTGCCATTTCAGTACATATCTGGTAAATAAAGGTTTAGAACTCCTGAAGTGAAGGTTAACACAACCTTGCACCATAGAATAATTCATGGTTTTCAACCCAAATTGAACACTTGCTTGTAAAAAAAAAAACCATGAGTGAGTGTGCCCACAAGGCAGTAGAACTTCTGATTAACAGAATTCAGAAAAAGGAGAGAAAAATATGACATTTCCTCCAAATTAAAAAAGTCTAATCATCAGAGATCTACTTCACATTACTCAGCAGATCAGGCTCTTTCACCCCAAATTAATATATATTTTGATAACTTATTTCATTCTGAGGATTTGGACCCTAACTCCCAAAAAAATCTGGATGCTTGCATTTAGGAGACAGCACTTAAGAATCCTCACAACTAGGGTCAACCAAAAATAAAACCTCAATAATACCTAAAGTCTAGGTGGGTTTTCATAACAGGCAGACTATGAGCAGCCAAACACCTGAAGTATCTCACACATCAAATATAAATTGTCATATCTCCACTGAAGTCAATGGGGCTATGACAACTTACTGCCACTAAGGATCTGTTCCATTGCCTTCGCTGCACCCAATACCCAAAGAGGAATTACAAAAGGTTGCTCTGTCTCGCCTGTCTTTTTTCTATCTTTCTGTAGAGCTGTTGGATAGTCTCAATCAAGAATGTCTCCACACTAAGGGTATTCAAATGGGGGGGGGGGGGGGGAGAAGGCTATCAAGACAAACAGGCCTACCGGTTACCTATTAATACTCAAGAATCCATGACAATTCTATTAGCTTCATGAATTCGGAAAATAAAATTGACATACAAGAAATTTTCTCTCTACAAGTGTAAATAATGGGAGAACGTTTGACTGCCATAAATAATAGCCATGATACCACCTATTAGCATTGGATCCCATGTGTTACATAATATCTAAAGAAGATATTTGAGCAACAAATGATGGACCCAATCCACCCAACACTTACCACCATGTAACATGCTTAGTAATATCACTGGCCTTGCTGGAGGCAATGAGGCTATTACAAGAGCGTTGGTGGGACTGGGCCCATAAACAGCTATTACTGTTAAAAACCGAATGCAGTATAAGCTGACAGGGGATCCTGGATAAGATGATCCAGTGAAGCATTTAATTATATTAACTATTGGAACTACCACATTAATCTTAGCACTTCTTGCAATTTAACTGATGATTGGTGCTTTTTTAAAAGAAAGCAGATTTCCATATTTGTTTTTATAATGGGTACGTCTACACTGGAGCCTTAGGTTGACTTAAGGAAGGTTAAGTCGACCTACAGACTCGTGCGTCCACACTGGGCTTTTATTAAGTCGACTTAAGCTCTTCCTTAAGTCAACTTAATAACACCACCTCTTATGGTCAACTTAATGCTTAAGTTGACCGTATTAAGTTGACTTAAGACAGTGTAGAGGGGGAAAGCCCGTAAGTCGATCTAACTGGCCTCAGACCCCCTCCCAGCTGCCCAGAACGCACCACTACTCCGTCAACCTAGCACCTGCCAGTGTGGACGCAGGCAGTCGACAGGAGTTTTCAGTGTGGACTCTCTAAGTCGACTTAACAAGGTCAACTAAGTCAACTTAACAGAGCCTCCAGTATAGACATACCCAATGTGAGTAGAGACTGGGTGTAAAAAGCAAATGCTTATAACATTGTACAAACAATGTCATGTACTATACTTCTTCAAAGCATCTGATGAAGTGGGATTTTCTCCCACGAAAGCTCATGTGATAAATAAATTTGTTGGTCTTTAAAAGTCCCACAGGACTCCTTGTTTGTTTTGATGTACTACACTGTCCCTCTTCACCCATGAACATGGCTCTACTTCACTTCAAATATTTAAAATCAAGCAAAGAATGAAAAATGAAGGTTTTCCCCCTAAATATGGAATAAGAAAATCAAGCTATTTTTAAAACAGAAGATCTAATTACCAAGTAGGTGGCATTTATTTAAATATCTGAGGATAGGGACAGCAGAGGAGACTTACCTGCATTTGTTTCCTTTGCACCTTATGTTTTTATGGCAGAATTACAATGTACGAAGACCTGGTCTATACTGCCATGCTGGGTCGATGGAAGATACACAATCTACGTACTGTAGAATGACTACCTCCCAGCGACTTACCCTCCCTTACTGCAGCATCTTCACTGGGTTGCGCTGACGGGAAATGCTCTCCCTTTGACGCAGCATTACTCTTTTCTGGGGGGTGGAGTTACTATGTTGAACAGAAAGCACTTCCGTAGTCAATTGAGCAGGTCTCCACTGGCCGCTCAACCGATCCCGCTGCATTGATCCACAGAGACTGACACGGCCCTATGTGTTCCTCTGAACAGGAGCGTAAGTCCTGACAAGCACCATATAAATGGAGAATGTGAAAGTAGTCTAAAGTCAGGGAATATGGTTTGACCTCTTGAATTTAGAAGTTTGGACTTTTCCAGAACATTTCCTTTTCTCTTGAAGTCTCATATTATGCCCTGTCAGTTATGTTCTGTATACTTGGCCCTGTAGATTCAGACCTTTGCATCTTTGGTATCTACAGCTTTGACAATTGTGAGAAAGAAGTTACTAACAAGTGCATGTATACCAGCAAAGGCAGAGTGGTTATCTGTACTGGAAATCAAAGACTTGAAAGAGAAAGTGGTTCCAGCAGAGAAATAATAATAAAAAAAAAATACATCAATGAAAAAATGCGGTATGAGTTGCAAAGAACTTACCTGTTTAACAAATGTTCATGTCTTCCTCACTTTGACACAAGTACTAGCCTTCTCACAGCACATTTATGAGCATTATGATTGTTTTCATCAAGTCAGTTGTCAAGACAAATGTTTTTATTTAGTTTGTTTTTTAGGATTTTGGCATTTTGTAGCTCTGTACTGTAAATTGCTAATTTTTTCAATAAAAATAAGTTTAAAATGGAATGTACACAAAAACAGTGAATGTACTAACCCAATCTTCCCTTTGATTTTTGTCAAATGTGGACTTTCTTATTTGGTTTACTATATTCCAAATTTTTCAAAAATATTAGTGTCTTCTTTCTCTTTGTAACTTGATGAAGCATTGGATTATACAGTATTTTGCATATTACACTGAATAACCTCTATAACTGACTTGCTGCCTTTCTCAACTGTGTCAGGGACATCTCAGGGACAGGCGCTGAGCCACTGTTCTATATTACACTGCCGTTTTCATTTCAGAGTCAAATCCTCCCTGTCTGTCTCCTTCATTGATGGCAAAAGTTAGAATTTAGTTCCCATGTCAACCTTTATTCCTGTTGCGAGCAATGGAACACGGGCATTGTGGGAGAACTTTAAAGTTCTGACCCAGAAAGAGCACTTAAGCATGTATTTAACTTTAAACCCTTGATTTACTCCAGGGTCTTCATTCAGAGTACTCCTGGGCCTAATTTAAGTATGTACTTAAAAGCTTTGCTTAACTGGGAGCTACCAAGAATAAAAGAAAAACCAAAAAGCCACTAGACAAGAGAACAAATGATCAAAAGTACAGCAAAAAAAAAAAAAAAAAAAACTACGCAGGATCCTGGCAGCCACTACACAGAAGACAACGAAACAGCAGCAACCATACAAACAATATATGAATAAAGAAGGTGAAAGTCCTTCAGGAGAAAACACATTAACAGCAAAAAAAGCAAATATACCAGATAAAACAGTAGTAGTAATAAAATTCAGAAAGATAAAGGCAAAACAGGTTTTCCATCTTTTCTCAGGAAGATCGCACACTAATATTCTGAGTGCAAAATATATGGAAGACAAACTTCCACCACTTTATGGTGTCTGCCAGATAATCAAAAACATCACAACACACAATTCAAGTCCACAGTATCTGTCCACTTCACAAAGACAACAAAGTCACTGTTTTCTGGCAGATGTAATACTCAGCCCCGTAAACAGCTCCATAGAGGCAGATGCTTGGGCCCGCATAGAGCCCCGTTAGCTTAAACAAGGCTCAATGTGGGGCAAAAGGGGTTTATTATTTTTTTAAAATTCATTCTGATATAAGCACTCTATAACAGAGTGGACTTTTTTTTCTTGGTGTAGTTTAAATCCCTTCCTAATAAACATAAGCTAACTGTAAAAAGCCACTCAAACTGGCTAACAACATATAAATGAGGGTAAGAACATACACTATCTGCTTAATTTCAAACTTTAGGCTCTCCCAAAAAGACTTTCACACACAGACAAGGCTTATGGAGCCTAAACATTTTCCACTGATACAACAAGAAGAATAAGACATTAAACTGTACAAATAAAAATTCCATGATAGCAGGATGACACATGAATCCTGATTATGAAAAAAAAATCCATTATCAAAAAGAAAACCTCCCACATACCGACATTATTTAACTATAAATGTCAAAAGGTAATTAAAAAAAAATCCCCTAAAACACTAAGTTCTGTGCTATTACTGTAGCAACTAAGAAGAGTTAAATTTTTCACTAAAATATTTCACCAGAACTAAAGACAGATTTTTATAAGCTCTGGAACTAAATTAGCAGAGACTAAACATATATTTTAAAGGAAAAAGGTAAGGTCAAAAATATTATTATAAAAAGGAGTTTCTTCATCAGTATAATTAGCAAACACCTGAGGGTTTTTAACCCCTTTTAGTTTTTGCTGTTTATACCAGGGGTGTCCAACCTTTTTGGGTGAGGGGCCCCATTGTAATTCTTCTCTCACTCAGCGGGCCGGTGAGCAAATTTTGAATAGATAAGGCATAATAGAAATTGATTTAACTATTCATAAAATATAAACAGTCAAAAAATAAACACAGGTTTACAAATTCAGTTTGGTTCTATAAAACCAGAAACTTACATTTCATACCTAAATATAATTCTCAAATAATATCCATCCTCTTTACAGTAACTTATATAAATATCACTTTCCCAACTGTACACAACAAATTTTCACTTGTTAATTAAACCATATTTTGTGAAAACTTGTAAAGGGCTCGCTTATTCTTTTTCAGGAAACAAAGATGGTAGGAGAGTGTGGCAGGGCAAGGGAGGCCATGGGGAGGCAGGGGAACAAGGGCAGTACAGAGCTGACAAGGGAGGGTGGGGCGGGGTGCCGTGCCAGGGGAGCATGGCAGGTCAAGTTATGTGTGGTGATAAGGGGGAGTGTGGGGAGCGGAGCAGAGCGGAGCAGGGCATGAATGGTAAGGGAGGCAGAGGTGAGATAAGGGAGCATCACAGGGCAGGGGAGGACAAGGGCGGCCATGTGGGGTGGCAGGGAAAAGCGTGGCACTGCAAGGAAGGGCTGGGGGTGATAGGTCAAGGGAGGGCAAGGGATGGCCGTGTTGGGGGGCAAGGGGGAGCATAGCAGAGGAGGGGAGAGGGCAGAGGTGGGGTGGCAAGGGAGCATGGTAGGGGTAGGGAAAGGGAAGGAAGCAGTGCGGCCTGGTGGTGGGATCCCCCACTATTTCTCTTCCTCCCCAACCCTTGCTCACTCCCTGACCCCCTCCTCCTGCCCCATACCACTCGGGCTCCCCAACTCCTTTGCCAGCCCATGCAGTGCAGGCTTTCCTCCCCTGTGGGCTACCCAACCCCTCCCTGGCCCTGTGGGTTCCCCTTCCCTAGCTCCCCCAACCCCTTTCCCGGCCTGTGCTGTTTGGGCTCCCTGGTCACTTCCCCAGCTCCATCGGCTCCCCGACCCCTTCCCCGGCCCCTGCTGTGCCATGCCACCGTGCATGGGCTCCTCTCCCTCCCCTTCTCCTTGCCTCTAATCCTCCCTCTCTCCCCTTCTCCCTGCATGCTCTGCTCTCCACTCACCTCCCTCTCCTTACCCCAGGGGAAGGCTCCCCTTTCTGCTCCCAGCCTGTGATGTTTGGGCTCCCTGATCACTTCCCTTCCCCTGCTCTATCAGCTCCCCGACCCCACGTGGGTTCCTCTCCCTTCAAGCTCCGCTCCTCACCCCCGTCCCTCCCTTTACCCCACGCGGGCTCCTCTGCCCTCCCTTCCCTTTCCCTCCCTTTTCTCCAGGCAGGGTCTTCTCCCCAACCCTGCTCTTCCCTGTCCCTGTGTACAGTGAGTCCTCTCCCCAACCCTGCCCCCCATTCACTTTCCCCACACAGCTCCTTTCCTCTAAGTCCCCAACACCACGCCCCCCTTTCCCTGCCAAGGCCGGCAGCTCCTCTCCTCCAATCTCTCTCTCTCCTCAACCTCTCCCTCCCTTCCTTGTCCCCATGCATGCCAGCAGCCCCTCTCCCTCCCTAATTCCCATCCACCCAAGCTCCTTCCTTGTCCCTGTGCATGTCTCCTTGCCTGGGCACACGCCATGGGGGCTCCCCGATCCCTTCCCTGCCCTCCCTCGAAAGGTGCTGAGTCAAGCCCCTGAAGGGAGCTGTCTGGCCAGGCCACTCCTGCCCTACGGATCAGAGCAGGGTGGGAGATTTAAAAGGGCCTCGACTGCTCCAGCTCCCAGACTCCTGTGGCAGCACTCCACGGGCCAGATGAAAGCCCTTGGCGGGCCGGAGTCCAGCCCGTGGGCTGCAGGTTCGACAAGCCTAGTTTATACTCTTCGGCCTTTGTTCTAGAATGAACTCCAAGCAGGCAGATTTCTATATCCTTAAAGTACGTCTACACTGCAGCACAGAGCAGCATTTGATCTCAGGCTCAAACTTCAGGGTCCCAGAACATCATGGGATGGAGGATCTGAATTTCAGTCAACCTGGGACTCCAGGTACAAGCCCTATCACTTTGCAGTGTAGACGCAGCCCCACAGGATTTGTGCTCTGGGAATCTGCCAAAAGTATCCTATAATCCCACAGGTCAACTTTTTCTATCCTCTGGACAGTCAAATTTAGTGGCCACAAGTTTTTCCACACTGCACTACAAACAAAGGGCTGAAGCAGTCACATTTTGTAGGGGGCTAGGACGTTTGGGATATGGGCAGCTGGACATGAGCTCACATAATGCAGTGTAGACATGGGAGCTCCAGATTGGGACCTAAAGTTCAACAATTCCTAACCTGAGATTACAAATGAATGTAAACATTCAAGCCCCTTGTCAATAACTCTACGGTTTGCTAACTTGACTTCTACTAATTCTGGAATTCATTGGTATGCAGACATATCCACAGGGAACAAACTGTATGTAATATCATGGCCTCTGTTGACTCTTTTGCTTTTTAGACAGCTTGAACAATGGAACAAAGACTACTTTGTTTTTCTCATGTACTGACATGGTGCTGCTGTGTTTTGAAGATGAGGTCCTTGCCATTTTAAAATTTTACTTTGTAAGAATAAAATGAAACTGGAAGGAGAGGTTTTTATTCATTTTCAAATTTCTTTTCCTGTTTCCTTTTTTACTTTACAAATGGACATCTTATCAAACTAGAAAAACTGTATAGTGATGGGGAAGGAGGGGAAGGGTGGAATCAATGAAATTATGGTATCAAAGGAGACAATATCCAAAAAGTTTAAAATTATTATTGTAAAATCAGATAGAGTACTAGATCAGGACTTTTCTTTTAATCTTTATTAAAATTATGGCCTTTTCCCCTTTTTGCCATAACATCTAGTCAACTTTAATTATAAAGGTGCAGTCACCTCTAAAACTTTGGCCTAACAGTGTCCCTTTACATTTAAAGTTTGAAATTAAAAACATCCTAAGGAGGGGAGGGGGGGGCAAATAAACCACCTTTATGTTTGGTTCCAATTGGAAATGATATTTTAAAACATCTTCAGAGATTACTCAAAATTAATTTCAGTACTTCACAGGTATGTCCCATATTTTCTGCCTACATCAATTATTTTCAAATGGATCTAGGACAACTTGGGAAAGAAAACTCTCAGAAAGACCATTCTGTTAACAGTCAATTAATTGTTCATGTGCCAATCTGTTAAAGAATATTAATTGCTTAATATTTTTAAATGAATCCTAAAATCAAGATATCTTGCAATTCAACACATCAAACCACAACAGAAAAGTTTTTAATATAACTATTTTATGGTTCACAGTCTGCATTTAGCTAGCTTGGTAGAATTTGAGGAGAAAAAAAAAAAATATCCAGCATGCATTCAAACATTCATGGACAATATCTAAAATCAATGCTATAATATCATGTAGAGAAGAAGCATGCTCCAGCTTTCTCAATTCTTCCAGAACACACTGAAATAAGAACAACCACTTTACCTTTTTTATAGTTTTTGTCTGCACCAGTGCAAGCTCTCTGTTCTCATCTGCTACGTACAGGGAAAGTTTCACATAGGGGTCACTGCAAGAGAAGGTATAGGATTATAATTTTACTGACAACTACAACAGATGCAAAGTCTATGTAAATTGTTCATTTAAATCTTATTACACAAATAATTAATAGCCATAAATACACCTAGTAAAATCTTGTCTACTGCAGCAAAAATATCTGTATTAAACTTATTTTAACATTATTTAATCAACCATGTGCAAACAGAAATATTTTTAAAAGACTTATGGTATCAGAAAATGAACTTAACGTCTGTTTTCCCCACAACACAAGAACTCCTGAATGCAGAATAGTGTTATTTTAATGGAGATTTTTGCAACTGAGATGATCCATTACCTTCTGGCTGCTGCACTTAAATGATTTTTTAAAAAGTACAGAAGGGAAAACGAGTTTCTGTAGGACTGGAAGGGATCTTGATAGATGATCTGTCCAATCCCCTGTACTAAGGCGGGACTAAGTATTATCTGGACCAACAGTTCTCAACTGGGGATCTGCAGCCCTTAGGGGGGCTATAAGCAGGGATCAGAGGGTCCATCAAACAGGTCCGGCATTTGATCAGCTGGGAGCCAGGGAAGAAAGTCAAAGCCCTGACATGAGAGAACTGAAGCTGGAGCCCTACCAGAGCAGGGCTGAAAAATCAGTTTGTGTCAAGGATGGGCCGAAGAGTTCTTATAGCATGTTGGGGGCCTTGGAAAGAAAATGGTTGAGAACCCCTGATCCAGATGATCAGTGTTTGTCTACCCCAGTGTTTTTCAAACCATGGGTCGGGACCCAGTATTGGGTCACAGCACCCCCTGCTGCCAATGCCAAAAGACTGGAATGCATCGCTCAAAGATACAATTGTTGCGTCATGAGCATAAATGCTTATTTTCAACTGGGTCCCAAGAAAACGAGTTTGAAAACCATAGGTCTATCCTGTTCTTAAAAACCTCCAGTGACAGAGATTCCACAACCTCCTAATGTGTTCCTATCCTTGTAGTTAGGAAATTTTTCAAAATGTCTAACCTATATCTCCCTTGATGGATAACAAATTGTCATCCTCTTTTTTTTTAAAACAGCTGTTTATGTACTTGAAGACTGACATCTCCCCTCAATCTCCTCTTCTCCAGATTAATCACGAACCCATTTTTTTTTCAGTTTCTCTTCAGAAAAGTTTCAGAAAAGGTCAATTGCAAATGGCAGTGGACCAATAAGGTCCACAGGAATCATCTTTATTGCCCAAATGGTCACAATTTTATTGAATCATAACGTATCTCCAAAAAGACATGTACTGGCATTAGCCAAGAGGTGTTTTGGGGAGAGTTTGGACAAAAGTTTCCTCCTTGAGCAGCATGCCCTTCTTTTTGATGTGAGAATGCTAAGGACTGGAACATTCCCTGGTCCTACCCAGTCCATTTTACTCTCAGGTTTGAGCAAGGCTACAGCCCCCACTGCGTGAGGCAATCACCAAATCCTGTATTAGTGCCTGCGTCACAAGGCAAATAATCTCCTTCTCTGGGGAAGCTAGGCTAATAATCAAATTTGTAGGAAGTATTACTCCCAGTCCCACAAAAGGTCAGCAGTAGCTGCCATCCGCTCCCTCTATATTTATTTTATCTACACTGAGGGAAAAATCTCATCCTGCAGCCAGGACCAGTGGGCATGGATCCACTGAACTCCAAACTGTTTCCTTACCAGTTTTCTTCTCTTGGGAAATGGAAAAGTAGATCCATTCCTAAAATAGCCCCTAGAATCTCATACATTATGCTATCTTCATCCTTCCCTGCCTCACCCACAGGGAAGAGCCTTCTTAAAAAAGGCAATGAAGTGCAAGGATAACTTCTACAGCCACAAACAAGGAGTCCTGTTACTTCTAACGACTAACAAATTTATTTATCGCATGAGCTTTCCACAGCCATGTTTCCCTCCAACACTTGGGGATCTTCCTAGGAATGAGATCGGATAGTCTAGTGTGCAGCTTTAATGCAACAGAACTCACTAATCCCTCCACTGCATTGCAAGGCCAGATTAAATGGCCCAGGGGCCCCAGGCTGCCCCCCACAACCAGTCCCCCCATCCTGGAGCCTCCCACCCCCACCCCGGGGCCCCTAGCCTGAGCCCCCCACCGCAGGGGACAGGCCCTGCCTCATCCCCTTCCCCCATCGCTGGGGGGGAGGGCTGAGGCCTGAGGGCACTCCCCATCCCCGCTCATCTGCTGGGCGGGGGGGGCGCGGGATGCCGGCTGGCGCGCAGCACAAAAGGGCCCGAAGCAGCCCTCCAGAGCCACAGGCCCAGGAGAGCTGCGCCACATGAGCGACACCAGCTGCCGCCCCCCCCCGAGCAGAGTGAGCAGGCTCAGGCTCCTGCCCAGCCGGCGCTGAGCGGGGGTCTCCGGATTTTCATAGGGGCTTTAGGGGCTCAAGCCTGGGGCCCCCTTTGGCCAGGGCCCGGGCGTAAACCCCTAAAGTCCTTTTGATAATCCGGCCCTGTTGGACTGCCATAATCTGCCACTTCAAAACATCGTGCTCACTCTGTCGTTTACATCTGAAAGTGCACGGTACTATTGAGAAGTTAGTCGAAGTATATGGTAAAAACTTTCACAGGAACGACAAGAGAAGAGGGCCCCGTGTGCTCCAGGAACCTGAATTTGCTTGTGCAACTCCCACTGAAGATCCAGTACCACCATTCATGGGGAGGTATCAACTGCAGCCTGCCCTTTATGGTTTAAGTTGCAGCAAATTACTAGGATCCAGAAAAGGGTGTCCTGGGGGACCTCACAGCAGGGAAATAAAACAACCTGGTACAGACAACACCAGAATGTGGGATGGGCCCTTCACTCCACTGAGGAGAAAGAAAACCTGTAAGAAAGTAACAAGGCTGCTGAATGCCTTCCATGTTATCTTTCCAAGCATGCAACAAAGCCAATGGAATGGAATCTGGGCCTCCTTAGAGAAAAGATGCACAAGAAAGATTCAGATAATCATCCAAGTTATCTGAAAGATATTTCCGAATCTTTCATGTTTTCAGCCCCACAAACTGAAATTCAATTAAACTAACTAAACTACCCAATTATATCACTGTGGAATGATCAGCAAGTTAGTCCACAGTGCAAGTAAATTTACAATATACAAGAAATTTAATTTACTTCTGAAAATGAAATATCACAATAGGGAGGAGAAAAGAAAAGAAAAAAATAAATGCTCCACACTGGGCTGGTGATTAGATCAACAGCTGAACTACTTAAAATGCAATTAAATTTGTACTAATCACCATGGTTTAAAATGAGATCAAAGCATCGCATTGATAACACAAGTAGTATCTAATTCAATGAAACTGTTGATTTTTGAATGCACAACAGTTATTGTCTAATATTTACTGTCAAAACAACAATAAAAATGCAGTGTATACCAGACACTAATTGAAAATAAGGCTAGACTTAGTAAAATATTGTATGGTGAGGAGAAAGGGAATGTTCAGCCTTACCAAATGAACCTCTCACCCTCAGGCCTCCCACAAGGTCTAAAATATTCTTCACAAAATCTTGCTTTTATTGTCTACAGCCTACCAGCACCATTGGCTGAATTTCCATAGCGCTCTCAGCTCAACCATGGGGGGACTAGTATTGAGAGATTATCATGGGTATTAAAAAGGCAGAAACAGATTATGAGCTTGCTCATACCAATGTAAATCTCGAAGAGTACATCTATTCAATTTTATGGAACAAGTCATTGTATAAGAAATCAGAACCAGGTTCTCAGTGTTCCAGCTGCGTTGTATAACAAAAAATTATGTGAAGGTTACTCCAGCCCCAATTTGAGAGGGTTGCTCATTCATCAATTTGGCATTTGGAGTGTACATGTAAATTAGGGTACACAGCTTGTCATATCTGGAGTTCCAGTTTCAAGCGTAATTTTATTTTTCCAAAGATTTCTCTCTTCGGTCACTTTACCCTCGATTCCCCTCACGCAGAGCAAAACTCTGAACTTCAGAAATATGCAGCTCACAACTTCCTCTGCAACACATCCAGTAAAGCTTCCTAGCCAGAAGAAAATAGAGACAAAACACACTGGTTCTATAGCATGGATGACCATATCCTAACTAGCATACACATTTACATACTGTACAAAAAAGCAATAGAAACAGCCATGTCTGCTTGCTTACACTTCTAAATATGACCTTAACAGTGAATACAAACTACTTGCTATTTCCAAAGGAGTAGCTGTGATAGTCTAGTGCCTCTGATTGCTTGAGGTTAAGTTCATTTTGCAACTATGATTTCATGTAACTTCAAGTTATTTGCTTGCCTACTAAACTGAGCTGAGATATTTAGATATTAAATATCTAATATTTCACTAACAGTTACTTTTTGCCTGTGATTGCTTGAGGTTAAGTTCATTTTGCAACTATGATTTCATGTAACTTGAAGTTATTTGCTTGCCTACTAAACTAAGCTGAGTGGGCTTTTCTATAACATTTATAGATGTAATCAATTTGGGGGAAAACAAACCAACACTCCCTAGATACTAAATGGTCATGCATTCACTTGAGGAAAAACTGGGTCAGTACCAAAACCTAGAATTCCAAGCAACAAACAGAGATTATACTGGCCACCAATGAATAGCAAAGCATGAAATTAAGAGACTCGGGCACAGAATGTCACTGTAAAACTGAGTAGTAACAAACATGTTCACTGTGGCTATTCTTTGATTAAGCTGGTTTGGAAGTCAGTCCCCTAAAGGAAGTACAAACATTTTGGAGTGTTACCTACTCCTCTCAGCCCATGTCATCAATAACTGAATTATTACCATATACTCTAAGTATTATAACCCATTTTACCAGCACTGTAAAGCTACTTCCCCCAGGGCAAATAGCTACAGATACTAGTCTTCCCAGAAGCATAGGAGAGGACAACATACAAGACCAACAGAGTAATTTTACCAGCAAAGGTGAGAACGCAGGATACAGACCTGCATGGTACGTCAGGCCTTCCCCCTCCACCCTTCCCCACAATTCCCCAACACAGACAAGGTTGTAAATACCTCCTTCCCACCAAACATTCACTCCTTCATTCTTCCTTTCAAATTTCTAGTGTCATCCTTTGTTCCTCAAAATATTATCCTTCCAACACCACTTGCCTTCACCTTGCAGACGATGGTGCCCCTTATCTTCCTTCTTCCCCTTGCTTTTGGTCTCTCTTGATTACACCTCTCAACTATCACTCAACTCCCCAATCTCACTTTCTCTGCATTGTATTTCCTCTAAAACAGACAAGTAGTCCTGCGGGCACTTTTATAGACTAACAAATTTATTTATCACATGAGCGTTTGTGGGAGAAAAATCCCATTTCATCAGATGCTTTGAAGATGGGGAATTTACAGAATGGGAGGAAGTGGGATTTTCCCCCATGAAAGTTCATGTGATAAATACATTTGTTAGTCTTTAAAAATGCCATAAGACTCCTTGTTTCTTTTGCTGAACTAGACTAACACAGCTACCCCTTTGGAACCTTTTTCTCCCTGTTACACATACACACAGACCCCCCAGCCTACAGTCCTGCAAATCCACAGATATCCGCATTGTATCCGCATCTGCGGATACAATGAGGATATCCGCAGACCATTCCTTGCAGATGCAGATCGGATACGGATCCGCATATTTTATCTGTGCAGGGCTAGAGCCCTGCAAATACGCAGATATCTGCGGATATCCGCAGTATATCTGCATCCATGGATACAACGCGGCTATCCGCAGACCATTTCTTGCAGATGCATATCGGATATGGATCCACATATTTGTATCCGCGCAGGGCTCTACTCCAACCCCTTCTAAGAAAGAAGTTCAGGATGTTAATAAAAACAGTATTTTCTAAAGGAAATGAACAAGGAATCATACCGGTCCCTTCTCTCTTCGTCTTCTTTAATAACAATTAAAATTTCTAGTAATTTTTTATTATAAATATTTGGGGGAAGATTGTATTGCACTTATAACATCCTCTCTGTGCACATGCATTACAGTATGGCCTGAAATTTCCTCTTTTCTCTTTTTAAACCACATATACCAGGCTCATTCAGTGCACAGGACAAACCTGCTCTGGTAATGAACTGGGGTTGTATACCGAAAGAGCCTGTTATCTTAGGATCTCTTATTTGCTGCGGACGATGGAAGGTTTGTAGGGGAGTGCAGGAAGAGAAAGGATGGTCTTGTGGTTAGGGCAGCTAAATATTGCCATAGTGACTTGGATTCCATGTCTGCCTCTGCCACTTAAACCCTATGTGATGCTGGGCGTGTCATTTACACCAAGTTCACAGAGAGCCACAATTTCATGTACTTATAAATTGTATCATGATGCATACGCAAAGAGGCCCAAATAAGGTTTTCTAGGTAATGTTCATTCTGCCCTTTCCTAACTTGAGAGTGCTTGACTTAATTTTGTATTTTCTGATTTTTATGGTTTAGCTTACTGAGACGAGAAACCTTAACTAACACTGAAGTTTTTTATTTGTGAATTTCCTTAAACAGAAAATCTTTCATGTTCCTCTCATTTAAATAAAGCACTCACATATTCGCAATCTTCAATGTATTTTATTGCCATTCTTTTTGTGAAGTTCAATATCACCATTCAGAGCAATTTTGCCAATATACTGAAAGTAATTAAAACCATAATTAAACAAAAATCAGTTTAGTGCAACTTCTAAATGACATTTGTCTTAACACTGTAACAGAATATTGAATAGAGATTCCTCTATCATGTGATGCTTTTTAAAAAGTAAATCTGAAAGCCCCAATTTGTAAGACCCATATAAACAACATGGAACTAGAACTGTGTATCTCATTTTCATGCAACCCTTGAGGAAAAGAAACCCTTTGAAAGAAACAGTGTAACTTATCTAAGTACAAACCCAAAGGAGTATGGCAGGAAGTTACTGGAAACGTGTCTTCTTTCATTACCATGAGGCCCTTTCTTGTATAATGTTATGCTAGTCTGAAGTAAATCAATTCGCAAAGGTACCCACTGCCATGACAACCAGGGCAATACTGGATCTCTCCCAGTATGCAAATAAACTAGAAAGAGGAAATGGCGGATTATCTCTCACGTCACAATGAGACTGCTCAGATAATAGAGGTCAGCAAATGTGCACTGTGTGAGTGTGAGCGTGTGTGAGCGAGAGAGAATCAGACTTGTCCAGTGTTCCAAATTTTACCAGGAAACCAACAAAATGCAAAACATGCAACACAAAATGTGCATTGGAGATGAACCCACACACACACTAATTTCAAACCATAAACTGGTTCAAATTTCCCACGGTAAATTTACAAAAACACACTTCTGGAGGAGGGGGCGAGGAATGAGACACTCCTGACCCTCTGAAATGGAAAATACAGACAGAACCTTAACAAGGGTCTTGCTTCTGTGAGACCATAATATTAAGATTAGAGGAATGTTAAGGATTTCAAGTAATCTGATTAGCAAATTTACAAGTGTTAGGTCTCTGGTAATACCCTCATGAATTAAAATCAGCCTTTTTAAAAAGGTTTTATACCACTTCTTCACCCATCCTCCAACCCCACTTTCTATGGTAATAGGAAACACCACATTAATGTGGTTTTTAAGAATAAAACAATGCTGGATAAATAAATGGGTATGATTAAATCCAAGTACTGTGCTTCAGGCCAGCAATTCCTCACAATTGGTATGTCTGAGAAAGTGTTCTTTTCCGCACCTCAAAGGCTATTTCTCAAACAACCACTACACATTTAGTCAAGCATTTCTGTTTGTATACCAGCAAAACTGAGCACGTTGATACATCTCTCAGAACAGTATACGCCAGTACTTGGCAAGCACCACTGCAGATCCACCAGAAGACGTTCTTGTGTAAATCATTAGAAATCATATGTAGACAGAGAAATAGAATTTAAGCCCAGAAGGGACCACAGGATCGTCTAGTCTGACCTCCCCCCCCCAACCCCCTCCACCAAACTCAACTCGCCCCCCCCACCCACTACACCGACCACTGAAATCAGACCAAAGCATTGCAAGCCAGGGCAACTAAATGAGTAATACCATAAGGCGAGAACAGGAGGAACCAAGTTACACCAGAGCTGGAGACCCTCTAATGCATGAAAACGATACGTGTGCTATAACCGAATGATCTGCACACACACAATGCAGAGGAAGGGAAAGCCCAAGAAGGTCACTTTCAATCTGACCTAGTGGAAAATTCCTTCTAGACCCTAAGTGTGTGAGCAAGAAGCAGGCAGCCAAGCATCTGCGAGAATACTCAGTGCCATGTCTATACCCTGGCACTTCACACCCCACGCGCCATCTCCAGGTCTGGCTACTTCTGGTGCTTCAGGAAGAAAGATTAAAGAAAATAAACAACACAAAAAACAAGATTACATGGGGTGGGGGAGAGGAATTCCTTCTGTGACCTCAGCTGAAACCCTGAAGCAAGAGCTTCTTAGGAACAAAAGACATAAACCAGAAGTGAGCCAGAGCCGTTGAGCCCCACTCCCCCTATCAGCACAGTTACACTCAGACATTTGTCCGGCTCTCTCTCAACACTAAGCTGTTTGCATATTAACCTCACCTCTCTGATGGTTAGAAACCTTCATCTAATTTCCGGCCTGAATTTATTCATGGCCATTTATATCCATTTGTGCTTGTGCCGACATTGTCCTTTCACTTAAAAAACAGAAAAGCGTTATATTGTATGTTCAAATATAATGTATTAGGGGAGACAAACACAAGGGCTGATATATGTAATGCTTGCAATGTTCTAGGTGCTTTACAAATATGGAAGATGGCGCTCATTGTACCTGCCATGCAGACAGAATGATCTAGAAGACAGAGAACAAACAACACACAAATAGCGTAGTCGTCAAGGGGGTTATTAGTCACGTTAGATGATTTAACAACAAAATGATTTTGTAGGATTGGTGATGTCACTTGTTCGATCAACCTGCCTGAGGCGTTTAGATATCACCTGTATGCAAAAATATCAAAGACACCAGCCTAGGGTCTGGGTACAAAACATATGGAACTTCAAACTATTATTTTTCCTTTATCTGACTAATCTCATACATGTAGCCTTATAAACACAGCACATTATTAAAAATCTGGTTAAAGTTATTTCAAACAAATATGCTGAGAAGAAGCAGTTATACACTCACTATTGACCGTATATATCCATTCCAAACCCCACCTTTGATCAGGTGTATCATTTCTCTTTTTGTAGCTGGAAAGCCCTGAGGATGAGGCAACATCCTTGAGAAAGAGCAAGAAAGCACAAACATGGATAGCCTATATATCCTTAGTGAATTTTTTATACAATGTCCTTTAAATGAGTATTTACAATTTTTCTAATCGTCAGAGGTACTCCTGAGGAAGGGGGAAATTAAATGCCATATTTCAGTGCTTTTTCAAATTGTGGTGTATACGCTGCAGTCAGGTGATAAGAGTTTAAATTTTATAACATCAGACTATGAATCCATTCTAAATAGACTGATTAAAATAACAAAAGGTCCTAAACTACATGATTTTCAAGTTTAGACGTGATACAGTAAGTAAGAATTGTTGCCCTCCATGGCAAAGGTAAGAGGAGCCACCAATCATGTTTGGTCTGGCCATAAAATGATTTCTTTTATCTTTTTTTAAGATTCAGCCAAGTGGTGTATAGTTAAGTACAGCAGTTCTTCTTCGAGTGATTGCTCATGTCAATTCCAACTCAGGTGTGCGCGCGCCGCGTGCACGGATCACCGGAAAGTCTTCCCCTAGCTTACCCGCAGGGACGGCTGCGGCCACCAGGGGGCGCCCAACCACCCCTGCATATATATCCCAGCCGGCCCTGCTTCCCTCCAGTTCCTTCTTACCGCCCTGACGGTCACTGGAACAGCTTGCTCGCACGCGTAGCCAGCAATTTGTTTTCCCTTAGCTAGTTAGTGTATACAGTTTATAGTAGTTTACTTAGTGTAGAGAGACAGGAAACAGTACGGGCCAAGGGCCCCGAACCGGGGCATGCCTGGCTTCAAGGCCTGCCTCGCATGCAGTAAGTTTATGCCCAAGGACGACCCGCACTCCTCGTGCTTGAGGTGCCTGGGCGAGTCCCATCTGAGGGACAAGTGCAGAATTTGTAAGAGCTTCAAGTCCCACACACAGAAGGAGAGGGAACAGAGGCTCAAGCTCCTGATGATGGAGGAAGCCCTCCGTCCAGCGGAAACCGGGGAACCCAGCTCCGGTAGGGCTGAGCGTAAGGACTCTGAAAAAGAGCCCCGGCACCGCCACCCAGCGGCACCGCCGGCCCCGACAGGGGGGCACCGCCGGCACCGGTCGCGCTCCCCGGTACCGGTGAAGAGGAAGAAGGGAGAAGGGGACACCTCGCCACCCCGCAAACAAGCCAAAGTAGGGTCAAAGGTGCGGCCCGAGGCGGGGCACTCGACCCAAGCGGCACGCCCAGCGGCACCGTCGACTCCGGCACCGACGCAAGGGCCGTCGAGACCGGTATCGGAGCCATCCCAACGCGGGATATACTGGAGGAGGACCTTCAGCTTCCCTCCACTCCAGAAACCTTTGAGGCGGCCAGGGAGCTCATCGAGGACACGGCACCGCCGACCCACAGTGAGGTGCGGGCACCATTACCATCCCCGAGGTCCTCCGTCTCCTCGAGGGGGAAACCTACACCACTGATCCCTCCATCCCGGCACCGCTCCCCGGTATGGCACCGCTCCCCGAGCCGGCACCGTTCCCCGGTGCAGCAGCGCTCACCGGCATCGGCACCGGCACCGGCACCGGCAAAGCAAGGGTCCCAGTCACCTAGGGATGCCCGTACGCGGCCCGGAACCTCACCACCGCGCCGCACCCCGGTACCGCCCATGGTCGTGGCAGCGGCAGGGGCTCCGCCGTACCGTTCCCCATGGCACCGGAAACCATCGGGAACGAGCGGGAAGCGCACTGTGCCGGACAAGCCACGGCACCGTTCTCCGGCACCGCCCGGCTCAGCTCCACCATGGTCCCCGCAGAGCCACTTTTCCTCGGGGTCCGAGGAAGGCTCAGAGACTTTCCAGGCCAGCAAGAGAGAAGGGCAGCGCTCCGCCCAGCAGTGGCCCCAGTGGCAAATGCCCCCTCAATGGCCCTTTTGGACCCCATGGGCATACCACCAGTCGCAAGGCTCATGGGCAGGCCGCTCCTCCTCGAGGGGTACCCGGGCACGGCCCTCGCAGTCAGTGAGTGCTCCCCGAGATCTAGGCTCTGACGAAGAGTCAGTAGGGACACGGAGCCACGCAACAGAGGGGGCCCCGGACTCCGTAACAGTTCGTCAGTCCCCTGGGGAAGCTCAAGGGGAATCCTCCTCCTCCCCACCGGACGAGGCGGTAGCGGGGGCCACTCCAGCGTCGCGACCCAATGATAGCAGGACCCACCAGGAGCTGCTCAGAAGAGTGGCAAGAAACATGGGTCTGCAAGCGGAGGAGATAACAGAGGAGGAAGACCCGATGGTGGACATTCTAACTCCTGAAGGCCCCGCTAGAGTGGCTTTACCCTTAATAAAGACTATAAGGGATACCATGAAAACCCTCTGGCAAACCCCCGCCTCAATTCCGCCCACCGTTAAGAGAGTGGAGCGGAAGTACTTTGTGCCCGCTAAGGGTCATGAGCACTTCTACACTCACCCATCACCGGGCTCGTTGGTGGTAGCGGCAGCCAACGAAAAGGAACGCCAAGGGCACCAGGGGCCCTCCCCCAAATCAAGGGACACCAAGAAGTTAGACTTGTTTGGGAGGAAGGTCTACTCGACCGGGGGCCTACAGGTAAGGATAGCGAACCAACAGACTATCCTTAGCCGCTACACCTTTAACTCTTGGACAGCCCTAGAGAAGCTCTCAGCGGTAGTCCCTCAAGATTCAAGGGAGGGTCTGTCTGCAATGGTGAAGGAGGGTAAGGTGGTATCTAGAGCCCTCCTGCAGTCAGCATTAGATGCGGCGGACGCCACAACCAGAGCCATGGCGTCCGGGGTCACAATGCGACGGAATGCATGGCTCCAGGTGTCGGGTCTGCCCCACGAGGTTCAGATGACCATTCAGGACCTACCCTTCCAAGGGCAAGACTTATTTTCGTCCCAAACCGACGCCAAACTACAGACCCTAAAGGACTCACGGGCCATGTTAAAATCATTGGGCCTGCATCCCCCAGCTCCGCAAAGGTGCCCATTCCGCCCCCAACCTCCCCAGAGACCATTTCAGTCCAGGGGAGACATGGCCAGGCGTGGGAGCCGCAACAACCGGCACTCAGGCCAGAGGCAGAACAACTCTAGGAACCGCTCGCGTAACCAACCGGGGCCTAGAAAAAACTTTTGAAGGTACGCCAGAGGACGGCGTGACAATAAAAAAACGGATCCGCCCCTTTTCCCAGCCGTTTGGCGCCAGATTAGCCCGGTTTTACCGTGCATGGTCCAACATTACATCGGACCAATGGGTTTTACGCACGGTCAGGCATGGTTACTCGCTCCAATTTTCGGTTATGCCGCCATCCCGACCCCCCCCCGCCCTCCCCAGCCCCTCTTCGGGGACCCCTCTCACGAACACCTCCTCAACACCGAGGTGGAGCGCCTTCTGACATTGGGTGCGATAGAGGAGGTTCCAAGAGACAGAAGGAGGAAAGTGTTTTACTCCCGTTATTTCCTGATTCCCAAACCAAAAGGGGGACTGCGCCCTATTCTAGACCTCCGAGGTCTAAACAAGTTCCTCCAGAAGAGGAAATTCCGAATGACCTCGCTAGCCTCCATCATCCCGTCCCTGGATCCGGGAGATTGGTACGCCGCCCTCGATTTAAAGGATGCATACTTCCACATTGCGATCCTGCCAAGGCACAGACGGTTCCTCCGTTTCCAGGTGGGCCACCGCCATTTTCAGTTCGCGGTTCTACCCTTCAGGCTAGCAGCAGCTCCTCGAGTCTTTACGAAGTGCCTAGCGGTAGTAGCAGCCCACCTGAGGAGACGGAACGTCCAAGTGTTTCCGTACCTGGACAACTGGCTCTTGAGAGGCCGCTCCCCACAAGAGACCAGGTCGCACCTCGAGGTGGTCCAATCGACATTCGACAGCCTGGGCCTCATGATCAACGAGGAAAAGTCCACGCTGGTCCCATCCCAACGCATAGAATTCATAGGAGCGCTGCTGGACTCGGAGAAGCCAAAAGCCTTCCTACCACGGACTCGATTCCTAAAGATAAGGGAACTAATCGAGGACTTATCCAACCACCCCGACCCCGGTCAGGGCTTGTTTGAGACTTCTAGGCCACATGGCCTCGTGTACCTATGTGGTGAGGCATGCCCGCCTCTGGATGAGGCCTTTACAGGCTTGGCTGGCTCAGGTATACCGCCCAGCCAGAGACTCCCTTGATGCCATGGTGTGTGTTCCCCAACACATTCGGGATACACTTCCTTGGTGGTGCAACCGGGACAACGCTTGCGAAGGTCTCCCCTTCCAGGAACCTACTCCATCGGTGACTCTGGTGACAGATGCATCGGATGTGGGGTGGGGAGCTCATCTGGGCACGCTCAAAACCCAGGGGAAATGGGATCAGTCAGAGCTCCGCTTGCACATCAACTTGAAGGAGTTGAGAGCGGTGCGCCTGGCCTGCCAGGCATTCGAGGTCGACCTGAGGGGCAGGACGGTGATGGTTCAAACGGACAATACCACCGCCATGTATTATGTGAACAGGCAGGGCGGAGCCCGCTCCTCCCTCCTGTGCAGGGAAGCCCTCGACCTGTGGAATTTCTGTATAGAGCATTCGATCCACCTGGTGGCAGCATACTTACCCGGCCGCCAGAACTCAATTGCGGACAGCCTCAGCAGGCGTTTCACGACACACGAGTGGTCTCTGCGGGAAGATGTGGCAGCGGACATTTTCCGCAAGTGGGGAGTTCCCCAAATAGACCTGTTTGCATCGGCGGCCAACAGGAAGTGCGAGAACTTCTGCTCCTTCAGGAGCCGCGACCCCAGATCGCGGGCAGATGCGTTCGCGATCAGTTGGTCGTACCGCCTTCACTACGCTTTTCCTCCAACGCCCCTCATCCACAAGGTGCTGCTCAAGGTGAAACAGGACAAGGCGAAGGTCATTCTTATAGCACCAGAATGGCCTCGCCAGCATTGGTTCTCAATGCTAAGGAACCTGTCAATAGTATCCCCCATTCCACTGCCCCTCTTCCCAGACCTGATATCGCAGAACCAGGGAGCCCTGAGACACCCCAACCCCGAGGTACTGCATCTCAAGGCGTGGCTGCTCAGTGGCTGAGCAGGGATGAGTGTCAATGCTCGGAGCAGGTGCAAGAGATCCTGCTAAATAGTAGAAAGCCCTCGACAAGGCTCACTTATCAGGCAAAGTGGAAGAGGTTCACGGAATGGGCAAAGGCAAACGAGATGCAGGCGGCCTCGGCCTCCACACCGAGAAAGGTTTATAGATTTCCTATTGGTATAAAGACCAAGGCTGTGAAGAAAGTGGGCCAAATTTTTGTCCTGACGCACACCTTCCCATTGACTTCAGTGGGGCTGAGAGGATGTACGTTCAGGGGCATTTGGCCCACTTACTGAAGTTAACTACAGCTGGTCAAATAAACAATATTCTTTATGAGTTTAGCCCCTTTTTATGTTTTGAGAGTAGTTTGCACGAAACCCTGATTTTGGTTAATGTTTTTGTTAGTCATCAGTATTCAAGCAATGCTGATAAATACATTCTCGGTCTTTTGGTTGTTCCTGAATTGTTCATTTCAGCTATTTAGTATTCCCTATATGTGTTAGGGTCATTTAAGACACATTATTTATTGGCTTTGATTCACTGCTGGATTAAAAGACTTGATAAGCAGAAGAATACAACACTGAAGTTCACAACATTTGTGCTAAAATAAATGAAAATGTCAAGACAAACATTCACAAATTTGTGGTGGTCATTCAGATACTCAAGATGCATAATAAGCTTACACCAATCATTACTAACAACTCATTGCTTTTATTTATGAAAATATTAGTGAAATCACGTTTTAGGTTCAAATAATTCAACTGATTCTTTTAAAAATAAATCAGCACCAACACCTTTAGTTAAACAAGTGTTTTGTTTTGTGTTTGGTTGAAAATGAAATTAAAATATTTACATGTGTAAAATTCTTTCTGGTAAGAACTAGTTTAATGGGCACCTTTGCTTGTATAATGACAAGTTTCAGACAGGCAGGAATGTGTTTGTGTGTTCTGCCATTCATTTACATTTCACTCTTACTGCTGATTATGTTCTTAATGTAGTAAATGAGAACGCTTCAACACACCGGAAAAACTTCTTTCTACACTGCTCTTTCTTTGGAATTAGTGGCAATATTCTGTGGCTTGTAAATGGATGTGGCTGCTTAAAAGCTTTCATAACATAACTCTGAAGCGCCATTAGTGCATTAAATCAAGTTTAATCAAACACGGTATTTAAAAACTTTCCAGGCTGCACTAGAAGAGCTACATGGCTCCGGTCACATTCTATAGCACATATCATTAAACTGCAGTAGAGCTTTATGTCAAACTGCTCTTTGTCAATAACAGCAGCCAGTAAATCTGCAAATGTTACAACTAACCAAGAACCCAATTTCAGTCTACTGCAAATAGGCAACTGAGATATATTTGATTTGAGAATGTTGCTAATCTAGCTGTGAAATTCTTAAATTTTACTCCCATAACAAGCCATCATTTATCCTGAAAAATAGATTCTTATAACTGCATAGCAGATTGCATTGAGCAATTAAAACACAATAGGGCTATTTGGCAGGATAGTCCAGGAGTTCAGTTCAATGTTCCCACCTTTTTCTTTTTACACACTTCAGATTAGTTAACAGACATTCTGCCAGGATCTATATTTCAGCTTTTTTTCCTCTTTAAAGAAGTGGTGGGGAAAGGCAGTCAGAAAAGAATTTGCATTATTACAAAATAAAGTTACACTATGGTTATTAAGAGATAGCTGTCTACAGTCAAAGCTATACCTACAATAAGACAAATCTAAAAAACTTAGTTGTAATATGAATTCTAGGCATGGAAAATTCTACTACGTGTTCAGTGGCAGGTACATGGTCAAGGATTAACCACTAAATTTACAGAGCATACATTATTGCCACTCAAGTATTATAGCAGGGGATTCAAATATACTATCCTCTACATCAAAAGAGCCCATTCCACCATATTGATTTTGGCTGCCTTTATCATTCTGTTTTGTACTCCATGCTTTCCACTGCATCTTTAGGACTTCTAATTATACGCAAGGAGATGCAAGCTTGATGGTCATTTACTATATTTTGGTTTTGCAGGGCTGGACATTGCATGTCAAGTGATCATTTCTGATTTTGAGATTAATCTTTGGGTCAGAAATGCACTTTAATACTCCAAAAAATTTCTACTTCTCTTAGAGAAGGCCATTTACTTCCATGGGAAATACCACTAGAAATAGGAACATCACTCAATCCTTAGAAAACTTAAATGGCTAAAGAACTCTTTAAAGAAAAAATGGGTCTACTCAGACATATCTATATATAGTCTGTTCAATGAAAGGAAAATGTCCTTTTACCACTACTATGAACAATTTGCAGTGAATCAGAAGGGCAGCCAGCAGATATGTATGTTATCTTTAGCAAATAATAAACTTCATATCAAAGGCTCATCCCACCCAACATGAAATCTAGAAAAGAGACAGCAAATTGCACACTAAATTAAGAGAATAATTTTTAATCTAAAAAGTTCCTAATTATTCACGAATACCCCAATGGTAATTTAAATGTCCCATGAAAAGCCTCTTCGGAAGAACAGGTTTCTAAACACTGTCATACAATACTTCTGTCCAAATGTTATCCCAAATGAAAGATTACTGACATTATTGCTGATTGAGGACAGGGATCTTACCACAGCTCTGTGGTTGTATAAACATGAAAATAACTGCAACTAAATATGAGAAACAAGGCAAAGATCGACACCTGTGTATGCAGAACTGTAAAACAATCTGCATTTTGCTACTACAAAACCAAACAACAACATTCACTTAAAAAGAATAAAAAGTAGCAGCTGTACAGATGCAGCAAAATGACTTCCTAATGAAGGAAAATTATTGTCACAGTGTCACTTCAAATGTGCCCACTCTATACAGTATGTGGGGGAGCAGAGAATACTTTTAGTGTTGTATCATCAGTTTGTTTTCACACACACACAGACCCCAACCCTAGAACTATTCCGCCTCAAAGGGTGGTGTAAGCAAAGGCAAAATTGTGTCGTTTCCGCAACACAAAATTAAGTTAGAACATGCAAGTGTGGCAAAACTCCAGAAGAATGGGTAAGACTCACTAGTTTCTACTTTTATAAAGAGTTCTACAAGATTTAGCAGGTTGAAGGAAAGATTGCTGTCAAATTCCTTAAGACAAGATGGGGAAAATAAAACCTTTCATTGAACCAACTTCTGTT
This sequence comes from Pelusios castaneus, assembly GCA_007922175.1. Classification (NCBI taxonomy): domain Eukaryota; kingdom Metazoa; phylum Chordata; order Testudines; family Pelomedusidae; genus Pelusios; species Pelusios castaneus. Next base: position 449,198 of record ML685863.1, on the reverse strand, counting down.
GGTGAGAGAGAAGTTTCTGAACTACGCAGAACTCTTCTTTAAAAAAAAGGGATAAAATACATGATACTAAACGTATCTATATCACTTTAGCTTTTTTCAAAGAGACCAAGTTCTATAATACTCAAGAACATAGCTACTATTAATTAGCTGTTATTGTAAGTTAAGGTCCTTCCAAAAGGACTTATGGCTTAAATGCAGTTCCTGACACTTATAAAAAAAGCCCATAAAATGCCAGCCTCTATAATAGCCTCTCACATTCAAACTCCCCATTCCTTGCCTTCACACACAAAGGTGTTTTTACTAGAAGCAGGGGTATGAAAGGCAGGTATCTGGTGCTTTCAGAATAATGAGGCTCTTTAGCCTGGGTAGAGGGAGTTAGAGCAGCCTATGTAGGAAGAGAAATGGTGATCACAATCCATCAGCCACAGGTTAAACAAACTGGATGCTGGGTTGTAGCAACATCAGTATCTCCTGTTGGTGGTTCACCAGTTCTATAGCAACAAGACGGGAAAAGAATGGATGTGTACTTAGTCTGAATGGGCAAAGACCCTTTCTCTGCGGTGTATGGATGTGTTCTGCTTTTTGTGTCATGTTATCAAAGGTCAGTAATAGACTCCAGTTATAAAGAGGAGTGAGTCTGGCCTCTACATTTCTGCTGCAGGGACTGCTACCAATGGTGGGGGGCCATTTCAGCCCCATGCCAAAATAACAAACAAGTCTAGGAATTTACATATTAACAGTAAATAAAATCATTATGTTAAGCAGCAGGATTACATCTGACCCTGAATTCAAGAGATGGAAAATGAATATGGCTCCCCCCTCCCCGCCCCAGACAGCATACTGAATCCTCAGGAGGCCTTCCTGACTTGTAAGACAAAAAACATTCATTTGGGGATGTAAGGAACAGAGGTAAACTCCCTCTTTCTCCATCTCAAGAGCCAAGGAAACCAAGTGACTTGATCTGTGATAAGTTAAAAAAAGCTGGAAATGAGTCTGTAGGTGACAGAAATCATCTTGAACAGAGACTGTATCTTGTTATATTAAGTTTTAGAATTTTAGGTGCAGGTTTTCACTTTTATTTACTACCTTTGCATCTTTTACTTGTTATTACTTAATCCATGCTCTTTCATTAACAAACTTGTTTTACTTTTTCAATTCAATGCTGTGTTTGAATGAAAGGGTGTATCCACCCCAATTAAACTAATAAGCTGTGATGTACTAAGTTGTTAGCATTCTTATGGCTATAATGACCGACACTGACTTTAGCATTAAGGAAGCTGAAGAGCAAAATGTTGCATTTGCCAATACTGACTGTTGCATTAATGCTAATATTTAGTTCAAGTTGAATCCATGTTGTCCATCAGAAAGAAGGCTGCAAACAAGAAATCTGTAGCATGCAAAGCCAGAATGGTGTATTTCAATGAGTTGACGGAGTAAGCCCATGTCTATATATGTGGCCAGAAAGGAAAGACAAGTGTTCCCATAATTAATGCACTGTCAAAGTATTCAGACAGCAGGTCAAATTAATGCTCTGCTAAGGACTCTGGGATATGCCCCCGTAGTCCTACCGCCTCATTCAATTGAGTACAACAGTGCAGAAGCAGCAACTTGAGTACTCATGTACTTTTACCTGAACTAGGCCAACCCGAATGATCACACACAAGCATCACTCATCCATGTTTGCACTGAAGACCTATTCTAAGGAACAATACCCCTGAGAGGCAGATAACCAAGAATCTCCATTTTATAGCTCATTTAATAAAGTTACTGGGCCAAAGCCCAGAAGTGGCAAATATAATCGATAGAAGAGACACTTAAATCTGTGAAGAGAAAAGCCTCCACAAGCAACTAAAGCTTTTTAAGCATATTTATCAAAGTTGACGCTATAAATTATTGTAGTGAACTCAAGCTGCCAAAGAGCTAGAAAACAAACCCTTGAGGTAATTATATGTCCTCACATCCTAACCTGCTCTAACTTGATCCAAGGGCACATACATCTTTACTGCATGACGGCCGCCTCTAGGTAGCAGTCAGTCTTTTTCAAAAAGAAGAAAAGTTGAATCCTTAATCCCCTCCACAGCTGCTAATTTGTCCATTTAAAAGTACTGTGCCAGATGTAGAATTGAAAATAAATCCCCTCCCTATTAGTTGCCCAAAACAAAACTGTTTATTACAAAAAAAAAAAAAAAAAAAAAAAAAAAAAAAAAAAAAGCTACTCACTTCTCGTAACTGCTGTTCATCAAGATGTATTGCATGCATCCATTGCAATGTACGAGTACATGTGTCTTGTGCAATAAGAGCTTCACCTCCCATATCATAAGGGCAGCTCCACCCTCCCATCACCTTGTGCTCCATATTTAGAATATAAACACTGTAGTCAACCTGCCCCTCCTTTAACCTGTGGATGGTAGGTTCCAGTGTGTTGGGGAAGAAGGGCGGGTTGTGTAATGGACAAATATAACATCTCGAAGAACAGTTACAAGAAGGCAAGTAACCATGTTTTCCAACTAGTGCTTGAACATGCCCACTACACTGTAGATGACTTCCCAAACTTACCAAAGGCAATGGAGTTTGGAGCCTCACTGGAAGAGGGACTGGAAGACTGCTTTCTTGAAATCTATATGCCCTTCAAGAACTTTCAAGCAACAGGTATGATATAAATAAGTGCTCCAAATACCAATATTTAAAAATATAATATCCATGGAATAAACTGACTGAACTCACTTTAAAAAAAAAAAAAAAGTCAGGTAAGAATAAGAATACAACTGAAGAAAGAGCTGCCTGGCCAGAGATTAATTTATACATACTCCTTATTTGAACAACATTTCATTCATACTTGGCTTCATTCTTCAGCTCCTCGCTACCTTTAATCACATTTGGCTATATGTACTGTATGTTCCAATGAGTCAATGATTAGTGTCATATGCTACAATGATTCTATGACAAATTTATCAAATGATGTGGCAGGCTTTCCAGTAACTATGACTGTAATTAGGCAATTCTTTATATTTCAGTTACATAAGCTCTTGGTGACTAGAATTTCTGACTAATGTTCAGATTAGTTATCTTATTTTTAGATTACCAAAAAAAGTATTTGTATAAGCTTTTAAACAATTGGTTATTTAAAGTTAGGCTCCTATGTTTGTATTTCAGGCAACTAAATAAGCAGTCCAATTCTGATTAAGTGCTAAGCATCCAGCAGATCCAGATAAAGTCAGTGGGCTTCTGCATTGGAGTGAGGATCCAGTGACTTGGGGAGACAAAGATCAGAGCACTGGTTGGCAGCTGAAAGCATCAGATGATTTTACCAAAACTATTAGGTTAGATATCATTAATACATGACTAGGATAGTTAAACCTCCATTATTATTTTATTCCAACCTGCATATATCTGGCTTGATTTTAAAAAAATAGATATATCCATATCGATCCTTCAGGGAGAATCACATACGATTTTAAACATTTAGCAAAAATCATAGAATCATAGACTCTTAGGGTTGGAAGGGATCTCATGAGGTTATCTAGTTCAACCCCCTGCTAAAAGCAGGACCACTCCCCCTAAATCACCCCAGCCAGGGTATTGTCTAATCAGGCCTTAAATGTTTCCAAAGATGGAGATTCCACCACTTCCCTAGGTAACCATTCCAATGCTTCACCACCCTCCTAGTGAGAAAGTTTTTCCTAATATCCAACCTTGACCTCCCCAGCTGTAATTTGAAACCATTGCTCCTTGTTCTGTCCTCTGTTACTATCGAGAACAGCCTACCTCCCTCCTCTTTGGAGCACCCCTTCAAGTAGTTGAAGGTTGCTATCAAATCCCCTCTCAGTCTTCTGTTCTGCAGACTAAATAAACCTAGTTCCTTCAGTATCTCCTTGTAAGTCATGTGCCCCAGCCCACTAATCGTTTTCGTTGCCCTCCGCTGGTCTTTCTAATTTGTCAACATCCTTTCTGTAGCAGAGAGCCCAAAGCCAGACACAGTATTCCAGATGTGGCCTCACCAGTGCCAAACAGAGGGGAATATTCACATCTCTCGATCTGCTGGCAACACTCCTACTGATGCAGCCCAATATGCCATTGGCCTTTTTGGCAACAAGAGCTCACTGTTGGCTCATATCCAGCTTCCCATCCACCATAACCCCCAGGTCTTTTTCTACAGTGCCTCTACTTCTCTGTTACAGCATCTTCATGTTGTGTTACTGCTGCCAGAGGGATAACTTTTGGTGTCTTACTAGTTAATGTTTATTCAACTGGTCACCACATCGTTAAATACTACTTGACTCATAGAATGTAATGATTTCTTCAAGTAAATGCTCAGGAAATGACTGGCATTAATTTGTTTTACCTGATTTGGTTTTATTGCTAACAGAGGCCTTCTTTGCCCATGGACAGAAAACTGAACTGCAACAAATTTTAATACACACATGAAAGCCCAGCTTAGCAAACCTCAGGCTGGGATAATTTAATTGGAGTTGGTACTGCTTTGAGCTGGAGGTTGGTCTAGATTAGTGTTTCTCAACCTTTTTGACAGGCAGGGACCAGCTTCCCGTACTGTGTCAAGGAGATCTCAGGTTTCCTATACTGTGTCAGGGAGATGTCAGGGACCGGCACCAGTCCATGGACCTATAGTTGAGAAACACTGGACTAGATGACCAACTGAGGTCCCTTCCAACCCTAATATTGTATGAATTATTTTTAGTGATAATGTAGATTAGAAAAATATTTTAATTCAAGTTCCCTGTAATGAAGCAGAGGCACTCTTCTCATGCATAAAGCTGAAACAAACTACAGCAGAAGAGCAAGGTTACCAAAAAAGATGTATTGGGATAAATGAAAAATTAGCTTCAATTCTCAGTGTGGCCCCTGCTCATGCTACCCAACACGTAGAGTTAGGCAACAGAGTTATTAAAAATTGTCTTAAAATGGTTTCTAGACAGGGGTTGACATCATTTTTCACATCAGGGTCTCAAATAAGTACCAGCAGAAATAGTTTGGTACTCAGATATCAGCCATCACCTTCATCTAACCCGCATGCTAGGAAGCAGCAGGGAGGCAGTTTTTTGCACTTGTTTTTTCACTTCCCCCCTCCCCCCACTTTTCTGCACTGTTGTACTTTTTTATTGTTTTGGTAGCACAAGGGTAGGGTAGAAACCTGGGGGGGCGGGGCTGGGAAGGGGTGGGTTGCATTGTTCGCCTTTGTTTTTATGTATTCCTTTTTTACTTGGTAATGTGGCGAAAGGATGGGAGCTGGGAAGGGAAGTTTTGGTCAAGTGGCTGCTGAGCTCCAGCAGGGCATCCCTGGGCCAGCTGGGCTTGGCTAGCCCGGTCACTTTAAACAGGCACCAAAGCCATTTATCCAGAGACCATCTGCTCGTGGTGCCTCTTTTATCCAAATTTAGTAGAGTCCACACGCCACAGCTTTCTGGAGCATACACCGGCTAGAGTCTTAGGGAATTCTGGGGCTTGTAGTCCTATGGTACAGGGGATGCGGAGCTGCTGTTCTCTTCCTTTGCAAGAGTACTACAACTCCCAGGAGGGAAGAGTGGAGCAGGGAGGGAGGGAGAGCAACTGTGGCATTAGCTTCTGGCCCAATCGCTGTGGACCCAGGTGGTCGGAGGGGAGCGGGGCCCGTTTACAGTCTCTGACTAGTCTGTACTGTTGGAGAAAGTTTGCAGTGCACTTTTAAAAATGTTACCTGCGCATTCATACCTGCATACCGTTTGTGTTAATCCCTGTTTATAGCAATAACCTCATGTTCTTGTGTTTCACCTATATGAGAGGTCTATTTAAAGAAAATACATAGAAGAGGAGGAATGTGGAGACATGTGAGAGAGCAATATCTAATGCCCCCAAAATGGCTTTTTTCTTTTTTAGCACATTAAAAAAACTACAGCCACCTACCCCAAATAAAATTTAGTGTCACTAGTTATCCAAGTGCTTACATGCAAAGCCCCTCTTGTGAAAGGGAATGTCATTTCTGAAAACAATGCTATTTCAAAGGAAACTGGGCTCTTGAATGTAGCTGCTATCAGGAGCAAAATGGTAGACATTCCTTTGTGCTACCCAAACCGCTCCTTTCTTCTCCAATGAGTATAACAGCTCATGTGATTCTGACTAGTTTGAGATGCTGAAGATCCCTCCCACAGACACACTTCTCTAAAATCCCTGTGAATGTTAGTATTACGGAACAGTTAATTTTTTGCCAGGCCTATTCATAGGTTTTTGGGCACTTTTTCTATAGCTGAACTTTTGGACCGACCAAGCCCACAGCTGTGACTCCCTGCCTTCTGATTTCAGTGACCCATAAATGTGAGAAAAGTACTTCTACTAATTAAAAAATGTTTCTATCTCAGACTGGACTTTAGACTCATGACCAGTCTATTGATTTCTGGGGTGCATGGCAGGTCCAATTGTGAAGGGGTGGGAAGCCAAAGCCACCCCAGCTGCTGACAGATAGCTGCAATTGCTCAAAGCTCCAAATGAGCTGGTTGTTTGCAATGGAGCCAGCTACTCCGCTGGTCAGCCAACATGCCCCCCGCCCCCATTGTAGTCAAACTTACGCGCAAGAGTGAGTCAGTGTGGCACAAAAGCAAGTAAGTCCTGCTTTCTTACCACCACATTGACAGACTCCTCCTCGACCTTTAGTCAAGTCACTTAACCTTCCTGTGTTTGTTTCCTTTCTCCGTAAAAGAGGTTAATATTTACCTTCCTGGGATATCATGATCATCAGAGAAGGATTGTAAAGTGCTAATGTTCAGCAGAACGCCTATATAACCTTCCAGTAGCTGCAGGCAAAACAATGCTCAGGCTCTAGTTCACACTGAGAACTGTCCCTTACAGGATCATTTTCCAGATCACAGGGAATGCCCACTGGGGGATGCAATGAACTAGATTAAGCTCAGGCAAAGACCAGACACAGTACCAATGCAAAATGGAAGACTCCAAGGCCAGAAGGAACAACTGTGATCAAGTAGTCTGTCCTCCTGTGTAACACGGGCCATAGAACTTCCCCAGAAGAATTCTAAGGGCACATCTTTTAGAAAAACATCCAATCTTGATTTTTAAATGGTTAGTGATGAAGAATTCATGATTGTTCCAACTGTAAACTGTTCCAATGATTAATTATTCTCACTGATCAAAACGTACATCTTATTTCCAGTCTAGCTTCAACTTCTAGCTATTTGATGGTCTTATACACCTTTCTCTGCTAAATCAAAGAGCTCATGTATTTGTTCCCACATAGGTACTTACAGACTGTAATCAAGGTGTCTCTTCACCTTCTTGTTAAGATAAATGGATTGGGCTCTTTGAATTTTATCACTGGAAGGCAGATTTTCTAATCCTTTAATTATTCCTCATGGCACTTCCCTGACCCCTACTCAGGTTTTCAACAGAAGAGAGGGCATAACTGAAATAATTTTCCTGAAGTGGGGCTCAGCTTTCAAAAGCTTGGGAAATGCTGCCCTACAGCACTTAAAATGGTGACAATTATACACATTTGGCACAAGCAACTAAATTACATTTCTCCTATAGTGATAAAACATGAGAGAGGCAACTATACCCTCCACATTCATTTTTATAAACTAAATAATCAGTTAAGTACTTAAGTGCACTAAAGAATTTTCAGTGATCCCTCCCAAAATAACATCTGCCTGTGCATGGTGATACAATCATGGCAGATGAGATGTTTACATCTGGGATTAGGGGAAAATTCCTTGAACTCTTTTGCCAGATCACCTAAACACTTTCCAAGTTAGCTTTAATAGGCATTTGGATTAATGATCAATATTTGCAAGAGAGAGACAGAGCTCTACATTTCTATATTATGTTAGGAGATTTAAAGAAATAGGGGGAAAACATTTTGAAGTTCATACCGGTGAACTTCTAAACATCAATCCAAAACAGTTTAAACAGCAAAGTAAAAACTAAGCTGAAAAAATAGATGGCAGAGGTCATTAGACATTTAACCTAAAAAATCCTTATTAAAACTGGATACCTATTCAAATTGTGATGTTTTGTCATCATAAGCATTTCTTCTGTTGGCCGTACTGTAGGAAGACACAAACATACACAGTACAATACTAAGGATTAGTTACACATAACGCTCAGGAAACATCACCTGAAATCTTTTGTTTATATTTTGTCTATTGCACTTTGTCCTCTGTTTAGTGTGTAAGCTCTTCAGGGTACAGACTGTATCTCCCTATGTGTTTATATTACATGAAGCACATTCTGGATCTCTTCAGATAAGAAATCAGGCTTTAAAAGTGCCACAAGACTCTGTTGTCTTTCTACAATAGACTAACACGGCTACCCCTTTGGATGCGATTAATAAATCTGTTAGTCTTTAAAAGTGCCACAAGACTCTGTTGTCTATCTTTTCACTGTTATATAAGTCTCAGATCCCACTAGCATGAAGCTCCTACTGACTGCACTCGATTAAAGAACCTGAAGAAAAGCTCTGTGTGAGCTCAAAAACTTGTGTCTCTCACCAACAGAAGATGATCCAATAAAAGATATTACCTCACCCACCTTGTCTCTCGAATAAAGACACTTAGTTTCAGGAGAAAGATATTAACAACTTTTGTCCTTACCTTGTTCCTTGCTCGTAATCAGAACCAGCAATCTACCGTATCCAAGGGTAGGAAAAACCAGCAGCATTAATGTAAATCCCAAATCTGTTTTACAGACCTCAGCATCTACCTTCCAAGCAGACACACAGCACAGCTGATGTTTCCAAAGGTTAGCAAAGCTTTAACGTAACTAAGAAGGTATTCAAAGAGCTGCTAGGTATAATGATGATTCATCCCAAAGACAGCTACAAAGAAATGCCTGTGGGTGAAAGAGGGAGGTTAAAAAAAACCCAAAACCTAAACTCCACCTATATCATCTCCACCCTTCAAGGTGGCTCTTTAAAAATTCTGTGTTCTAATGAATAGTCATAGTCCTGTTCAATGTGTTTATCCATTTGACATATTGATTTGCTATAGTAATATTTCAAGACCACAACAGGTTTAAAAATTCCTCCTAGAAAAAGAAATTTAAGCTTCTGTTTCACTCACTTAGAGCAAATAAAAGCATAAAAACGTTTACAAATATTTTACTCCAGAATCTTTAAAAAAATAAATAAATAAATAAATAAATTTAAAAAAAAAAAAGCCACACACACACACACACACACACACACACACACCAAAAAACCTCCCTAAAACTAAATCCCATACATTTTAGTGAATAAAGATGAATGATCCTATCTCAGAACAAAAGTAAGTGCACCTGGCTATAGATTTCAATTTGCTCTGTGTCATATCAACCCAATTAAGTTTCTTAAAAGCAAATAATCTGGAACTTTAACTGGAAATGGAAGAAGAAATAAGCAGATTTAGAGACGGGGTGATTTCAGCAGCAGAAGAGTCAACACAGGAGCGTTGAGTAACAGCCATGATAATGAACACTAATGCAGTGGCTGAGTTGATAAACAGGTTTGGCAGAGTTTAAACGAATAGACAAGATGTGGGATAAGCTCATGCAAAGAGGCCACATTACTGATGTGTAGGCCTCAAACTTTCAACAAGGAGCCAAACATTTAATACTTAACCAAACCTTGCAGGCTGGATCTCTCACAAGGGCAGATCTGCTCAGGAGAGTTTTTGTAACAACTTACGGCCTGGGTGAATGGACTATATGGTGGATAAGGAAATAGGCTAGATCATCTGACTCAATGGGCAATGATAAATGGCTCAATATCTACTTGGCAGACATAATAAAGCAGAGTATTCAGGGGTTGGTCCTGGGGCCACTTTTCTTCAACATCTTCATTAATAATCTGGAGGTTGGGGTGTATTGCACCATTGGCAAGTTTGCAGATGACACTAAGATATGGGAAGTGATAGATACCCTGGAGGGAAGGGAGAGGATACAGAGAGTGACCAAGATGGATTGGGCCAAAAGAAATGTAATAAGGTTCAACAGGAACAAGTGCAGAGTTCTGCATTTAGGAGGGAAGAGTCCCATGGGGGCTACAGACCAGGGACCGACTATCTAAGTGTAACCTTCGGGTGGGCTAAAATTCATTTAATTGCCCTTCTCCAGTGCCTCACAGAAATCAATCCCAATCCCTATGGAGAAAGCATCTGGAGATACAGGATCCAGTCTGTATGGGACTCTCAGCGAAGCTTGTTCAGAGCTACACTCCCACATTGAAATACTACTACAATAAACATAACAATGAACTTTATTAACTACTAACTAAATGAACCTTATCCTAAGAAAACAAAATACAATTAACCAAGAACAATCCCTACAGAAAACCCCGCAGGAAAGATACCCAAGAGTCCCAAAGTCTGTGTGGAGTTCACCCAACTCTCAGCTACAGTCTCTGTTCCAGTGTAGAGGCTTGAGTGGCAAGAAATAGCTGTCCTCTTCTTTCTTTGCTGGAATCCTCTGTAGCATTCCATGCAGGCTCTTCCTTCTCCTTTGCAACCAGCCCTCAGTCCCATATGCATGTCTGCAAGGTCTGCTGCAAATGACTCCATTACAGGGAGAAAACATCTTGTTCACTCCTGGCTCAGCTTCTCTCCAGAAAACTGAGCACATGGTCTCCTTTCAAGGCAGCCCCTGCCTCCTGTCTGCACAGACTGCTGCTCTCATGGGATCTGACTGACCACAGCAGGTCACACCAGCAGGACAACCTGTGGAGCATGCTCAAAATGCTACCACTCCCTGCTTCTGGAAGTTTCTAGTTGTGGGTAGCTAATGTGCCCAGCAACAGTAACCCACCCTCAGCAGGTCTCTCAGAGATAGCCTTTTCAGGCATATGGGTTACATAAGCAGCAGTCCAACCGAAAAAACCAGGGCATTACAGTAGGTGAAGCTGGATATGAATCAACAGTGTGCCCTGATTGCCAAGGAGGCTAATGGCATATTGATCTGCATTGGTAGGAACACTGCTAGCAGATGGAGGAACTATTGGCATTGGTGAAGCCACATTTGGTGTACTGTGTCTGGTTTTGGGCTCCCCACTACAGAAAGGATGTAGACAAATTGGAGAGAGTCCAGAGGAGGGCAGTGAAAATGATTAGGGGGCTGGGGCACATAACTTATGAAGGGAAGCTGAGGGACTTGGGCTTATTTAGCCTGAAGAAGAGAAGATTATACCGGGATTTGATAGTATCCTTCAACTACCTGAAGGGGGGGTTCAAAAAAGGATGGAGCTAGGCTGTTCTCAGAAGTGGCAGGTGACAGAAACAAGGAGCAATGTTCTCAAGCTGCAATGAGGGAGGTTTAGGTTCAATATTAAGAAAAACCTTTTCACTAGGAGAGTGGTGAAGCATTGGAATGATTTACCTTAGGAGGTGGTGGAATCTCTATCCTTACAAGTTTTTACGGCCTGACTTCACAAATTCCTGGTTGGAATAATTTAGTTGGTCCTGCTTTGACCAGGGAATTAGACTAGATGACCTCCTAAAGTCCCTTCCAGATCTAGTGTTCTATGATCTGCTTCCATGCTACCACTTCTCCAAGCATACCATGTTAAAGGTCTGTTGAAACTCAAAACACAAGAACAAACGGGCATTCTATAAAATTAAAAGATGGAAAATTCAAAAGGTGATAAAAGGAAATACTTTTGCACAAGAATGCATAATTAGACTGTGGAACTCATCAATGGCCAAGAAATTAACACAATTAAAAAAGGGACTGGACATTTAAATGGATAACAACAATATCCAGAGAAACAAACAGAACTCTGTGGCACTTTTAAAGACTAACAGATTTATTTATCGCATGAGCTTTCATGTGAGAAAATCCCACTTCATCAGATGCTTGGAAGATAGGAAACTTACAGAATAGGAGGAAATTAAATGCAAGGAAGTGTATGACATAGGATCAGGTCAGGCAGTAACAGCAAATCAAAATAGATATTAGGATTCAAATACTGGGGACCAGCACATAGAGGTCAAATCACCTGTTGTAATGAGAAAAAAAATCCGTAGTCCCTGTTTAACCCCAAGGCAACTGAGTTGAATTTGCATATAAATTCAATTTCTGCAGTTTCTCTTTGAAGCTATGATTTGTTACTCATCTATTTCAGCACAGCTATTAGCAAGTCGTCTGTTTGTTTCTCTGCAACAGATTAACATGGCTACCGCTTTGGAACTTAACAATATCCAGAGTTATAATTAATTATACCAATATTTTTGGGAGGGATATTAAACCTGCACCAAGGCTTACAGAAGTCTCTTATCTATTACAGTTTAGTCCGAGACCTAATGTGGGAGCAGATTATCCAGTCTCTGCATACTTTGGGGCTCTTACCTCTTCCTGGAGAATATTTAGTAATGGTCACTGTCAGAGACAGGATACCGGACTAGGTAGAGTGATCTCAGGTCCGATCCAGTGTGGTAATTCCTATGTTCCTAAGTGCAGAGACATACTAATTAACTAAATCTCAAGGTGGTTTGCCCAGTTTGAATTTAGGTGAAGGCTGGGGATTTGGGTACATTTTGCTGAACTAGCTTCAATAATCTCTTTTCTACAGTTTATCATCAAGAAGGAAGAACTGGCAACATCAGAGCAGTGAGAAAACTGTGATGTGCAACAGAGATAAGAAATGTTTGAAAACCGAGAAAAAGAAAAAGCATTACAATGAAAGTCACTTATTCAAAGTGTGCCATTCATAATTATCATAAGTTTCAGGGTAGATGAGTTTTTTTCCTGGTTAGCCCTATCAGCTTCTCCTTCTGTTTCTTCTCTCACCACAATGACCATGTGCAGATGAAACCAACACAAGATCTGCTACTATGGTCAACCAGACTCTAGAAGCCACTTTACGAGTCAAAACAAACGACAGGAGAGCCTGAATGGGGCAGTGACAGCCAATCACGAAAGACAAAGGAGATCTGAAGACAGACAAGAAGGCTGCATGCCATGTTTCTGTAGCCATCTTGGTCCCAGGATATTAGAGAAACAAGGTAGATGAGGTATCTATCGAACAGTTTGTTCGATTTTGTAGTTAGCTATGATGTTCTGAGTACCTTCCCAAGACCTAAAGAACAGCTCTTTGTAGCTTGAAAGCTTGTCTCTTTCCCCAGAAGAAGTTGATCCAATAAATGATATTACCTCTCCCGTCTTGTCTGACACATGACTGCCTTCAGTTGATAGTGATGGGAACTGGTGTTTTAGAGCTCTAGATTAACAGCTTTTGTTTGTTCTTAAAGTATTAAAAGCATAACATACATCCCTCTTATGAGCCTCACTGCCCAGAAGAACACTTGATCTGCATCAAGACTGATCAAGTCTTTACACTGAAGAGGGGGAATAGATTGGCCAGCTCAGAGAGGCCTAAGTCCCCACCCACAATAGCATATCAGCAGCAGCTTTACAAAGAAAATCCCAAGATAATGTCCTAACGCTGGTTTCTAGTGGGACAGCACAAGATGCTGCTGTAGGTAATCTGATTATAAAACAAGTCTTTCCGAAATCATCTAATGCTATTATCTCTTGCAAGGGGCTGCACTGACTTCCGATTCTTCCCTCCCTCCATCTTCCGCATCAAAGGAGCAATTATGTTTTACATGGTAAGGCTGGTTTTATGGTAACTGGCATCTAAACAGTTATGAAACGTGAGAAGATAACAGATATGAAAGCATGGCAATTCTGAAAGTCATTAAAAACACCATTTGCTTGGCAAATGTTAGCCTGTACATGAAGCTCTATGCCCCTATAAAACCCAAGGGATTTGTTTTTTTAAAAAAAAATCATAACCTATTTAATCCGATTTTCCGTCTCTTAAAACCTTTCAAGCACTGTCCATGCCAATCTTCAGCTAATGTGCATAGACATATCACCGGTTAAGTTAATGAGATTACACTGATTTCCATCTGCAAAGGATCTAGCCTTAAGTTATCTTTAAAATCAACTCTACTGATCCTGGCCTACAATTCCAAAAAGCATCATCATTCCTTTTCTGAAAAGTATATTTTATGTCTCCCTGCCCGAAAGAGAGGGTAAAAAAAGTTTTGTTACAGCCAGTTAGAGACCAATGTTGGCACAAGAACAAATTAACATAAACTGATCATCTAATTTCATGCCTAAACTTACTGATGAAGGTTTCTAACCATCAGAGAACTGAAGTTCTGGAACAACCATCTGAGGGAAGCAGTAGGGACAAAAAACCTAACTAGTTTTAAGACCAAACTTAATACATTTATTGGGTGGGGAGAAGGGGAATGGTACAATAAGACTGCCTACAATGGCATATTGCTTATCACAACTGTTTATAGCAAATATTTCCAACAGCTGGAAACAGAACACTAGATGGGGAGGGCTTTGGGTTACTACAGAATATTCTTTTCCAGGTGTCTGGCTAGCATATCCTGCCCACATAATCAGGGTCTAACTGACTAACCGCCATATTGGAAGTCATGGAGGAATTCACCTCCCGCCCCCCAGGTCAGACCAGTAGAGACCCTGAGTGTTTTTCGCCTTCCTCTGCACAGGGGATATGGGCCATTCATTGGTTTGAACTAAAGTAGAGGATTCTCTGTAATCTCAAGTCTTTAAATCAAGATTTTAGGACGTCAGCAACTGAGTAAGACGTTATGACTGAGAAAGTGAAGTTCTCCGGCCTGTGACATACAGGAGATCAGAACAGATGATCATGATGGTCCCTTCTGGCTTTAAACTCTATGGGTCATGTAAAGTTTCTGAAGGTTTCTGGCAGATACAAAATAAAATAAAGGCAGGGAACCTGAAAATCTCTACATCTATACACACACAATTTATATTGTCCACTGCGAGGGCCAGCAGGGATGGGGTGGCACTGGGGCCCAGCAGACCAGTTAGCTGCAGAGGTGGGGCAGACCAGGCCAGTGATGTGATACAGCATGGGCTGGTGGCATTCAAGCTGGACACCAGAGGCCCCTCCTAGCCTGGGGCTTGGGGCTGCAGCTTCGGAAAGCCCCTTTGTTAATCCAGTCTGCCTACTGCCATGAGAACTCCCAACAAAGTTAGTCAGCATTGTATGGATTCCCACACAGTGGATGGGAATGACAAAGCCTTAGCGCTCCTCTCCTTGCGGCTCCACAGCCCCACGGAAAGTTTCTGGGATCGGGATTGGGTAACATAGAAAGAAATTGGCTCTCTACACTTCCTGGCCAGGGCTTTACAAGGGCAATATAGATCAAAAGTCAGATTGTTTTGAAGATGTTGTTTTAGACTGGAATCTCTATGCCTCTGAATTAAACCAATTTTTATTTTCCACCGGAATATGCTATAGATTGAATGAGCAGAATGCACAACTAGATGACACAGTAAGATCAAAAATACATGTGAAAATAAATTAATATGTTAGAAATGTTAGCTGTACTAGAAGGAAAACTGGGATACAAAAACTGAATACATTGAAGAATTAATAGTAGTTCTTTATACTATACAACGCATATATATGGTAAAAGGAAGCAGTTCACATCTCGACTTTGAAGAGCCGCAGAGAACGTAACCAGCAACCTAAAAGTAGGTACATCATAAGCCAAAGACAATTTTCTATTTACTTTGCCCTATGAGAAGAGGTTCTTCTTCGAGCACATCTACAGAAATAGCCATACAAGTGTCACTGTCTACATGTAGATTGCACAGAGGATCCTGTAACAAGGACGAATAGCAGTGCCACATGAAAGCAAAGAAACTTTGCCAGGCACACCAAAAATGTAAGAGAGGGCAACAACGCAAACCTGCCACTTTTACAACCAAATGCATGCCGTACTTGGCAGTGTACACACCAGAATCCCACATGACTGTTGACCCTTCAGAGACCAAAGCAGAGAGAGCTGCCATGAACACCAAAAAGAAGCAGCAGATGAGGTGATGGGAGACTCAAACCCTGTTGTGAACCAGGAACAGTTTGAAATTCTGCTGGAGGTAAGCTAGTCCCACCAAGCAAGGGCAGATGCATCTGCTGATAAAGGGAGCTCAGGTAAGGGTGTACATGCATTATATTTGTAGTCATTTTTTGTTTCTTTTCCCTGAAAACCCATCTCTCCTCCTCTACCCTTCCTCCCTATTTAAAAAAGGCACCTATCCCATTTACAGGTTTCGAGAACCAAAGATTGTGATTGCCTTACAGGTTGCTGAGTGGTGCTGTAGCAAAACATTCCAAAGCTAACATGTCAATAAGCATTTCTTATGAAAGGTATTTGTGGGAACAATGTACGGGACTTTTCACACTTATCCTTTTCTTTCCTTTGTGACTGTAAATCTAAGGGCGTATCTAGCTGCTCTAGTCAGCAACTGCTGGCATGGTAGACCCTGCACATACTCTGAATATTTTATCCTGGTCAGCAGAAGAAAGAAGATAATTAGGGAGAATATCTTCTGCAACATCCTCCAATCCTCTATGGCTTCGGATGTGAACTCACGGCTTGGCTGGCCCACCTGAAGTTGACTGTGGAGGAGGACTAAGAACAGAGAGAGCGGCTGTCATAGAAGAGGCAAAAGGACTGAAAGGCATGTCAGGAAATGTCTCAGTCACCAAACTCAAATGTTACAGAGCACCATTGACCAACATGCCCAAAGACCCCAGACTCAGCAGCCTTTTCAGTACTGGGAGAACTAAAAAGTCACTGCTCCTCACACCCCCCAACGTAGCACGTGGTACCAAGGTGCATATCCCTACATCCATTACTCCAAACCTGACAACAAGGAGAACAATTTCTACTTATATGCCAACCTGTAAAAGCACATGCCAAAGTATATATAACCTTCTACACTGTGGCAGGTTTTAGCTACAGAGACATGAGTTCCCTGTTTAAAATCCCAAGTGAAAATGAAGAGTCAGTAGTTGCATCTTTCCTCAGCTCTGTTAAGATGGCCACGTTACTGCTTGATGAGCCAGAGCACCAAGTGGTAGGGCTGGATTCCCCAGAATGACAGTGGACATGCCGACGTCACCTATCGTCATCAGCCGTTGGGGAGGAGGTAAAAAAGCTCCAAGGAATAAAGTTCTGTGTTCTTAAAATGCCACGCACCTTCCCTGACCACTGACACGAATATTACTGAAGCGCTCCTCGTAAGCAGCCACATATATAACCATGGGAAAACATCCCTTTCTGCTGAGGTGCTCACTGGCAAGGCGGGATAGTGCCATAAGAAGGATGCGTCTGTGAACCCACCAATCAGGGGTTGTTTCTCAGATGCAGAAGCAATGCTCATGAGAACCGTGCTGAACTTCACAGAGTAACGCTTTTATCAGACAGATGACGGAGACCGAAAAGCACCACATCGCACAGAAATGCTGTGAAAATATTCCACAAAGTATTGAGATAGACTACAATGCAGAGCACACCGGGATACCTACTTGTGATGCATCACATTCGAGACTGACCCAAACACTCCCTTTCAGCAGGCAGGCACCCAAGTCTGCATGTGCCCAAGCAACAAAGTTCAACAGCTGAACACAGTCATAACTTGCATCAACAGAACTTTCTAGTACAGATGTGGGCCGAGATAGAAATCTGAGAGACAGCAGTCAGGGATCAAAACTGTGGGCAGCCTGCAAGTGGAGCAGTGAATTAGGGAACCATTGGCAAAGAGAGAGATCTGGGAGCAGCAGCAGTCATATCGTTCTCTTTAAAAAGAATTCTGCCTGACAAAAATGTGGGTCAATATAACTGTTGTGTGTAGTTGTAAACACTTGAAACTAGTGTTCTAATAAGAAGTGAAACTAATATGATTTTTAATGCAAAACCTGACATATTTTACACATTATACATATGCTGGAAATATCATCTTTGCTTATTAATTACAATTAATTACAGAAAAGCCCTACTTTCTGAAGTAATTAGAAACTAACGACTGGAATCACCTCTGGTTGTATGCCAAAGTGAGCCTGGGACAGATTCAGCAGCTTCGTTTTCTTGGCATTCATTAGAACTCAGTGTCATTTGTTTGCCACTTACATATATTCAGAAATATTTGCGTTTTGAAGTGCTTTTTATCCTGAAAAGCTGCATTCCAATGAGCCGTATTCCTAGGACTTGACATATTTGTTCTACTGTATTTTAAAAGCAGCTCACGCTCCTCCACAGTGTGCACCAATATAGACTTACAGTAGAATCTCTGAGTTACCAACACCTCAGAAATGGAGGTTGTTCGCATCTCTAAAAACTTTTTTATCTCCAAACAAAATGTTATGGCTGTTCTTTCAGAAGTTTACAACTGAATACTGACTTAATACAGCTTTGAAACATTAGTATACAGAAGAAAAAGGCTACTTTTTATCATTTTAATTAATTGAAACAAGCAAAGAAAATTTCCTTACCTTGTCAAATCTTTTTTTCCCCACCCAAAAAACTTCCCCCTTTTGTTTAGTAATTTATGCTTACCTCAGTACTGTACCAAATTTGGGGGGGGGGGGGTTGGGGGGGCGGGGTAGAGGGGGAAGGGGGAGAATCTCTGTTGCCTCATAGCATATGTCTAGTGCCAAAGTTCTGTGGCTCTTTTAAAGACTGACAAATTTATTTATTGCATGAGCTTTCGTGGGAGAAATCCTACTTCAGACGCTTGAAGATCCAAAGTGGGATTTCTCCCACGAAAGCTCATGCGATAAATACATTTGTTAGTCTTTAAAAGAGCCACAGGACTCCTTGTTTGTTTTGCTGAACTAGACTAACACAGTTACCTCTCTGGAACGTCTAGTGCCAAGCGAGGCATGTGGTTGACTGGTCAGTTCATAATTCTGCCGGTCCACTGTACCTACAACAAACCATTTCTGTAGCACAGATTATTAATATTATGCTTTATAAATCTGTACAGTAATGTGGCAAAGCTTGTGTTAAGAACAAAATTTACAAGTAAATCAACAAAAACTCTATTTACACATAAATATTTGATACGTCGCAAACTTTTTTTTCAAAAAATATCTCCTGCTCTACTTTAGCTAGATATTTGATATCAATTGCTATAAGAGAAACTAAATCCTCAACTCTGGCCTGGAACAGTCACATTTTTACATATTTCACTTTAAAATGTACTTATTTACATTGAAATTACTGTTATGAAAAAACTGCGCAAGCATGTGAATTCATAGAGGAGTGTCCCAACAGAAATCCCATTTGTGCTACGTCTACCTAGCAAGTCTAGCCATTAGAAAATTAAGGCCAAGCAAATTATCTGATAGACACAAGATAATACCCGTGACGCTGGCAGACCAGCTTCCAGCTCATGCCACAGTCCCTAGGCCCCAAATGAAGAGTGATGAATGCATTGCTGGAAACCAGTCTGGGTTATCTATGTGTTAGGCTTTATCAAAATAGATATTTGATTTATAAATATATTTATGATTTAGACTTTACAAAATGTTTGTAGGATGCTGTGTGTATTCTCACTGCAATCTTACTTAACATCTGTACCCCACATCATAATGTTATATTAAAATGTTTACATTGCAAATATCTGTAACCCTGTAGCTCACCAAACAGTAAAGAAGCATTAATTAACATAAAGGCTGGCTTCCTACAGAAGGACAACAAGGCTATTTGCATACAAGACCAATTGAAACTAAATGAATTCCAAAGGGGTAGCCGTGTTAGTCTATTGTAGAAAGACAACAGAGTCTTGTGGCACTTTTAAAGACTAACAGATTTATTAATCGCATGAGCTTTCGTGGGAGAAAATCCCACTTCGTCAGACGCTTTGAAGATGGGAAAGTTACAGAGTGGGAGGAAATTAAATGCAGGGGAGTGCATGACATAGCATCAGGTCAGGCTGTAACAGCAAATCAAAGTAGGTGTTAGGATTCAAACACTGGGGAACAGCACATAGAGGAGGGGGAGGTCAAATCACTTGTAATGCGAGAAAAATCCATAGTCCGTGTTTAACCCCAAGACAACTGAGTCAAATTTGCATATAAGTTCGAGTTCTGCAGTTTCTCTTTGAAGCTGTGATTTGTTATTCATCTTTCGGTGGTGGCAGCAGGGGACGCCATGACCCAGTGCCCGAGGGTCTGTGATCCAATACTGGGTCTCAACCCTAAGTTTGAAAACCACTGATTTAAGGTGCAATTCATCTGGGGCAAATGACTCATGCTTCGGGACTGGGAACAACCTGAATATTATTGTGATTTTTTGGTGAAAAGGGACCATCTGTTACCAAGGCAAGCTTGCCTGAGTGTCAAGATGGACCAGAGTACGTCAGGGAACTGTCTGTGACTCCAAGTTAAGACTGTTACAGCGCTTGAAAAGTTCACACGTGTTACTTGAGGAGTGAAATCTAAGTAGAAAACTCACAAACACTTTGAAGCTTGTGCTCTTCTTCTTAACAGTCTGCCCTGAGGTTGGTACTCCTGCCCCTGAGTCTGACACTACCTTACTATCACTCACAATCTCATTAGATTTGACCTGGAACCTGAAGATAGCTGTTCTTGACTTACAGAGTCTTGTACTTTTTAGGTACCGGTCACCACATCGTGGCACTGTGCCTAACACATCAACCAACATATAGGCTCTGTAATGTAGCTGCTCTGAGCAACTGGGAGAGAGTTCTCCCATCAGCTTAACTAATCCAACCCCTGCAAATGATAGTAACTATGTCAACAGAAGCAGCTCTCCCACCAACGTAGCGCTGTCCATACTGGTGTTTATGCCTGCATAATTTATGTTGCTTGGGGGGGGCCGGTAATTCACACCCCTGAATGACGTAAATTACGTCAGCATAAGCTGTAGTAGAGACATAGCCTTTAATTGCTAACCTGCTTAGGTTCATTGTCACTGGTATACCAAAAGGCTGATCCCAGAACTCAGTCGTGTGAAGATAGCACAGACAAAGCTCTTGTACAGATTCCAAGAAATATTAAGACTCCGACTCATCCCCATCTAAGTGAGTAAAGTGTTTCATGCTGGAAAGGGAGGCCATCCAATAAAAACTGATTGCAACTCCCTCCCTCCCCTTTCAGTAATGATCCCAACAGAACGGGGAAGCCACCAAGAGTGAAATAAACCCATTTAAAAGTCTGGTGAGTTCTTGATTTTGACCTAAAGAGGGTATGTTGCACTCGTAGTACCTAGTCAATGAATACTTGGAAAGAGTCATATGAGTGACTGCCTGGTGGAGCTCCTGAAATGCACAATACATATTTAATAAGAGAAAAAACTTCACAACAGCATCACATCTGCCACAGCAGAAGATAAAGTATTTACTTTAAAGAAGGTGGGAAATTGCCAAGCATAATCGTAACAGACGAGGTGCTTACTTTACAATGGTTAACTTGTCATGAGGATGAGTTTACTAAAATGGGGCTAAAAGCCATTCTTTTAAGTACTACACTCAAGTGCAGTGGGTTAAAGTAAAGGCACCCCAGGCATACCCCCTAACTGAGGATGCAGATACTATGATTCTCTGATACACCTAACTGAGGATGCAGATACACACAAATAAAGAGAATGGAGGGGTACAGAAACAAGTTAGTGAAGGCCATATTTTTGTGAATAGAAAACACTCAATGATATACAGACACAATTAAGGCTCATTCGTGCTATAATTCAGTGTTACTGTAAGATTTGCTGATGAGAGGCATCACAATATTCTGCACTTCTCATCTGAAGGCACCTTTGGACAAGGACCTATATATGTTGGCTGGGAAAGAGGCTGCTCTTTGCAGTAGTTTTCCACAAAACAGTTTCACACCACCCAACATAGCAGAGCTCCACCCAAGAGGAGATTATTGGTAAATCTTTACTGGTGTGTATCTGATAGCTGGGTTTTCCAGGTTTGCTCCTCTGACTCTGACCCAACATTACCCTTCAGAACCAAGGCGTGTGAAGACTTACATAAAAAACAAAGAGAATCAATGCATGCATTTTTTAAGATCTATGTGGAAAGAACAGGACTGTCACTAAAGAACACAAAGAAAAAATGATAACTTAACTTGGTGTAATGACTAGTCAGGTCACCACTACCATACCTGTCCTCCAGCAGATCAAGATCATTTGTATTATCAGAGACCTAGGCGCCACTGATATATAGAAGAAAATGACGGTCCCTGCTCCAAAGAACTCCCAATCTAATATACAACGAGAAGAGACAACCGGTGCATACAGGCAGACTGTAGGTGAAGCATAAGAAAAATGATGAGATAATATTGAGCAGCAGGATAATCAGTGATAGGGAGTGGTCTCCATACATCGGCAGATTAACTACAGTCTAGTGGAGATGCCCAAAGACTGGCTGGCTTCCACAACGTTTTATGGAACGACTCAGCAAGATACCAATATTCCAAAAGGAAAACTCAAACACACTCTACTTAATGTCCCTCTCCCCCCCCCCCCCCCGTGTGAAGAAAAAAAAGGAAAAACAATCACACTAGACACTGGATTAGTTTCATTTTGAGCGGGGGCGGAGGGGAAATATCTACAATCCTGCCTCACCTCTCCTTCCCAACAGAAGTTATTATATCCAACTTTGGTGTGGATTTGGGGGAAGTAACCCAGCACATTTATTTGCTATTAACTCACTAACCTAAGGAAACAGGAACTTAGGACTTCCACTCTATCCCTGGTTCACCCTATTATGATTTCAAGCTGTGGATCTTGTGTGCTTGCTTCTTGGAGAGCATTTAAAATAGAACTTCAGGCAGAGAGAGACAAGTGTCTCTTTCTCCCCCCGCACAGAAGCAGTACTCATACAGTAATACAATTACTCGTGCCATATAAAACAAACAGGCTTGAAGTGAGATACAATGAAAATTATACATACCTGTACAGGAATTTGGACAGCAATACATTAATGAGCAATTATAGCATAATGGTCCAAAACTTAAAAAGCTGGTTTGGGGTGCTAGCTCATGATTTTAAAAGACCATTTAAAAACGGAGACAAGAACCTCCAGTATGTGGTCAAATTCCAAAAGGGGTAGCCGTGTTAGTCTATTGTAGAAAGACAACAGAGTCCTGTGGCACTTTTAAAGACTAACAGATTTATTTATCGCATGAGCTTTCGAGGGAGAAAATCCCACTTCGTCAGACACTTTGAAGATGGGAAAGTTACAGAATGGGAGGAAATTAACTTTCCCATCTTCAAAGCGTCTGACGAAGTGGGATTTACTCCCACGAAAGCTCATGCGATAAATAAATCTGTTCGTCTTTAAAAGTGCCACAGGACTCTGTTGTCCTCCAGTATGTGGTCACTGTTTAAAGAACAGGTTTTTTTTTCCCTTAAATCAGGTACCAGCAGGCCTGAAGATAAGTTTTCTTCCCATTAAATCCTAGTACCTTGATGTCACAGTTTCAAACTGATGCACATATACACAATACTAAAGTAAACTGAACAATGCTTATACAGCACACTTTACAGCCAAAGCTAGCTGGGCCAAGTGAATCAGAAGGAAAACCCCTCTGGCTAACCCAGTCGCCGACGAAATTTGCTCTATACAATCCTGATGCATATGTAAAGTATGCAATGTGGGGGGCTGGAGGAGACTCCCACCTTCTGTTCACTGATGGGATGATGACTGTCTGTGGAATTTGCTGTATTCTAATGTGCACTAGTGGCATTAAAGACAACACTAACTAGAGTTTTCCTGTATTGCCCAGCAGCAAAATAGCATAATAAAAACTAACTGCCAAGTTATACTTGTCCCAGTTATCCCTGGAAAAGCCTGAATAAACTGGTGGTGTATAATGAGCCCTAAGGCTCCTAAGGCTTGTTTTGTTTTCAAAATTGCATTATTAAAAGATTGACTCTATAAGGTACATGAAGTAACTTGCCAATTTCTGCATTTAAAACAAACATCACCTTACTAGCCTCCTGTTAGTCGCTGACAGCTACATTTAAAAATACCAACCCTATATTTTCTCTGATAAGAAAATGAACTGTTGAGTGTTGAAAGGTAGCAAGAAAAGAAAAATGCACAACCCCTGCAGGTACCATTAAAGGGCTAAAAGACTTTGCCATTTGCATGTCTGTAACCCTGGCTCAAAGTAACTTGGGGGACTTCATCTGATGCAACTTCATATGACTGGAGGAACAATGTAGCAATACCACTTACCACACCTATTTTGCCAAAAAGCCCCAAATTATCGTCAGAGACAACTTTACAAGAGTAAATGGAAAGAGAGCCAAAAGTTTGAAGACAAACAACTTGTATGGACTTTATGCCAGTTTCTCTGAATTTACCTTAACAAGCCTCAAAAAACATATACAGCGTTCTTGCAGCCATGCTGATCCCAGGATATTAGCGAAACAATCAGATCACAGCCTCAGGTGATGAGAGAGAGACAGGCTTCCAAGCTACATAGAACTCTTCTTTGGGACCTGAAGAAAAGTTCTGTGTAGCTCAAAAGCTTGCCTCTGTCACCAGCAGAGAGACTAGTCTAATAAAAGGTATTACCTCATCCTCCTTGTCTCTGAAAAATGTAGTAAAGTCATTTTGTTTTCAGCACTGAGACAGCCAGCACAAGTCAGCCGAATGTGCACGTAACTGGTTTCTAAAGTTACTACAGATTTAATCGATTTGTATTGAGACAACATTAGAAAGAGAGAACCTGTTCCTCTAGAGTTCATATAACCTGAAAAACTGAGTTAGTCTGGCATTATGTGGCTTCATATTTATTGGGTCACATGGACTTCCAGAGCCAACTTGCTCCCATTTGTGAGGAATGCAAATTCCACCTAATTCCATTGAAGCAGCTTGGTTTCTGCCCTGTACTTCATAACCATCAATTAAAATTCAGCAGGATAAATTTTGCCATCAGTTACACCTCCCCAATTATTGCATCTCCAGCACTAGTGCTTCCTATCACCACCTGGCTTACGGTTTCAATTATATCCACTAGCAACCCCGCTGTTTGCAATATCTTGACTTCTACCAGGCTGTGACGACTTGTGTTGCTCCTGGTCTCAGTACAAACCACGACTGAGAACCTCGGTCACATGCAATGAAACAAAAAGAGGTTTTATTTGGCTGTTGGGAAGGCACCACCTACTGAAGTAACGAGGGAAGCATAGGGAACGAAGGAGGAAACAACTCTTGCATCAAGCTTCCATTCCTTTGGGGAGGTGCTGGCAGGTGGCAGTTTCCCATGCATTCCTGGTTAAGTCCCAACAGTAGTGCTGTGTGAGGCCTGCCTTCCCCCAGAGAAGCCGTCAGGCAGTACTCTCTCAAGGACATCATAGGTAGGACACTGGCTGTAGTCCCACATAAGGTCTACCTGCTCTCTGGATCTCAGTGACAGCAATTCCTGTTCCCAATAAGGCCCCTCTCCCAGAACAGGAGCTAGAGATCTGCTCTGCTTCCCAGGCAGCCCCCAGTTGAGCTGTGCTCTCCCCTTTTAACACCCTCCTGTGTAGCAATGTACCCCTAACTGAGCCCACAGTAGCTGGTTTAACCTGGCGTGGCCAGAGTGGAGTTTGTAGACGACCCCATGGCAGAGACCCAACCCCGCTGAATATTTAGAGGGGACAAAGTTACGTTGTCCGCCATGACAATGGCAGATGAGCAGCCGGGCACTAGCATTTGTTATAGAAGGAGATGGGGAGAAGGGGTGTTTGCTTTAATCCAAGTGCATAATACCTATTTGACAGAAAACTCTCTGTTCTGACGAGCACTGAAAGAGTCCTAACCGCAACAGGTCAATGGATATGTTGAACTGCTACAAGGAGTCGTTGGGTTTCAAAATTTGTCTTGTGAGGAGTTGTAACAACATTTATTTTGGTTCTGTAGTTGTTCACAGAAGTATTGGTTTGCCCTCATTCTGGACTCATGGTATCATACGATCAAAACCTACTACTAAATACACACATTTCGTTTTAAAAACTTTGCTGTGTTTTAGAAGAACAGCCACCATGAGTCAGACCAGTGCGTCTTCTAGACAATATACTGTTGTCTGACCCTGACCAGAAGAAGTGAACAGAATATGGCACAATCAACCCCCATCCTCCAGTTCCAACATCTACCAGTCAGAGATCTAGGGACACCAAAAACATAGGGTTGCTTCCCTAAACATCTCAGCTAATACTCATTGATGGACCTATCCTCCACGACCATACCTAAACACAGTACTTTTTTTTTTTTAAACCCATTTATACTTTTGCCCTTCACAATATCCCCTAGCAATAAGTTTCACAAACTGACTATGCATTGTGTGAAGTATTTCCTTTTCTTTAAACCTGCTACCTATTAATTTCATTGGGTGACCCCTGGTTCATATACTACATGAAGGGGTAAAGAACATTTCCTTATTCACTTTTTCCATACCAGTCATGATTTTACAAACCGCTATCATATCTCCCCATAGTCACCTCTTTTCCAAGCCAAATTATCCCAGTCTTTTTATTCTCTCCTTGTAAAGAAGCTGTTCTATAGCGCTAATCTTTTTTTTGTTTTTTTGCCCTTCTGTATACCTTTTCCAATTCTAACGTATCTTTTTTGAATTGGAGCAACCAGAACTGAATGTAATATACACGGTGTGGACATACCATGAACTTATAAAATAACATTATGACATTTACTGTCTTATCATCTATCCCTATTCTAATAATTCCTAACACTCTTAGCTTTTCTGACTGCCGGTGCACATCAAGCAGATATTTTCAGAGAACTAGCCACAATTCCTCCAAGATCTCTTTCTTGAGTAGTAGCAGCCAACTTAGATCCCATAATTTTGTATGTATAGTTGGGATTGTGTTTTCTAATGTACATTACTTTGCATTTATCAGCAATGAATTTCATCTGCCATTTTGTTGCTCAGTCATCTAGTTTTGAGAGATTATTTTGTAACTCTTCGAAGTCTATTCTGTACTTAACTACTCTAAGTAATTTGGTATCATCTGCAAAACTCTACCACCTCATTGTTTACCACCTTTTCCAGATTATTTATGCATTTATCGAACCGCAGAGGTCCCAGTACAGATCCTTTGGGGACCTCACTAGTTGCCTATTCTCCACAATGAAAACTGACCATTTATTCCTACCTTTTAACCAGTTACTGATCCTTTTATCCCATGACTGCTTAGTTTGATGAAGAGCTTTTCATGAGGGACCTTGGCAAGGGTTTTCTTAAAGTCCAAGTACACTGGATCACCTTTATCCACGTTTGTTGATGTAACCCATATGCCTGAAAAGGCTATCTCTGAGAGACCTGCTGAGGGTGGGTTACTGTTGTTGGGCAGATTAGCGACCCACAACTGGAAACTTCCAGAAGCAGGGAGTGGTAGCATTTTGAGCATGCTCCACAGTGTACCCTGCTGGTGTGATGTGATGTTCTCAGTCAGATGACTGGAGAGCAGCAGCCTGAGCAGACAGCAGGCAGGAGCTGCCTTGAGGGGAGACCATGTGCTCAGTATTCTGGAGAGGAGCTGAGCCAGGAGTGAACAAGATGTTTTCTCCATGTAAAGGAGTCATTTGCGACAGACCTTGCAGACATGCATATGGGACTGAGGGCTGGTTGCAGAGGAGAAGAGAAAGCCTGCATGTAATGCAACAGAGGATCCCAGCAAAGAAAGAAGAGGACAGCTATTTCTTGCCACTCAAGCTTCCACACTGGAACAGAGACTGTAGCTGAGAGTTGGGTGAACTCCACACAGACTTTGGGACTCTTGGGTATCTTTCATGCAAGGGATTGTTCTTGGTTAATTGTAGTTTGTTTTCTTAGGATAAGGTTCATTTAGTTAGTAGTTAATAAAGTTCATTGTTATGTTTGTTTTTAGTAGTATTTTAATGTGTGAGTGTAGCTCTGAGCAAGCTTCGCCGTGAGTCCTGTACAGACTGGATCCTGGGTCTCCAGCTGCTTTCCCCATAGGGGTTGGGATTGATTTCTGTGGGGCACTGGAGAGGGGCAATTAAATGAATTTAGCCCACCCGAAGGTTACATTGACACCCTCCTTCCGCCTCAAATTCTAACAGACTGGTGAGGCATGATTTTCTCATACAAAAGCTGTGTGCTAACTCTTCCCCAACAAATCATGTTCATCTATGTGTCTGATATTGAAGTTTTAGCACATTTGCCTGGTACCGAAGTTAGACTTACAGGCTTGTAATGGTAAGGGTTGCCTCTAGAGTGTTTTTCAAATAGTCTTCAAGTGCACCATATGGCAATTATACTAGTTACTTACTTGATTGTTTTCACTTTGACATATTTGGTTTGATGACACTCGTAGCCAAATTACAACTGTTCATTAGGCAAGTCAGTGTCTGGATGGGACTGTACAAGATGTAAAGATAGAGTTAACTGGAAACAGAAAGAAGATGGCTCCATTGTCTTTGATCAGCACTGGGGCCCTCACCATCTGCCCCCACCTCTTCCATTTGCTGTTGCCATAGATGCCTTCTCCTGGCTACTCATCTCCTGTTTAGGTTCACTGAGCAGCA
The DNA here is from genome assembly GCA_007922175.1 of Pelusios castaneus. NCBI lineage: Eukaryota > Metazoa > Chordata > Testudines > Pelomedusidae > Pelusios > Pelusios castaneus. The sequence goes on along the minus strand of ML685863.1, from coordinate 420,845 downwards.
GCAGCCACAATGGCCCTTCGACAGAATGACATAGCTACGAACGGGGACATGCAGAGAGGAGGGGGAGGGCAAGCAGAAGCAGAAGAGAGCTCTAGCTAGGGCCTAGGTGGAGGGAGGGAAGAGTAACTTCCCCTAAGGATAAGCAGGGAGTTATGAGGATAGATAAGCTCTGGCTCCAGGCACAGAACGTGCTCGTCCAAAAGGGGCCACATTTAAATTTCTGCGCACAACCCTACTGCCAAATGGACGAATTGTGTGTGTCAACTTCAAAGCTCATCTCTCTCACCAACAGAAGCTGTTGGCCCAATGTTACCTCACGCCACCTAATATCCTGGGATCAACACCACATACAAATGAATCCGCGTCTCTCAAGAGAACACTCCATTCTAGTGATCCGAAAAGTATGTCCTGCCTGCTTAACATGGATCACATCTCCGGTGGTAATTTGGTAATTTTTGAAAAATGGAGATTTGCCTTGGTACCGGAACGCAACTTTCTCCTATTTTCCGTTACCTGTAGTTCAGTATACTGCATACTAGTTACACGAATAGCTGCTACCCTCCATCTCAAAGGCAGCCATTTGTGCATCATGAACAGATGAAGAGAGTCCTCCATACCGTAAAGCACCTTGAGATTTTTTTTGGTGGGAAAGGTACTACTACGTAACTATCATATCAGAACAGTGATGTTATTTGTTATTGATTTATACTTTATAGGTTTGATTGATGTTTTCTCTGTCAACAGTCATTTTACTGGTTGTATTTAATATGTCCTGGACAGCACAGGTCAAAGTACAGGGATTTAAAGAGACAATTCATTTTGTTGCACCCGTCTAAAGTTAAGTTAAACCTAGGAGCTGTTTCATGAGGAAAGGCTTTGGGGAGGTTTCAACTGTTATTAATGGTTCACCAATATCTTTATTTCATTGCATTAGGCAGAAAAACTTGCATCACAAAACACTTTGGAATTGTCCTTTTTAGTGGATAATTTCTGCTTTGCTTTTTGTACAGGTCTAAGGATTACTCTGTGGTTGTAAAAAGTATGCTTGCAGAAAGGCGAGCATGGGCTTTTTGTTTTGTTTTAAGGAAAACATGCCCCTGTGATCCCCAACAGCATCAGAAGTTAATGTTCTTAAAAGGAAAAGAAGGTCAAACACTGCTCAATTACAGTCTGGATTTACAGAAATGATATATCATTGGAACAAATATTTTGAAATCACATAGGAGACTTGCAGTGATCCGAGATGGGCAGACAGTTGTATTGTTATACAGATTTTGCAAAGTCATAACCACAAAATCCAGAGAAGCAAACAATAGGGGAGATCCACAAGCAACGCACGGTCAAATGGTGCCACTTCTTCCCTTTGAATTTGTTTGAACATTTGACTCTGCCCTGTGAACTTCCCTAATAGGTGCTTGCACTCCAATAATTAGGTACAATCTACAAACAAATCAATACACAAGGAATACTAGTAAGCATGAAATTTAATGATAAATACTTATTTTTCAACAAAATGATTCAAAATGGGAAAAAAAACCTTTTCATTTGATTCAATCTGACTTTGTTTTTCCCCCTCATCTCCCTTTAGGGAGAAAGGGATGGGAAAAGGAGAGAAAGAGGAACATTGCCATTCAAGTCAAAATGAAAATTTTTCATCTCAAATTGTTGCATCACATATTTTCAAATGATAGGAAAGCTTTTTGCCAAATCCCCCACTGAAGTTTTTCAACAAGCAAAGCAAGGTCCTATACTCAACTCCAGAGCATCACTGTTTGTCTATCTTTAGACCATGTGGCAACTTTTGAAAACTGCACCTGATCCATTCCAAAATTACAGGATATGTTCTAGGAATCAATGGGCGGAACCCTACTGATTCTGATGCCCAGTGGGAAGCCAAAAAATCCCGATTGCTACCATAATCAGGCCCACAGAGCTTCCATTTGGTGCTGGAGACAGATGAAGCTCTCTGGTGCCCTCTGGTGCTGCCTACACATCATAGAGGTCATCTACTTCACGCAAGCCAAGCTCTATGCATTACTGAATTTTTCAAATGCAAAGGGAAGCTTGGCGAGGGGAGTGGATGGAACATTGGGAGGGATGCAGGGAAGAAAATGGGAAGAGTTCTACAGAAAACTTTGCTGCATTAAAAATAAAATCACAACATACTTTTTCCGTGCAATACCACTAAACACATACTCGATTGCAAATACCTATCTAGATCTCATTACTGACCTCAAACCTCATGACCACAGCTGGTTGCTTATTTTTATTCTTATTTTTATTCTCTTTTGCAGCCAGAGGCAGCTTTTGGGGTAGGCGAAGCAGGCGCATGCCTAGGGCCCCAAGCTGTAAGGGGCTCCTTGCCTGTCCCAAAAGCTGTGTCTGCCTCGGTTGGCAGCAGGCGGAGGAGCTGGCCCCTGTATCCGGGGTTAGTGGGGGGGGGGGGGGGCCCGCGGGGGCGGGCAGTGAGCTGGGGCTGTGGGAAGCGGCAGGGCCGGGAATGGCGGCAGAAAGTTGGGGCTGGCGACAGGGGGCCCTCCTGGGCCAATAGGGGGCCCCCAATAGCCAAAGGCCGCCTCTGTTTGCAGCTACCAGAATTAAACTTTACTTTTCAGCCTGTAAAAATAAGATTTCTAACACACTTCACTAGCTTTACCATCAGTCTTCATAGTTTTCTATTGAGCAGCAAGCATTTCCTGATTCACTCACAATGCCTAAATGTTCGCATCTTCCATGCTTCCCCTTAGAATGCACTTCTTTTACCTCATGCCACTCCTTCAAATCTCTCTTCCAGAATGACCTCTGCAACAGCATCTCTATGAAATTTGCCAAATATCAAGTGGCTAGGTTGAAGGTCAGATTGAAGTAACTGACTTTATCAAAGTATTTGCATTACAATCTGTCCTTAAAAGCTCCCAGTCAGGATTGGGCTCCCACTCTGCTAGTCATTCAACAAAAGATGGTCCTGTCCCAAATAACAGATCAGTAGGAGGGCAGGAAAGGTCAGTACTATCCCCATTTTACAGATGGTAAACTGAGGCACAGAGACCAAGTTCACAGAGGAAGTGTATGAGAGCTAGGAACTGAACCCATCTCTCATGAGTCCCAAACTTGTGCCTTAAAAGGATCATCTGACCTCCAAAAACCTGTTACAACCAAATGCCCAAGAGGGGTTGACAAATAGTGGGCAAGAGACGGGAGGAAGAAGAGGGCAATACAGATAAGGTTCATGTATTTACAAGAGGTAGATAGCACAGTTCTCCATTCCACTCCTTTTCCTTGTGTGCACACACTCTTGCTTCAAACCTCTGCCCAGTCTCTCATTTAAACATTTGACTGGAGCTATTTCTATTTGTTTTTGTTGTTTTTAATTTAAACACAGTTAATTCCTCTTTTACATGGAAAAGCTTCCCAATAGGAGTCATGAGGGCAAACTACTCAGTTTTTAAGAGAGCTGGACAAAATTTATGAGTGCAATTATATGACAGAGGCAGGGTTCAGCAGCCATGAAGCTCACTTCAAGTTTACATCTTATGTTTATAAAAGCTCGTGCTTCAGGTGGCCAGTGGCAGGAATCAAAACAGTATTTCCCTTCCCCCAGTGTATTCTGAGAGGATTTATTTTATTGTTTTCTTTTATTTTGTTTGGTGGGGGGTAGGGGGCTTGGAGCAGGGATGGTTTTTAAGTCCCCTTCCTCTAAAATGTCAGAGACGGCGGTGGTCTGGAGATAAGATATTGGGTGGAGAGGGTCAGGCAGGGGCGGATTACTACATGGACCATGCCCCGGGGCCCCTATGTCATACACTTCCTCCCTCCCCCCGTCCCCGCAGCAGCACCAGCCCGCAGGCCTCTCCCCATCAGTACCAGCCGGGGCCCTGGAGCCCCTAACCCCACACCCCAGCACCAGTGGGGCCAGGTGCCCTGCCCACAGGCAGAATGTCACTGCAATGGGGCAGCCCCTGAGCCGCCCTCCCCAAGGCCTTGATCCAGCCCTGGGGCCAGGGCACTGAGGTGTCTCCAAGAATTCTCTCAGGTGCTGGGCTGCCTGGTTCTTGCTCACATGTGTGTGTGCACATAGGTCCTGCCTGTATGGAGCAACCTAGAAGTTGGGGTTTTGGATAGTAAGAGCTTTAGGATGGGGACCTTGATGCATATTTATACAATGCATAGCTTAGTAGGACCCTTGATCAGTGCTTCTGGGCACCATTATGAAAAGTATCAATAGAACAACAACATATCCATACCCAAGCAAATAGTACTTTCTACCTGTCTGATACCAGGTGGCCTTGATACTTGATTGACACCAGAGTCTGAACCAGGGACCTCAAGAGATATAAGCATAACCCTGCATAATTTGAGCTGAAGAGACACAGATGCAATAGATACGTTTGTTGCAAAAATAAATATAGCTTTCCTTCCTTGACAGAACCACCTTTCCTACACACTGATGGGCAACTTATTGGTTAATATCCAAAGTAAGTATGAACTCATACAGTCTACCTAAACTAAGCTAATCCCATGTACTTACATCGTCCAATTCCATAGCTATGCATCATGATTGGCATGTAATTTGTGTTTCATCTTGGTTTTGAATCCTGGGAAATTGGATCTTGTTTTTCTATTTTATTTGGGGGCACACAGCTAAAAATTAGCCAGTGTCTATAAAAAGCTTTGAAACATATGGAATTGCATAAATTGACAGCATGCTTCCAAAACACACAAATACACCTACTTTGCAATTAATCTTTTCATTGCAGAATTCTCTTACTGTTAGCAGAAACTTCTCCAGATCTCCAAACACACAAGCTCATACACTTGGGTGCATGTCTGCATCTATCAGAACTTCATTGACGTCAACAGGAGTCCGCCTGCACATATGAGCTTATGGTATTAGAATCTATATTATAGAGACAGTGCATTGTTACCATAGCACTGAATTCTACCTACTCAGAGTTTGTTTGTATGAGTGTTTTCCCCTCACAGAAACCATTAGATTGAAGAGATTAGACAGGAACTCGATGGAAGAAGTGCATTTGATGATCAGAGGAAATATAAGTTGCCTTAAGTTTTTGATTGTTTATGGTTAAGGATACATTGAAGTAGAAATTTTTAGATGTAAACATTTTGAATAACCTGTAAATGAAATGTACCAAGTGATTTTGACACTTTGGAGAAGAGTAAAATGGCGAAACTGAGCTATGAAGAAGTAGTAACTGCTCACAGAGCAAAGAATATGGTGCATATTTAATATGCAGAGTAAACATCCTACTTTCATTGTAAGACTAGAAAATCCTTTTATTGCTTAAGAACAGAGCACATATTCAAAATACAGAAAGTCTACAAAAACTAAAGAACTGTACTGTCCCCAACATGTTAAATTGACCAAAGTGCAGTAAATGTGTGGAAGGAAGTAGATGTTTCCTGGAAGAGGAAGGGGAATGATAAATAAGAAAGGGAATATAAAAATTACACAAGAGGAATGTGATGATAATAAAAATATGGGTCTAATCCAACACAAATAATTATATTACTGATGCAATCAGTCCTCTTGGATTCAATCATTACTTATGTAAGTAATTAACTCATTTTAGTTAGGGTTGAATGATTGTACACTTTGGGTATGTCTACACTTCAAAATTACACACCAGGGACCGGGCCATGCCACTGCCAGATAACTCCGTCTCCAAGGCTCGGCGGGTGCCCCCATCCTAGGGTCCAAGCTCCAGCTCCAGCCCGAACATCAACATTGTAATTAAACAGCCCCCAACCCGAGCCAGTTGGCCCCGGCCACCTATGGGTGTCTTAATTGCACAGTAGACATACCCTTTATTTTTGCCTCACCTGCAGGAAAAATATTCAGACAAAATATTATAAGAGAATCTCAAACAATCACTCAAATATTTTCTATTTTGTACCACTACAATGTTACTGTGACAGCCGTGGTTCTATAAAGATTACTCACTCTTTTATTTATGGTCAAGCTGTTATTGTCTTGGGTGTATTTTTGCTCAAAGCCTGGCGTTCAAGGATAATGGTTATAAGAATTTTTTTAAAACACCCTCTATGATGAAGTTAGTTCGCTGAATTAAGAGTTTGATAGATTCTAAACTCAGAAGGGGAAACTGGATTACCCCCGACCTCCTGAATAACAAAACCCAGAGGCATTCCCCGTATTAATTCTTGTTTGAATGAGCTTTTGTTTATTTGGGCTTTTTTTTATTAAAAGGAAATGCTCGTCTTCAACCTTGGTCTGAAAATTGCTGGTAATGGAGAATCCCTTGGTTAAGTTGTTCCAGTAGTTAATTAACCAGGCTGTTGACAAACGGCACTTAATTTGAGTTAATCTATTTTTAGTTTCAAGAAGCCACCACACTAGCAGGGACAATGCAAATTATTAAACAACAGAATTTGAATATATCATTCACACTAAAAAAAAAAAGTCAATATATTTTGGCTACAGTAAAAGATAAATGTGTATGTTAAATTGGCCACGAGGGGGAGCTGAGGTTTTCATGAATGTAACCCGTGCAAAAGCTCCTTGTTACAGTTCCAAACAGCTAATTCTTGTGCACTAGTGCATTTTTAACAAGGAATTTTTAAACTTACTGACACTAACTGATGTCACGTGGTTGTCTTCTGCAGCCCTTCATCGTGTAAAAGAAAAGAAAATTAACAGTGGGAAAAAAAAGTTTATTTAAAAATTATGTCCCAGGCTAACGTGACCTCTGGGTATTCATACCAGGCTTCTTTGCCAGAATGCTCATTGAAGCAGAAGTTAGGTCAGGAGGATGGGAGCACTGGTAAATATAAAAGTACAAATGTCCGTCATCTTTATCATCTGTGAGCTATTTTATACACATACCACTTGCAAACCAGTCAATGAGAGCAGAATTCATGTAACCAGGAGAAGAATTCAGTCACGTCACGCAGCCTCACTACAAATTGTGTTCTTAAAATGTCAGCAGCAACTTGAAGTCTGTTAGCTCCCACCTCTGAAGTTACCCAAGGTATTAAGAGGAAAGTGTACGGCAAACGAAAGTCTGCTGTCCTCACTGTGCCTTTTAGATGGTAGTCTCCTCAGAGTAGGGACTACTGCTAGTTGTTCGCTGTACATCAGTGAGCCCACTGGTGGCATGCCCTGAAGAACGATACAGTTAGAAATGCAATTTCTTGGTGAGGAAAAAAAAATCCTTATGTTGTTTCAAATCTTTACATTTTAAAACTTTTATATGACCGAAATTTCATTTCTAGTGTGCTTTTCAAAGACTCTGGAAGCAGCAACAGAGTAAGTTAGCCTTGTTTCCACACACACCTCTTCCTCCACTCTTTTCAGATTTGCCAGATGTCAGCATAGCAGTGTCATAATTTCATACAGCCAATAATGCATACATTAATGACTTTTATTTTGAAAGCATTCCAGGTAGCCTACATATAACATTTTTAAACGTTTGCCTATAGTTATGCCAAATAACGCATTGGCTGGCATAGCCAACCAAATATCCTCAGATGACCTTGATAACCAACACAAATGCTTTTTAATAATTCTGAAGTGATTACTGAATGTTAAATCCCTAAAATGTTTTTAAAATGTTTAATTAGAAATATAAACGGCAATAGCATTTAACATGTAGCAAAAGCAACAGGGGAAAAGCAGGGGAAAGGAACTATGTAAAACAAATCATTGAGAAGGGCAACATATGATTTATATCGAACTCATTTTATCAGCTAGTTAATCTAACATACTGTGCTGGACCATCGACACAGGACCTAAATTTTAGAGCCTGCTGAGCACTCCTAGCTCCACTTTAAAGGTCTTTCTACATGGGGAAACTGATTCATCAGTAAAATTATTCTGCTATGGCTAGGCCAAACTATAGTATATTTATTCCACTATAGTTACGAGTCCATTTCCCCACATAAACAAGATCTAAATTAACAGAGTTAAGCTCCACACTTCCAAAAATAAATCAGATCTATATTATTCATATATTTATAAAACAGATTTAAGGTACAATTCTAAAAATAAGTATTACTGACAGAATCATCAGAACCCCATAAAAGCCCTGCTGAAGTGGTAAATGGGGGGTTCATCACTAGCGAAGGGTGTGGGGAGTAAGGGAGAAAAGGATGAATAGATCACATACACATCACTTACATGTTCGTAAGCAACACAGATTATATTTTAACAGTATAAACTCTTTGGGGTAGGAACCACGTTTATTTGTTTGTACAGTGACTAACCCAATAAAGATCTCAATCCTGATTGTAGCCTGGGGTACTGCTAGAATACAAATACATACACACACAAAAAACCCCAGCACTGTTTTCAACATGTAGCATGATTGTAGACCAAAAGCAATTACATTTTTTAATTTAAAAAGAAACGCGGAGCCCAATTTTTATTTTAAAATACTTTTGCAAGCATTCCAAATGACAATGATTTTCTTCAGAAGTAATTAGTGGAAAAGGAGGACTTTCAGACTCCAACAATTTGCAAGTGATCATTTTTTGTTTAAAATTAAGACAACCCATAGCAATAATTTCTGATATTAAATATTTAAAAGAAAATCTACTGGCACAGTTTTGTGTAAGATGTAACGAGTTTTGTAAGGCACCTCTCACAGACATAGCATAGCGTTTGCGTTATTCTGCCCCTGTATTAAGCACTACCTTTGAAGTAGCATTATCGGCTAGTAGGATTGCAATTACGCAGTTCTAGTGCTACTTTTCAAAATACAATTTCATTAAACACTTTATGAGTCACTCATTCCAGAGATTATAAAACTGGATCAATATTTAGTGTAGGTCACCTGACCACCCTCCTCCTCACAAAGAGCATTTAAAGAGCAGCTTTTTTTCAAACCATATATTTGGCTCCTGCAAGGAGAGTGAAAAGAAAGCACTGGGAAAACGACAGCTTTCAACTACGAGAGAGCACATGATATACACAGCCAGTAGCTGCAAGCCAACATGAAGAAGCCCCGAAAGCGAACATTATCCTGCAACAGTAAGAGAATAGGTAGATGCATCACAGATTGACATTTTCCCACATCTTCCAAAGAGAGCCTGTGGTGGAAGGGAAGGGAAGGGAAAAGAGGCCAGTTCCAGCCACAAAAGCGCTCACATGTACAGCAACAGCAAATCATTACTCCACCTAGAGGTGGACGACGTGGGCCAATTCTACCACTTTTTGGCCAGGCCATGTCTGGGTTATGCTGGAACGCCCCCCGGCCGCCTTCCACCAAGTTCACAAAGGCTTTCAGCTGCTGCCAAATTTGACAAGATTTGACCCCGTGACAGAGTGCTGAAAGATCCCATCACGATTTCCCTTCAAAAAGATTTTTGTAGCAGAAGGAGTTATGCTCTGTAAATCTATTGCCCCCTGCCCCACCATACCAAAAGAATAAACACCTCTTTGGTGACCACTGAGCGCTATTTTGATTTCACACTTGTGCTGCGCTTCAGAAAATGTAACCACTTATACAATTTCACATTTTTTCTCCAACCAGTTTTATTTCTAATGAGGTTCTATTTCATAAGTAATATAGCATGCCATACACCTCGTGGGTTATTGATTTACTCAACACAGTTTATCAACATGATCATTTTAGGGGAAGTGTTTGTGGGAGTTGCATTGGAATGATAGTGATATTTGTGGCGGTTTAAAAATCATTTTTTACTCCAGCAGCATAACTGTCAAACTATCAGCAGAAGAGGCAAGTCCATTTAAAAAAAAAAAAAAAAAAAAAAAAGAAACCCCTTTTCCCACAAAAAGCCTCCCGAAAAGCTTGTCAGCTCAGCAGCATAAGCATTTCAGTAAAAATAACAACATATGATGCCATTAATAAAGTTTTTAACAAAGATTTGTTTCAAACAGTTAAAAATATAAGAAGTATATTTTAACTGTTTAGCTTTATGAAAACCCTACTGGACTTGAGACACAGTTACTTTAAATATTTAAGGACCACATCAGTAGAACTCATTGGCAATTCACACAGCTTAAGCATTTGAATTTAGAAAAAACATAACACTGATTTTTGAGGTTTAACCATTCTTCAGCAAACTTCTGATAAAGGAATCTTAAGCATTTACAGGACATGAAAGGTTTGGCTGACGGAGCTGATGCTACAAAGCCAGGAATTCAACAATAAAACTTCCAGTGTATCCTGTAAAAAATTACATAGATACTAAAGAATTTTTAATTTTCCTCAAACTTTTTTTAAATTTGCCAACTGCCCCAACTACACCAACACACTCTATATCAGTGGTTTTCAAACTTAGGGTCGGGACTCAGTACCGGGTCGCAGATCCTCAGGCCCTGGGTCACAGCGCCCCCTGCTGCCGCCACCAACAGACTGGAATTCATTGCTTAAAGATGTAATTACTGGGTCCTGGTCATAAAATGATTTTTTTCAACTGGGCCCTGAGAAAAAAAAGGCTTGAAAACACTGCTCTATATTAAGAAGATTTGGTCTACCCAAACACTAGTTTGTTTTTTAAAATAAACTAAAACAACGGTCAAACTTATGTAAAACTTGGTCAGATATTCTTTCTTCATTTTCAACAATTAAATACATCACGCCAATCAGTGTCTATACCAGCATAAAAATGTTGGAGGCCAAATTAAAGAGCTGGAAAAGCAAAGTTAACAAAAGATAGTTCTTTTCTTAATTTTTTTTAAAAACTAGAAATTGTTTTCTCAATTTTCCATCCCACCCCCCTCCAGAATTTGTCCCTCTTTTCCCTTTGGTACTGCAGTATCGCACTTTGCACCAACAGCTGCAAGAGGGTGAAAGGCCTCTTATGAGGTACAGTAGAACCTCAGAGTTACAAACACCCAGAGATACAGATTGATCGGTCAACCACATCCCCATTTGAAACGGGAAGCATGCAATGTGCCGATGTGATTGCAGAGCCGCTGGCCATTACCTTTGAAAACTCTGGTGAATGGGGGAGGCCCCGGAGGATTGGAAAAAGGCAAATATAGTACCCATCTTCAAGAAAGGGGAAAAAGGAGAATCCAGGGAACTACAGGACTAGTCAACCTCACCTCAATCCCTGGAAAAATCATGGAGCAGGTCCTCAAAGAATCCATTCTGAAACACTTGGAGGAAAATAGAGTGATCAGGAACAGTCAGAATGGATTCACCAAGGGCAAATCGTGCCTGACCAACCTGATTGTCTTCTATGATGAGATAAGTGGATTTGTGGATGTGGGAAGAGCTGTCGACATGATACACCTCGTCTTTAGCAAGGCTTTTGATATGATTTCCCACAGGATTCTCATCAGCAAGTTAAGGAAGTATGGGTTGGATGAGTGGACCGTAAGGTGGATAGAAAACTGGCTAGATCATCGGGTAGGAATCAGTGGAGCGATGTCTAGTTGGCAACAAGTAATGAGTGGAGTGCCCCAGGGGTCGGTCCTGGGGCCGGTTCTGTTCAACATTTTCATTAATGATCTGGATGATGGGATAGATTGCATGCTCAGTAAGTTTGCGGATGACACCAGCTGGGGGGAATGGTAAACACACTGGACAACAGGGAGAGGATTCAGGGAGACCTAGACAAACTGGAGCATTGGGCCAAAAGAAATCTCATGAGGTTCAACAAGGACAAGTGCAAAGTCCTGCACTTAGGATGGAAAAATCACATGTACTGCTACAGGCTGTGGACCAATCAGCTAAGTAGCAGTACTGTAGAAAAAGACCTGGGATTATGGTGGATAGGAAGATGGATATGAGCCAACAGTGTGCTCTTGTTGCCAAAAAGGCCAATGGCATATTGGGCTGCATCAGGAGGAGCGTTGCCAGCAGATCGAGGGATGTGATTATTCCCCTCTATTCGGCACTGGTGAGGCTGCATCTGGAATACTGTGCCCAGTTTTGGGCTCCCCACTACAGAAAGGATGTGGACAAATTAGAAAGAGTCCATTGGAGGGCAATGAAAATGATTAGGGGGCTGGGGCACATGACATATGAGGAAAGAGTAAGGAACTAGGCTTATTTAGTCTGCAGAAGAGAAGACTGAGGGGGGGATTTGATAGCAACCTTCAACTACTTGAAGAGGTACCCCAAGGAGGATGGAGCTACGTTGTTCTCGATAGTAACAGAGGACAGAACAAGGACCAATGGTTTCAAGCTGCAGCTGGGGAGGTCGAGGTTGGATATTAGGAAAATCTTCCTCACTAGGAGGGTGGCGAAGCATTGGAATCGGTTGCCTAGGGAGGTGGTGAAATCTGCATCTTTGGAGATATTTAAGGTCCGGTTAGACAATACCTTGGCTGGGAATGGTCCTGCTTTTAGCAGGGGGTTGGACTTGATGACCTCATGAGGTCCCTTCCAACCCTATGATTCTATGAATCAGACAGTAGCAGACATTTTCCTGCTTCCCTTCGCCCCCCCAAAAAAGCTAATACGGAACAATATTGTGTTAAATACAAACTACTATCAAAAGGAAGGAAATGTTTAAACAAATAGATAAAGAAACTTTCTGTGCTTGTTTCATTTAAATTCAATGGTTAACAACAGCAGTTTTCACATGCATAATAAAGTTTCAAAGCTGTATTAAGTCAACGTTCTGTTGTGAATTTTTAAAATACCATTACATTTCGTTCAGAATTATGAACATTTCTGGGTTATGAACAACCTCTTAACTCTGATGTTCCACTATAAATAGTAAATGGGGATGCGCACAGAGTAGTATTCCTATAGTGCAAACTAGCCAACACTTAAGAGTACTGCTACTAACCTGCTCAGAAAGCATTATCTATCTACCTGATCATTTCTAAACATGAGCTGCTTGGTTTTTGTTCCTTACGGTCAACAGCCAAGAACTATTTCAAACAGCCATCTTAGGGGAGAAAGAAAAGAATGTATCTTGCCACATACTGAACACATCTACCAAAGGAACATTTGTTGCACGGTTTCACCAAAAACAAAAATCAAAAAGTAATTAACCTTTCAATTACAGCTTTTCAAATTGGATAACCAAGCTCATGGGCTACAGTTTGGCATAATGAAAGAAATACATAACAATCTATAGGGCGGCTCATTTAATACATTAGGAAGTTAGAGTTAGTCACGGTAATGGTGTCCACTTCTTTACATTTAGCGCTCAACTAGCTGCCAGTAACTTTTCTGGTAGAATTCAGGCTGTGGGTCTTAACCTAAAATCCTCTAAATGGTTTGGAACTTCTTGTTATATAGTTGAGGACAGCAGGGATACTCAAGCTAGAGCCTACTCAGTTTTAAAAGGTTTGAAAAGGGGGTTGCTGGCTGAGCGATTTCCATGAAAGGTCCTTGACTTTTGAATTCACTCCATCACTATCAGTCATCTCCCAGAGATTGTGATTTATTAACTTTTTAGGCACACTGCAAAAATTTCTAAGTATACCCATTGGGGTGTATCCAGCCCCTGATTTCTGGCCAGGCCCCTGCAAGTGCAGAGTGGGCCTGGCAAGGGGAAGAGTCACAGGATCCACGCCAGCAATAGTGTGAACTTTGTCACCACAGCTGCAGGGCCAGTCCTCAGTGGAAAAAACTATTCCATTTCTCACCCTAACTGAACTGTGAGCCTGCAAATTCCAGTGATTCCCTGAAACACTTAGCAAGTGAAAAAAAACAGCACACAAAAATTTGTGGCAAGGCTGCATAAGTGGCTCTTCAGCTTGACCAATCTTTCACTCCACCAAGTCTACATTGACTGAACTGGCCCTCTGTGTAGTGTGAGAAGAGTTCCTTCTGGTGAAAACATCAGCACCATCTGTTCCATGCTCTGTTTATGTCAGCGCTCCCTAGCCTTCTCCCAGCAGGTTGCGGAACACCTTCAAGCCACTTCCTTTTTTAAAGGCAGCATACGTAGGAACTATAAATGTGACATCTGGACAAGATTGACTGCTCTAACCCCACCCTCCCTCCACTCCCCTAAAAAAAATAAATCGCAGTACAACAATTCTATCAGGCTTCTATGTCTAACACCGGTGGCTGAAATCTAAAGCAGGAGTAGTGCTTTATCAGTAAATGAAGCAATTTACTGCCTCCTTCTGCCCCTTTTAAAATCAGAAGGAGGGTAAGGGGGAGTTATTTGAAATACAGTACCTAATACCCAACCATGAGCTGCCTCCTTGTGTGGTACCTATTAGAGAGACAGAAAAACTGAAACAGTACCCTGTGGGGTGGAAGAGGATATCCCAGCGGGTGAGGGGCTAAATTACTTGCTTGCCTACTAACAGGCATCCTATAACCTACATTTGTTGCGATCATATCAGAAAATCTTTCACTGTGTTTATGAACAGCTATAAAATTGCTATGATGTCCACACTATAATTTTAAACAATTGATGAACACAACACACATACCTGGCTCCGAAGATGTCTTTTTTCGCTAGATCAATGCCAGAAACAACCTTAACTCTGAGGATTCGAGACTCATCCTATTAAAATAGGAAAGAAAGAAAAAGAAAAAAAAAATAAGTGTTTTACTCATGTAAAGACAAACGACCTTTGAAGGTGTTCATTCACCAATTCTCAAACATGAAAGAACTGCCAATCTCTGGACAGAAAGTCTGATCGATTTTTCAATTCTGGGTTAAATTCTGAAAGCCTTATGAAGTGAACTCTACAGTTCGGCTCCCAGAGAGCAAGATGAAGAGCACTTAGTCCAGCCATAGCAAACAACTGGCAAGAATAAGTAACTGCCAGAGTAGTTAAAAGGAAGGAGGGGAAAGGGATTATTTGCATCACGGGGCCATTTGAAATCTGAAATGATCCACAGGATTGCCACAGGAATTCATTCTTCTCAGATTTCGTATTCAACTCTTCAATCCCAAGGTCATCTGATTTGGAAAAGAATAACAGATATATTTTTGTATTAATTGGCTATAGTGACTTTTTATTTTTATCTGAATAATGCTTATTTAATAGTACCAGGCAGGGCTGGATTAACTGGTCTGGGGGCCACAGGCTGCCCCCCCCCCCCCCCCGGAAGGGCCCCCCCCCACGGGGGGGGGGGGGGGCATTCTGGCCAGTCTGCAAGTCAGGGAGGCTGGCTGGCATACAGCATGGTGGAGGCCCCGCCGCGAGCCACCTGGCCCCCCCCCGGTGGAGCAAACAGGGGCTGGCCCACCCCACTTCGCCCCTGGGGATGAGCCAGCCAGCCCAGGGGCGGCGCAGGTGCTCAGAGACCAGCCTCTGACTCTGGGGCTGCCGCCCCCAGCCCCAGCAAGGAAGGAACACCCTCAGCGCTCCTGCCCTGCCAGTGCTGAGCCAGATTATCCACAGGGGCTTTAGGGGCTTGAGCCCAGGGCCCCCTTTTTGGTCAGGGCCTGGGGCTTAAGCCCTTAGAGCCCCTTTGATAATCCAGCCCTGGTACCAAGGCATGAGGGAAGGAAAACAAAAATATAGAAACAGCAAGCTATTTAGATATGATGCAAAAATTAAAATACTTTTATCTTTATTTCCAACCTTTCCCCAAGATTTCCAAGAAGCAAAAGAATAAAGGATTTTTTTTTTAAACTCTATGTCACGTGTTCTAGCAAATACAAATCTTAAAAATAACTTGACAAAGACCTGAGTGGCAGTTACTGAAAATGCAGATTGCCAGGTCATCCCCTTGCAGAGAAGTCTAGCATGCAGACACGTTCCACTGTCTTTATACATCAATATCGACACTGCTTTTTGTACACACTGTGTTCTGGCCAGCCTTTTCTAAATAAAAAGATTGTCACCAACATTAAAAGAATCCTCCTTCAAATCCCTCCTTAAAAATACTGATGCCTACAAAAAGACTTGGCAACAGATAGGCTGCTGCCGTCTGTCATGCTGACCAATATTATCTCATTATTTCCTTGTACTCCCCGTATGCTGAATCCATCTGTTGGTTCCTCGGGGCAGGGATTTGAGGGTGGGCAGGAGTGAGGTTTCTGCGATTGTACAGCATCCTGGAGCATGACCAAGGCAGCCCCAAATAAAGCAAGGAGAGGGGGAAGAAAGGTACACTTTACCAGAGCCCGATCCAAAGGATGGGTTTGGCCAGAGAGCCACAAGCCCTTCAACATGAAGAAAAAATTTCACATACGAGTTTGATTAAGTCTGATTTATATAATCTCTGCAAGTATGTTTAAACTTCTGCATCTGTGTGGGATGGAATGGCAACCCCCTGTACTGAGTTTGCCTTGTGCACTACGTAAGGTTGCTGGGGCCTCGTCCTACGAGGTGCTACAATAAATACACAAACAGATTTTAGAAGGATCCCATTGAAACTCGTTTTGCCATCACGTGTGTTACTTGTTCCTTTTTTCCTGCAACCACCTTACAATAACGCATGACCCTCAAGGCCCAGTTAGTGCAACAGACTCCTGCTGCCTGTAGCTTGCTCAGATAGGAGTGCGTGTCTCACTATCGTGATCATATTATGCCTACTCTATTTGTTTTAGAACTTAAAGTGAGAGATTCTCTTTGTCAGCTATATTTAAGACTTTCACATAATTAGGAAGGCAGAGGTACATTCTAAAAGTGGACTGGTAGTTCGTCTATTCCAGTATCTTGCCTCAGACAGCAGAGTATTGCCTCAAAGGAAGAACTCCAGCAAAGGCTGTTATTGCATAATGTCCCCACAGGCCAGGAAAGTTTCCTTCTGATCCTCCTCTCAATAGTTAGGACATCTCATGACCAAATGCTTGAGGGGTTGCGTTTTTTGGCCCTTTTCAAAGGTTCTAGGGTTCTGACTCTTTATTGTACACTATTTATTTCCAACAGCACTCACTGAATGATGTATGCTTTCTAAACTGGAGTATGATCCCTGTCCACAAAGAACTTATAGCCTAAAGATAAAAAATTAACCAAAAAAGTGGGTGAGCAAGTGACTAATATACAATTACAACAATGGGTATTGAACTGGGTGTATTTTACATAACCTAAATTTACTTTCAAGCATGGAGGGTTCTATAGCTTTTTAATAGGCATTACAATAGAGAGTCTTCAGCAAGGACTTCAATTTAGGAAAACAAACAAGGAGTCTTGTGGCACTTTTAAAGACTAACAAATTTACATTCAGTTTATAAAGAGTAGGGTCCTTGTAGATAAGTTCAAGAAGATTCTTTAATGGCAAAGAATACGAGGAAATAATTGTGGGGTAAGCTGAAAAGAGAGGGCTACAGTTCTCATAATTCGATAATGCATAATAAAGCTGGTAAAAGGTGAGGGACTGAAACATAGGACTTTATAGTGACAGCTACCTGAACTCACTACTGTTATTTTAACCAAAACAAACAAGAAGTTCTGTGGCACTTTCAAAGACTAACAAATTTATTTATCGCATGAGCTTTCCTGGGTAGAATCCCACTTCATCAGACGCATGATATGGAGGTTACAGTATGAAAGGGGATGTATAAATGTAGAGAAAAGAGTTAAGTCACAAGGTCAGATCAGAATTTTCACATTTCAAATTTGAAAATTCTGATCTGATCTTACGACTTACCCTTCTCTGCATTTACACATCCTCTTTCATACTGTAACCTCCATATCATGAGTCTGATGAAGTAGGATTCTATCCAGGAATGCTCATGCAGTAAATTAATTGGTTAGTTTTTAAAAGTGCCACAGGACTCCTTGTTTGTTTTGCTGAACTAGACTAACATGGCTACCCCCTCTATCATCTCTAAAGTCAACAGGTGACTGTGCTTTATGCCATTCTGATGCTGTGTTCCCCCCTACACTTATAAGGGGAACTTTAAAATATCATCCCACTCAAAGGTGTTTTGGAAAACTCTCCTCGGAACAGAAGAAAGTTAAAGTAAGG
Source organism: Pelusios castaneus (assembly GCA_007922175.1). NCBI lineage: Eukaryota > Metazoa > Chordata > Testudines > Pelomedusidae > Pelusios > Pelusios castaneus. The sequence goes on along the minus strand of ML685863.1, from coordinate 403,050 downwards.
ATGAGATTCAGCAGCTCTCAAACCACGCCACTTCAAAAGACGTACTAAAACAAAGCTTTAGACGCACACAGTTTAGGGTTTTGTGCTGATTTCGGCCTCCTTAAGCATCTTTAAAAGAAAGCTCACAGAGCACCCATGAAATAATGTGTAGAGCTAAAAATTCACCCACATCAGCGTGTTTAGAGAGAAAAAAGGCTCCAATCTAGTGGTTTTTGTCCCCCAAGCAGCATAGATATCACATACAGCTGCACTTGTCGAAGTTTGTTATAGCTTTCATAGAAAGATGCCCCATTTTGCCAAAAAAGTTTAGTAAGGTACAACTTGTGCAATTATACTCAGTCCTCAAACAAATCACAGCTTTATTCAGCCTGTAAGATACTTTTGATAATGTCCATTGTTTGCAAGGGACAAGGTAAACTTTGCATTGTAGCAGATTTGTTTTTTGTTTTGTTTTTTCTTCTTTTAAATGAACATGAGGTTAAAGTTCTATGTACCAAACCGAGAAGCAGAAACAACACAATAGTGGTCATTCAAATTAGTGAGTTAAGACATTCTGCTACCATCAAGAACTACTATTATCCTCCAAGAAAGGAATTGAACTTAAAAGGAGGGCATGTGATGTTCTTAGAAAATTGTCACAAGTTAGAGGTTTAGTTAAACTCACTCCAACTGACTTCAAAGGCTCTTCATATCTGACCCTGTGCCAATTTGAATTGGGAACAAATATTTTGGGGGAGGGGAGTACCAAATAATTTTCAGCACAGAAGACAGGGTTAAAAATTTATTAACCTGATGCATTACCTATACATAAGTCTCTTTAACAGAAGTTTTGATTTCTATAGTGCAGTGTTTCTGAACTTCAGTGCACTGAGGAACACCTAAAGGTATTAGTTACATTACATGGAACACCTGATGAAAACTTTCTCAAAAAAAGCTGGTATATTCCAGCTGTCATGTTTGTAATATCTGTGTAGTAGCGTTCCCACAAAAATTATTCAGGAATCCAAATTCAATAGAATTTTACGAATGTAACATGCATTAATTTCTAAAAAAAATAGATACATAATGATTATGCACAGAACCTAAAACTGAAAATATTACTCAGATTTTAATGGGAATTTCGGGCCTGCATGTTTGAACAAAGTTTATCTATTACTGGAGTAAGGTTCATCAAAGAAAGTCTTATAGACTCATAGACTTTAAGGTCAGAAGGGACCAGTACGATCATCTAGTCTGACCTCCTGCAAAATGCAGGCCTCAAGACCTCACCCACTCACTCCTGCAATAGGCCACCAACCTATGACTGAGTTATTTACCTCCTTAAATCATGATTTAAGGACTTAAGATACAGAGAATTCACCGGTTGGTGAACCATGCCCTGTGCTGCAGAGGAAGGCGAAAAACCCCCAGAGCCCAGGCTAATCAGCCCTGGGGGAAAATTCCTTCCCGACCCCAAATATGGCGATCAGTTAAACCCTGAGCACGTGGGCAAGTCTCAACAGCCAGTTATCCAAGAAACAATTCTCTGTAATAACTCAGAACCCACCCCACGTACTCTCTTCTCTTAGGCCACTTGTAAATCCACCACACGTAGCCAAATATCAGTCAATTTCCAAAATAGGCTAATCATACCATCCCCTCCATGAATTTATCAAGCTCAGATTTGAAAGCAGTTATGGTTTTTGCCCCCACAATTCCCCTTGGAAGGTTATTCCAGAACTTTACACCTCTAATGGTTAGAAACCTGCGTCTAATTTCAAGCCTAAATTTCTTGATGGACAGTTTATAACCATTTGTTCTGGTGTCTTACCATGGAAGCTACGTCCAAGTGATTTCAACGTCGGCAGTAACAGCAGCAGAATATTTAAAATGCCCCAGCCACAGCAAAGGAGCAAGGTGGCAACAGCAGATGCTGATGCATGCCTGGAAGCTTTGCTGTGGTTGGGGCATTTTAAGTCTCCCAGGCATGCATCAGTTTGCCTCGTTACTACTTCCCCCCTCTCCACTGGGTGGGGTCGGGGTCACTCGTGGAACACTTTCACTATGTCCACAGAGCATAAGTGTTCCACAGAACACCAGTTAAGACACACTACTCTAGTGTGTGCCTGATGACATTCAAGATCAGCAGTGCTGAGTGAAATAAACCTTATCCTTGCGTTTCCCCCATATTGGAGGGAAAAACTTCATGAAAGTAAATCCTCAAAGACAAAGACTTCTCCCACCATTCTTCCTGACTGGACCTAATAAAGGACACTATTTCTTCACCATCCTGCTTCCAGATGCATGTCTTTAAAAGCAGATGTTTCAATAAAGGCACTGCTCCATGCAGGAATGTACTTGAAGTAGTAAGAAGTTTGCATGACAAGAGTAAACTATAGGAACACATTTATAACTGGCTAGAAGCCATTATGGATGTACATAAAACCAGCGGAGTATGTTTTTAGGCAGTTAAATGTATCACTTCAAGACCTTCAGAAGTAATAATTTAATACATTTACACATTCCGCTTTCCCAAATATAACACAAAGACATTTGGCTTTACCAAATCCACCATTAATCATAGAATCAGAGGGTTGGAAGGGACCTCATGAGGTCATCTAGTCCAACCCCCTGCTAAAAGCAGGACCACTCCCACTAAATCATCCCAGCCAGGGTATTGTCTAACCGGGCCTTAAATATTTCCAAAGACAGTGATTCCACCACCTCCCTAGGTAATCCATTCCAATGCTTCACCGCCCTCCCAGAGAGAAAGTTTTCTAATATCCAACCTTAACCTCCCCAGCTGCAACTTGAAACCATTGCTCCTTGTTCTGTCCTCTGTTACCACTGAGAACAGCCTAGCTCCCTCCTCTTTGGAGCACCCCTTCAAGTAGTTGAAGGTTGCTATCAAATCCCCCCTCAGTCTTCTCTTCTGCAGATCAAATAAGCCTAGCTCCTTCAGTCTCTCCTCATAAGTCATGTGCCCCAGCCCCCTAATCATTTTCATTGCCCTCCGATGGACTCTTTCTAATTTGTCCACATCCTTTCTGTAGTGGGGAGCCCAAACTGGACACAGTATTCCAGATGTGGCCTCACCAGTGCCGAATAGAGGGGAATAATCACATCCCTCCATCTGCTGGCAATACTCTTACTAATGCAGCCTAATATGCCAGTGGCCTTTTTGGCAACAAGAGCACACTGTTGGCTCATATCCAGCTTCCCATCCACCATAACCCCCAGGTCCTTTTCTACAGGGCTGCTACTTAGCCGATCGGTCCCCAGCCTGTAGCAGTACATGGGATTTTTCCATCCTAAGTGCAGGACTTCGCACTTGTCCTTGTTGAGCCTCATGAGATTTCTTTTGGCCCAATGCTCCGATTTGTCTAAGTCTCCCTGAATCCTGTCACTGCCGTCCAATGTGTCTACACTTCCACTCAGCTTGGTGTCATCTGCAAATTTACTAAGCATGCAATCTATCCCATCATCCAGATCATTAATGAAGATGTTGAATAGAACCGGCCCCAGAACTGACCTCTGAGCACCATGAGTTATTAAAGAGTACTAAAGAGACTGTCACTTATAACCTACACAACAATGGGCTATTCTTAGATTCTAAGGCCTGAAGGGACCATTATGAATATCTGGTCTGACCTCCTATATAAACACAGACCATAGAACTCAAAATAATTCCCAGGGCATACAGCAGAACTTCAGAGTTATGAACTGACAAGTCAAACATACACCTCATTTCAAACCGGACACATGCAATCAGACAGCAGCTCAGACAAGCCAAAAACGTAAAAGCAAATACAGTGCACTGCTGTTTTAAATGTAAGCTACTAAAAATATAAAGGGAAAGATTTTTTAAGAGATTTGAGAAGATAAGGAAACTGTTTCTGTGCTTGTTTCATTTAAATTAAGATGGATAAAACCAGCATTTTTCATCCATAGTCAAGTTTCAAAGCTGTATGAACTCAATGCTCAGTTGTAAACCTCTGAAAGAACAATAACAAAGTTTCATTCAGAGCGATGACATTTTTCAGAGTTACAAACTACCAGGAGGTGTTTGTAACTCTGCGGTTCTACTGTATCTTCTAGAGCAGCGGTTCTCAAACTATTTTGTGCCACAACACGGCTGGCAGCATGAGCAATCAGAGGAGCCACAGTGCCCCTGGCCACCACGCCCTGCGACAGCACACAGCCCCCCTGCTGGAAAGCTGCTACCATTCTCCAGCTTCTCACAGTGGCCGGCTCCCAGCAACACAGCCGCATGTCACAGCCGTTGAGAACTGCTGTTCTCGAGCAACGTCCTCTCCTGGATTTAAAAGGTGTCAGTGAGTTACCGCCTCCTTTAGGAAGCTGTTCAAATGGTTAGAGTTAATTACCCTCACTGTTAAAAATGTAGAGTCTGAATTTGTCTAGCTTTACCTTCCAGTCATGGTATTATTATGCCTTTCTTTGCTAGTTCAAAGAGCTCATTATTAAACATTTCTTCCCTATGTAGATAGGGAAATGGTGACTTGATTCCAATCTATAACCTTCTCTTTTTGTTAAACTCAAGGAGCTCCGTCTATGAGCATAAGGCAGGCCTCGATAACTGTGCTGCACTCCTAGGCGCTAGCCCATAAACTGGGGCACCTAGTGCACGGCATGTTAAGACCTCCCACCACCGAAACATCGCCACTTTCAACAGCCGTGTGGGACGCACAAGTCCCGCCATCGCAGACACCTGCAGTAGCCGCAGTCCAGGACACAAAAGCTCCACTGCCGTAGATACTTGCGGCTCCCCAGGGCAAAGACGACCACCCTGCCACCGAAAAACGGCCACATGCCACTGAAAGTGCCAGCAGCTTTTGGGGGGCAGGGGTGGAGGGGGCACACAAGAGGGCGTTCCACCCCCTGTAATACTCCAGCGCAGCTAAGGTGCTGGGGTACAATTCCTGGGTGCCATGGCGACCGAGGGCCCGGGTTTTGTCGAGCCCCACTACAGGGCATGTTTTTTAATCCTTTAATCGTTCTCTTGGCTCTTCTCTGAACTCTTTCCAGTTTATACTATCTTTCTTGAACTCTGTTCAGCACAACAGGACGCAGAATTCCAGCAGAAATCACACCAAAGCCAAACACAGAGGTAATGTCATCTTGAGCTTCCTCCCATGTTTATGCATCCCAGGGTTTCATTAACTCTTTTGGCCACAAAAACAACAGTCTTGTGGCATTCTGTGTTAAGATGATTATGTAGCATGAGCCCCAAAACTTTTTCAAAGTTACTGCTTCCCAGAATACCAATAAGAAGTTTTAGTGTAGAGAAGGAGAGAAATGTAGTGGGGGACTCCAGTAATACCCCAAGCCAGGACCTATTTGAGGTCTCGCCAGCCTACCCAAATGAGTGCAGGTGAGCCTGACAAAGGGAAAGGGAATTTAAGAATGTGTGCGAGCATTTTCCTTTACAATGTTTAAAGATGGGGCCTGGCCTGTGTCCTCCCTCGCTCTCTAGTGCCAGTATTCATTGACACATCCCTATTCTGATGCCCTATTCCTGTGCTCTGCCAGGGACGGGAGTTTTGAAACTGATCTTTCCCTTTCCGCTGTGACTGTAAAGCCGATGGGTACTTTTGAGATGATGCCCTTTGAGCATGTCCCCGTCATGTCCCAGATGAGGAGGAGAGAGCAACTGTTCTGTGAGATCCTGAAAGCTAGTATTGCATTGGACTGTGAATGACCAATAGTGGGGGGGGGGGGGAGAAGGGGACACACAGGAAAAAGATCTACGAGTCCCAGTCTGACAAGGAGAGGGAAATGCACCAGGACATAATGGGTCTTCTCAGCTAGCAAACTTAAAAGCTGAAGACCGTGGTTGAACTACAGGTCCAAAACTCCCAGATTCTCCCCCATTTATAGTCCTTGGAGAACCATGTGTTATCATCCCCCTTCTCCAACATAACCCAGAGCACATTAATCTACCACTCCATGCTATGGGAGTGCAAAAAGAGCCACCGTTTACAGACACCAACCTGTGAGAATTACAGTTGTTGTAGCTACATTTACTCTTTATTATTTTAAAGTTTCACCTTCCCCCCTTAATTTATGTTAAAAATATGTATAGCGCTGGATGTGGGGTTTTTTATGTATTACTCTTCTACAGTGCTTTCCCACTCAAAGTTCTGTTTCTGGAGAATCACGTTATCTTTATTAGTTTTACAGCAAATATTGAAGAATGTATACTGGCAGTCAATACAAATGGTACTTGCAAACGCACACCAAGCACCACATAATTGATAGTTTCAAGAAAATACCCGGTCATGTTCATAAATGTACAACAATCACTGCACTGTTTGGAGCACCCAATGCTCCTGCGGTTGACTGCTAAAGTGCTCTTTGGAGACTTTCTCTACCACAAAGTTTCATGTTGGACTCTGGTAATAGCCCTTGTGTCTGTCTGCTTATTCTGAACAGACAACCACTCCACCTCTGCCCTCCCCTCTAGCAGCAGCTTTTCCCCTTTGCCTCAAAGATACTATGCAGGGAAAAATGTTTTAAAAAACCAAGTTTTTTAGAACAGACATCTTTTAAACCAGCACATTAAAAAGGATAAAACACGTAGAGAAGTAATTCAGACTGGTCAGACTTCTTGTCCGAGGCATTTTAAGCACCATGAATGCATTTGTTTGCAAAAGGTTGGGTGGCCACTGTACATGCCACTGGCCAGCCGACCTTTTGCAAACAAATGCATTCACGGTGCTTAAAATGCCTCGTACAAGAAGTCTGACCAATCTGAACTACTTCTGTACTTGTTTTGTCCTTCTTAGTGTGCTGATTTTAAGGTCGTTTGTTCCAAAACACTTGGTTTTTATATTATCTTTCAATCAAGACTAAAAGTAGATCAAATCAAAACCTATAAACTAGCAGCTTTTCAACGCCCCCATGGGATTCAAACCAATGACTGCTCTGTTTCCAGGCTCTTGCTCTAATCCCTGTACCACAGGGCCAAATGCTTGGCAGGGTTTGTGCTGGGTGCAGATTGCCATTAAAACCTAGAAACATTACGCTAGCTGTTGGAGAAAAGTAGGAAAGCACAGGAAACAAACACACACACGAGAGAGAGAGAGAAAGCAAAGTTAATATAAATGTCGTCTAACAATAGGAAGCTATAACCCTTGGGATATTTTTTCCTGACAGATTTCACTGAGTGTAAATACAGTCTGTGTCCCTTCAAACTACCAAAATCTCATTCCATAGTTATTCTATGCTTGCTGAGATGAGAGTTAAATTTTTCCTTGGTGCTGTCAAAGTGACCAGTGTACGACTGATCCAGAGGAACAAGGGGTGGGGTGGGTTCCCCAGTATCACCAGTGGTAATCCAGCAGTTGGGAAAAAATGTCCCAGTGTTTCACTTTCTGAACAGCCCGGTTTTCTTAAAGGTGAGAGCATTGTACGCACCAAGCTGGACAATCAGACAAATTTCAGAAAACACAGGGACTCACTTCTGATCTCTGTGACCCTTGAGCTGTGGAGTTCAAAATTGTGATCAGAATGAACACTGGGACAGAGAATGAAGCATTGTGGGAAAGCTGCTTGGAGAACTTTTAGGGTTAACACACATCATATGGCATCTATGTTCTCACTCCATTGATCCCAATAGGTCGACCATGGCTCTACATGGTTTGGAGAGGTGGTTTTACTGCATTACAACAATGGGAAGTTTAAGTCACCCAGAGACAAATTTGACTATAGATAAAATGCAGCTTACATAAACTTAACCTTGTAGCGTAGACCAGGCCTGAGATAATTATTCCCATCTCTCTCAATTCCTCAGCAGAAGCATTGGTATAGCTAATATATCATTTAGGTTTGTCTATATTAAAAGGTAAATAGATATTTCTGTCTTCTGACATTTCCATGGGAAAGATTATGATTGTTGTAAAATTATACATAAAAAGCAATATCTTTAGGGGCAAAAAGATAGAATATTAGAGAATTCTGGTGGTTTTTATTTTATTTCAAGGAGATAAACATTGAAAAGCCAAGAACTTAGAGTTAACTGGCTTTCTTACTCTTTTTTTTTCTTAAAGGGACAATGAATTAATAAGTTTGCACAAATGCAGATATATACTGACATATACCCTACTCTATTCCCTTAAGCTTTTGTCACTTGTTGACCAGAATTTTTAGTTTTTCATGGAATTTTTCTTTTTTTGTAAAAATAGAAATAGCTGAGTGTTGTTCAAGGCCCACAGTTAACAGGACCCTAACCTATGGTGATGAACGTAATAGAGTAGATCATAGAACATTATTCATCTCAAAAGATAATGCATTACTCTTTATGAGTGAAATTTAAAAAGTGACAAACCAGAGCTCGACAAAACTCAGGTACCAGGTCACCATGGCACCCAGGTTTGTAGCCTGGCTCCTAACTCCACTGTGGAAACTCAGTGCCTTCTGGTGACCAAAAATAAAACTTCTGGCACCTAGCTGGGAGCCAATTTTGTCGAGCCCTGACATAAACAATTACCAGCATCCTCATGGTCTTATATGATCTAGGAGTTTCTGGATAAAATACCAATACCAAAGTTAAGCCACATCGGGATTTCCTATCCTATACAAGACCCTTTGCTCCTTCTCCCCACAACCTGTTTACCTGAGTAAATGATGTGGTGACACCCAAAACAATAACGTGGACATGGTAACACCCATATGGAGGTCTCAAAGTAGTTAAAGTTAAATTAAAATTACATTGGACAAGAATGTTACAGGCTAAGCCATTTCCAGGAAGACTTCCCAACAAAAATAGAGCAACGTACGAAAAAGTAAAATAGTTTACAAAAACTGAAGTATCTCTCATTAATATCTTGTTCAATTACACAACCCCTTTAAAAAAAAAATGTAATCCTTTAGCAGAAACTTAGTGGCCTGGTTCAGTGTTGATGAAGACAGCAAGGGAGATTACAAAACAACAAACTTGTAACAAAAGATAACCACTATTTTAATTATGGGACTCTTTGTAAAATGGATTGCAAAACAAGAAAGCAATAAACTCTTTAAACCATTGTTAATCTACAGTTTATCTTTTACCACCACACCACCCCCAACATGTCTACAGCTGTAAGCAAAAAGATTTCCTATCCTTAAGCATTTATCCTCCTCCTGATTCACTGCTGATTAGGTGAACTTTACCATTAACAATACATTTCGTCTTTTTTGCTTGCACAAAATTTCCTCTTCCCTCCCTCCCCCATTAGTTCACATTCTGGAAAAGCTGTGCCTTCCATCATGGTGCATTGCTGTTCACCATTTCTACAGCTTCACAAAGTTATAAAAAACATGTAATTCAAGGTTTAATATTGTTCTCAATCAAGCAGTCAAAACAAAAGTGCATTTCAAAACAGTGACAAATTATAAACTTCAACTAGGCAACACATAACAGCATAAGGATCATTTACAGAAGGAAGCAAATATTTTGTAGATAAGCAGAAGATACAACCCTAACGCCTGTCTTGCAGTGAAGGATGTCTCAGCAAAATTCTAGAGAATTAAAAACATCTAGCAAGTAAAGCAAAGCAATCTGTGTCCACATAAAGTAAATAATTCAACCCTGTCTTGCGTTTGGCTCTTAAAATAAAGCTCAGGTTTTACAAGTCACATACCTTGGGAGCATTCTGAAACAAGCCACAGATTTTACAAGCTATATAAAATGTAGCCCCAAAGAAGGTGTGGGCCTGGGTTCTCTCTGAAGATCTCTATAGATAGTTATGAATGATTTTCATTCTGGGAAGCCACTATTTGAAATAAACAAAATATTAATTTTTTTTTAAAAACACAGTGAATTGTTTTCCTAATTTAAATTGGGACTACCAGGCATCACAATAAACAAGGAGTCCTGTAGCACTTTTAAAGACTAACAAATTTATTTACAAGTGCCACGGGACTCCTGGTTTGTTTTGTTGAACTAGACTAACACGGCTCCCCCTTTGGAACGAGGCATCAGTGTGTCAGTTAGACATTAAGACTATATACTGAAGCACGAAAGGGAACAACCTTGTATTGGGATAGGAGACCAAAAAGTGGACCTAATGAGTATCTTCAACCTCTAGATTTCACCAAACACAAAAAACCTACCTAATTATTGTTAGAATGATCGACTTCCACCCATCAGCCCTGTCATACAGATAAATATTAAAACAAATACTACTAAAGCTGTTACTACTAAAACTCCTAAAAGGATTATTAAAACTCAGGCTTCAGGTCGTTAGCCAAATCTCTCTCTAATAGAGACCAGGACAAGAATGAATGCAAGATTCATACATCTTCTGGTATTGCCTACTGGCAGAGAGAACACACTAGCGGAGGTCAATTTGGGTGTGAGGCAATCTGGCAATTCCTATGCTGCATTTCATTCAGCTCATTGTCAGGGGAATACATTCCTAACCCTTGGGTGGGTTTCAAGCTATTTTGTTACTGTACATTTACCACAAACATTTCTCATCTAGCAAAAAACGACTTTACCTCTTCTTCCTTAAGAAATAACAGGTAATCCCACACCGCACAGGAATTTTCTAACCTTTTTAATCCAATTTGCCCTCGGAGTGCAATGTTGTTATCCACCAACCAGCACAGCCTGCAAAGTCTTCTGAAAATGCCTTGCCAGCCCGCACCACTCCTTAATCAGTTAAGAGTTGCAGTTGAGCAACTAAAGCCACTCCTTCCGCAGGATTGGATGTGCTACCCCCAAGCATTAAAACCAGCCCTGGCATGGAATGAAACCTGGCATTGAACTTGTCTCATGTTCTACAGCAGGGACGGCCAAACCGCTACTCACAAGCCAAATGAGGTTATTTTACAGTTCAAATGCAGCTTGCGGATCCCCTAGGTCCCCTCCTCATTTTCCACCTACCAGACTGGGGTGTGGAAGTTTAGGGCTTCTGCCGTGAGGTGGAATTGTGGGCTTCTAGCCAGGGGGAGGGAAGGTTCAGTCCCCTGCACGGGAGGTGCCTGCTGGTGCTCGGGGCTTCAGGCACACCCATGGCGCACAAGCCCCCCAGGCCAGGCAAGTGTGTCTGGACTCTTGGGCTATGTCTACACTTGCTAAAATCAGTTCGAATTAGTTAGTTTGAACTATCTAATTCGAACTAATTTTAGTTAGTTCGAATTAGCTTAATTTGAACGAGCATGGCCACACTGCATCGCTGGTTCGAACTAAGCAAGCACTTACTTAGTCTGAATTAGCGATCCCCATTCATTTCAATGGCCGGTTAATTCCAACTAAGAAATTGGTTTGAATTGACATTGCCACATTGGTTAATTCGAACTACTTAGTTCGATTTAACCCCTTAGTTCGAATACCCTATTCGAACTTATTGGTTCGAATTAAGGAAGCCCTTAATTCGAACTAACTAAAGCTTAGTGTAGCCCTGGCTTTAGTTAGTTCGAATTAAGCCTCCTTAATTCGAACTAACTTGCCAGTGTAGACATAGCCTTGTATTTCTGAGGATCGTTGTATGCAGCTCGGAAGGTCAGTAAGGTTGGCCACTTCTGCACTACAGGATTAGAGAGGGTCTGTTACTAGGCTCTAGAACCAGTCTCAGAATTAAAACTACACGTATTAAAATACATCAACTAGAGAATCATATACAGTGTGTTGCTATAATTCCATATAATTTTAACACACCCAAAAAGGATTGTTAGAAGTTTTAAAGTTATCCTACCTAACTGGTGGATATCTCTCTCTCGCGCGCGCGCGCGTGCGTGCGTGTGTCTTCATTCCATCCAGCTTGTAGAGCTCTGTGACCACGACGTGTTAAATATTACAGCTGAATTTTATTGCTATGCACAGTTCAGATTTAGTTTTGCTTTGACCAATGATTAACTCTAGCAGCCCTTAAAAATGGCAAGATAGGTTATAGATTTTGCTTCCTGCTAAAGGCTAACCTTTTAACAGATTGCGCAACTTTATTTTTTGTTTTAATAATTCATGTTGCCATTTTACAAGAGGACAGGCTTGAGTAAGCCTGTACCAACTCACATTTGAGCTCAAATTTACTTTTTAGAAAACTTGAAAAAACTAGATTCTACTAATGACCCACAAATAAGCAAAGTCTCAGTTCACTTTAAAAAAAAAGAGTAAAATTTTTCTAGGAATCCAAGTTTAGTACACGTCTTCTGTGTTCTGAAATGAATTACACCATTTGTTTTTCTGTAAATGCATTGAAATGCAAACCTATCTTCCTATCTTCAAAGCGTCTGACGAAGTGGGATTTTCTCCCACGAAAGCTCATGCGATAAATAAATCTGTTAGTCTTTAAAAGTGCCACAGGACTCTGTTGTCTTTCTACAATAGACTAACACGGCTACCCCTTTGGAATCAGCCTTTTTAGAGAGAGTAATCCAGGAGAGCTAGCTTTGTTCCCCATGACCTAAGGAAAATAACTCATCTATTTGCTGCAAATGAACTTGAAGCAAATTCAGAGCAGCTTAAACTATAAAAATAAAGTATATGTATATACACAAGTAAAAAGGAATCCAACTATAACACAATTGAATTTCAGTGTCAAAATGTTGTGCAAGTTAGTCTCTTAAGGTTTAGTTACAATAAAGACTTGGGGGTTTTTTTAGTCACCCATTTAGAGAGAATTTACTTCTCTCTGTTGATCCTACAATTGTTTATACTTTTGCTGGAAGGATACACACACTCTTCCCACCCTCTTCACCTCCATGGGAAAGGCTCAAGACAGATTTCTCCTGTTTGCTGCTAATTAAAGGCAATCACTATTCTCACATCCACAGTTTTCTCACCCTCTGTAGCAGCGGTTCTCAACCACTTACTGTGCTGCCACACAGTGGCTCAGTGTCTCGTGGAGAGCCAGGGAGAATGCTGGATTTGGCTGGGGAAGTGCGTGGGCTGGTGTGACCTACAGGATCACAACACTCCACGAAGCGTGTTGGGACTGCAAAAGGTTGAGAGCACTGCTCTACAGTATAAAATCTAAACTCTACTACTTCTCTGACAGTGTATCATAGGAACTCATGCTCTCCCCAAGCAAAGGGAAGTCTGCCACATGCAATCCAATAGGTAAACCCAAATGCAAAGCTTTTCTTTTTCTAAAAGCCAAGAACACACCAAGTTTGGCTCAACTGAAATTAAAGATATTTTGACTCATTCAGCACAGACTAGAGAAGCTATTTAAATGGTACTTGAAATTCAACAAATCCTTCTAGCAATATAAACAATGCAATAAATACATTTGTTAGTCTTTAAAAGTGCCACCAGATTCCTTGTTTGTTTTACTGGACTAGACTAACACGGCTACCCCTTTGGAACTATATAAACAAGATCCAAAAAAAAAAAAAAAAAAAATCAATTCTCCAAAAATGGACTAACAAAAAGCTCTTTAGCATAATTGAACTTTCAGAGAAACATTCACAACATTCTGACATTAATGAATTTCAATGTTTATTAGGTTTCCAGGGGCACTACTAGACTTATTAACCAATTCAGAGTTCCTGTTTCATTATGAAATCACAGTTTAACTGACCGCTTCAAATTGTCAAGAAGTGCTGCATTACAGAGTACGTTTTGTTTCTCAGCGGTTCAGACAAGACGTATATTCCCCACCAACTCCACTTCCAATACATTCAAATTAGACAATCACCATACAGCCTTAAGACTAGAGGGTCATAAATTCATAGATATTGAAAGGCGCTCTGACTAGTTAAAGAAAACCAACCAATTTACCAAACATGCAGTTCTTTCAGTAAACAATTTCTCTTTTTTAGAAACAGGGACTTTTAAGCAGTAGTGAAAAAGTCAGAAAACTCAAGTAGTAGTGATCAGTTGAGGAAGTTTGAATGACTGAAGCAGTAAACTTCCAGTATCAAGGTACAAATTTTCATTACCAGGTCAAAGGCCAGCAAATCCAATATTTCACCTAAAGAAAACTCAACATGAACCACAGCAATATTTTTCTTCAGTAAAGGCATTTTCTATTTTAAGCCTAGATAGAGTTGAGCGAGGCAAATACCACAACTCTGGAACACTACTTCTGCCAACGGCCTTTATTTTAACAGTTTTTCCATTCATACAGTGTGTGTCTTCCTCATATCAGTGTAGCATCAATCCCACGCAAGGTAAGGGACTGGCTGAAACAGGACTTTTAATAAAGAATTGAAAAGGGCATTATAAATAATGCCAATCAACATGGCTTTATGAGAAATAGATCCTGGCGAACTAACTTGAATTCTTTATTTTCTTTAGGAAGACTACTAGTTTGGCTGATAAAAGTAATATAGCACTGATGCAATATACTTAGACTTCTATAAGGTAATGTCTTGATACTACACTACATTTTTATTTTAAAAGCTTGGACACAAAATTAATCTCACACATTCAAACAGGTCTCAAAACAGGGAATCATCATTGAGCCCAAGTGTTTCTTTGGGATCATTCTTGACCTTATGTTATTTTAACATTTTTATCAGTGACCTAGAAGAAAACACAAATTCACAAATAGAAGTTTGCAGGTGACACTAAAATTGGGAGGAGTGGTAGACAATTAAGAGGACAGGTTGTTGATTCAGAGCAATCTGGATTATTTGGTAAACTGGGCACTATCAAACACAATACGTGTCCTACTATAAATATATTTCAATGTATATATCAAGGAACAAAGACTCCAGGTCACATTTATGAGATGAAAGACTCTGTCCTGGGAAACAGTGACTCCTGAAAATAATTTGGTGGTAGTAGTAGATAAGCAGCTGAAGTGAGCTCCTAATGAAATGCTACGGCCAAAAAGGCTAATGAAATTCTAAAATGCATTAACAGAGAGATCTCAAACAAGAGTAGGGAGGTTATTTTATCTCTGTATTTGGCACTAACACAACCACTGCTGGAATATCATAGCTAGTTCTGGCATCCACTATTCAAAAAGATAGTTTATAAATTGGAGAGGGTTCAGAAAAGAGCCACAAGAGTGATTAGAGGATTAGAAAACATGCCTAATAGCGATAGCCTGAAAGAGCTCAATCTATTTATTTACCAAAGAGAAGATTAACAGTGACTTGATTACAGTCTATAAGTACCAATGTGGAGAACAAATATTTATGACAGGCTCCTCAATCTAACAGAGGAAGATGCTACACAATCCAATGGCTGGAAGCTGATGCCAAACAAATTCTGACTTGAAATATGGCATAAATTTTTACCAGTGAGGGCAATTAACATCTGGAACAATTTATGGGCTCATTGTGGATTCTCCATCACAGACAATTAGTATACCTTAAGATCACGTGTTTTTCTAAGAAGGATATGCCCTAGCCAGGGGTGTCCAGCCTTTTAGTATGAGGGGCCACATTGCAATTTTTTTTTCTCACTCAGGGGGCCAGTGAGCAAATTTGGATAAATAAAGCATAGAAACTCATCTTATTGTTAATTAAAATTAAACAATCAAAAAATAAAAACAGTTTACAAACTCAGTTTGGGTCTACAAAAGCAGAAACTTATATTTCATGCCGTAACAATTTCCAGATAATATATAAAGATTACTATAGGGAGGGCGGATAAGTGTCACTTTCACAACCGTACTCAAGTTTTCACTTGTTAATAAAACGACATTTTGTGAGACTCTGAAAAGGGCTTCCCTTTTTTTTTTTTTCAGGGGGTGTCTGTGTACGGGTGGCAAGGGTGGCCATGTATAGTGGCAGGGGAGAACATGGGAAGCATGGCGAGGGAGCAGTAGCAGTGGAGCAGGGCAAGGGAGGGGTAGGATGGCTGGGAAGAGCATGGGGAGCAGGACGGAGTAGGGCAGGGCAGAAGTGGCAAAGAAGAATGCGGAACACTGTGGTGGGATCCCCACTATTTCCCTTACCCAGTCACCCTCCCGCAGCACAGATCCCTTCCCCAGCCCTGCACCTCACTGCCTACCTACCCCCTTCTCCACTCCTGGCCCCGACCAGTCCAATCACCTTCCTCCTCCTAGCCTCCTTCCTCAGCCCACATCTCGCCTGGCCCCCATCACGTTCCATCCCTTCCCAGCCTCCTCCCCCCCTTCCTGGCCCCACATCTCACCTGGTTCCTAACACCTTCCAGCCCCCCTCCCCCCCCAGCTTCATTCCCCCCCTCCTGGCTAGGCACATCTCTACCTTCGCCTTCCCAGTCCCCGACCCCTCCCAGCTGCACGCCTTCCCCGCTCTGATCACCTTCCTCCCAGTCCCTTTCCCCTCCTGTTCTGCATGTCCCCTGTCCCAATCATATTCCTCCCCTCCCAGTCCCTTTCTCCTGCTGGCCCTGCACCTGGCCATCTGGATCACTTTCCCCCTCCCAGCTCTGCATCTCTCCTGGTCCCGATCACTTTCCTCCCCTCCCAATCCTCCCCCGCCCCCTCACCTGGCTCTACACCTGCCTGGTCCCACAGCTTCCCCTCTCCTCCTGTCTCCTTCCTCCTTCCCTTCCTCCCGCTAGGCACCTCGCTGCCTGCCAATCACATTCCTCTTTCCAGCCCCCACCACACACCTCCCCTGGTCCCGATCACCTTCCCTGCTTCCAGCCCCTTTCCACATCGGCTCCACAGGTCCCCGATCACCTTCCTCCCCTCTCAATCCTTCCTTTTCTGGCTCCACACCTCCCTGGTCCTGATCAGCTTCTCCTCTCCCCTCCCAGCCTCCTCCCTATGCCACTCCTGGCTAGGCACCTCATTGCCTGCCTATCACCTTCCCCTTCCCAGCCCCCTCCCAGTTCCACATCTTCCCCGTTCCAGGGCCTTTTCCCCTCCAGCTCCACATGTCCCCTGGTCCTAGCTCTGCAGCGCAAGGTCCTGATCCCCCTGCTACTCCTCCCTGTCCAGACTGGCTGGTTGGAGCTCTAATTGTCAGAATCCAGCCAGCTCTTCTGCCCTGGGCCATGTGGGTCAGCCGTGCTGCATCGGGACATTTAAAAAAATGCTCTGGAGCCCCAGCTTCCAGGCAGTGCCACAGGCCAGATATGAGCCCTTGGCGGGCTGGAGACACAAATTGAGTTTGTAAACTGTTTTTATTTTTTGATCGTTTAATTTTAATTAACTGTAAGATCCGTTTCTATGCTTTATTTATCCAAATTTGTTCACTGGCCCCCCGAGTGAGAAAAAAATTGCAAAGTGGCCCCTCATACTAAAAGGTTGGACACCCCTGGCTTAGAAGCATGTAATCACATCTTCACATTCCTGAAACTACATCAAGACAGTGAAATATCAGGCTATTATGGTGGTAGTCCTGTCCTAACAGTACCTACTCCCACCAGATAAAGAAGATCTTAAGATGTTTAAAGAAAACTTTGTTTGATAGCATTCTGTCTGGCAAGGACTCACTTATCAACAGTTGCGGTTGTAAAACTACACTTCTTATTGTTTCGTCTTTGTGGTACCCACTTCTCTATTGTTTATCTATAGGATTTCTGTCTGTTGCGTAGTCACATTCAAAATTGATTAAGGTAGTCCAATATGATTGGTTAAAGAATTATTTCACAGTACGTTAGGATTGGTCAAAGAATTATTTTGTAATATTTTAGTTAAATGATTGGTTAACATATAGCTAAGTGGGACTCAAGTTTCACTATAAAACTAGGGTCCAAGAGGGAAACGAACTGGGGAACAAGAAGGAGGAGGAAAGACCTGAAAGAAGAAAAATCCACCTCTAAGATCAGAATCGCTAGAGTCCTCTACACAACCATGATGTGCAGCAACCAGAACCCAAGTGAGACTGACCATTGCCCGGCCATCAGAGAAAATCCGTTGTCTGATCAGGACTGGTGAGCATGATGGTATATGCTATGTTTGCTAACTGTTAATAAACAGAGGTTAAGATTGTTACTGTGTAAGATTCTTTCACTACTAAAAGGTCCTGCAAACCCACAGCCCTATGAATCAGGAAAGGGTGTGTGTACTTCAGTTAACCAAGTTAGTTTCTCCCTGCACCCTACAAATCGGTACCGTATGGGTGACCCTAAGCCTTGAGTGTGAACTGGGTAATGGGAAGGGCATTTCTCTCAGAGCCCTACAAACAGAGAAAGGGTGAGGTGCCCTAGTGTGCGGGTAACAACAACATTTTACAGGTTTAGAAAGTAAGACGTACTTTGTTCAGACAGGGTATATAGCAAGCAGTGCAAACAGAACTAAGACATATTTTACAATTCAACTCAATGCAAACACATCCCACATTAGAAGAGGTGCAAATAAGATAGTTAATTGTTTGCATCACAGAAGCACCCAGAGGCGTCATCAGAATTAAGAGGCTGTTGTCCTAGGCACTATTCAAACATACAGTACTCCATATACGCAAACAAGCTCACAGTTTAAAGCTGAAATCAGGTTCTCATTCATTTGCCTCATTCACTGAGGTTTCCTATCTCCACCCAAGAATGCACTTGGGTTCTGTAAAGGGATAGGCTTGAATGACCTCCAGCAGTGGTTTAAGGGTTTGCTGGTTCACTGATTAACACATTTCCAATGACTACGGGCACAGCCTTAGCAGCATTCCCATTTTGAGCCAGTTAATATGAAACAAAGGAATTAAGTTGGTCAGGCAGCCTAAACGAAAAATGTATAAACCTACACAGAGACCTGTCCCATGGAAAGGGAACTCACAGTATACTTGACACTGTCCTTAATCCCCAATTTTCTTAAGTAAGAAATGGCCAATGAAGTCTAACCTTCAGTATCCAGCATCTGACCCATCACCCTTGAGGGCTGCAGGAGAACTATCAGTTGAGAAATAGGAACAAGCATGAAAGATGACCAAAAATATAAATCAACCCTGAAACAAGAGAACGGATGCTTAATGCAGTTCAATTAAAAAGAACCTGCAGGTTAAAAAAAAAAAACCTAACATTTGCACTCTGAAGGAAGCTCAAATCTTTTCTTAAGCCTTTCAGGGTGTGTCTTCACCATTGGGGTCACTGTCAGCAGTGCAGGATCAATTTTTTGGATTTGAAGGAACGACAACAAAGACTTGCTCAATTGAACCAGGAAGTCAACTCTGTTAATCCACCCTGGCAAGTGGTGCAGTGCTGTGTTGACAAGAGGACATTTCCCCTAGGCGTAGCATAATGGAGACACCGTGCTAAGTAGACATTAGGAAGTCAACAGGAGATATGCAAGTTACTATATCTAGCTTGAGTATCTCCCATCAACTATCACTGAAATCTGCGGCCAGTGTAGACCTCAGAAGGGAATGCAGCAGACAAGACAAATGAAAGAAAACTTTACAGCCCATATCAGCATCCCTTCTCTACTCAAAATACTTAATCAAACGAGCCTTACTCTTGCACTCATGGATCAAGCACATCATGGCACTTTAACAGAGACGAAGGGACCCAGAGACATCATGACCTGAATACCCAGATTCAAACAGTATGTTTGATAGCTAGGGTCAGCTTATGTGAAAACCAGGTGTGCTTGGACCAGGAGATAAGCCTCTTGTGTTGTCCAGCCTTAAGCTACGAGGTATATAAGTGTAACCTCCCGTGTAGAAAGGGAGGTTATACACTTCCACTTGCTACAGCCACAAGTTAATATATGCCTACTACCAGGGACCATGATCTTGAAGCAGAATTAGGAAACACAGAGAGGCCTCCAGAACATAGCAACAGTAAAAAGGGAACAAAAAGTTTGCATAAACTAGAGAAGATTCAAGAGAGGTGAGGTATGAAGGGAGTGGTCCATTCTCTGCTGTTTAGATTTCTGACAGCTCTGGGTCTTCCCCTTAAACCGTAATGTGCATGTCCCATCCTTCACACAACAAGGTAGGACGGTCTACTGGCAGGTACACTGAAACCCAGCAGTGTTAACTGGATGTGAGCTTCCTCAATTGTATGTTCCAAGTGGCTCAGCCAGAATCTCATCCCAAAGGCAATCAACAGAAAATACAAAAGAAACAAGACAGAATGAGACCAAAACCCCCTACAAATTTCAATCCTAGAAAGCATCTTTGTTTTACAATGCATAAAACCATGTCAACAAGGATTCCTTCTACTTTGTAGGAAACAAAAGCACGAAGAGGAAACCAGATATCAGAAAGTTGTAATCTCTGTTTGCATGTGAATCCTGGCAAAGAAAGCCAATGAGCAAGACTGAAGGCCAATCAACATATTATAAATCTATAAACATAGTTGCAAGTTCGCATTCTCTCTCAATGAGAAGTGCAATTATAGGAAGTAGATGGTTTCTTATTTATAGGATGAACAGAAGAGGCACACAACCAAACACCACGTCTGTGGAAAGCCCAATTTGTGCATGGATGCCTCTGAAGTTGGGCATTTCCAAAATATGCTACTGAACATCAGAGCCAACATAAATGTAAGCTTGCAATAAGAGTCCTGTGGTGACTTAACGCTCTTGGAATCACCGTACAAAACCTGACAGTTTTATAGTGAACTAATAAGTATTTCCGCAGTCAGACAACAAAACAAATCAAGCATTACAGATATGAAACCTAAGTCTATTACCTCTTCAGCAAAGGAAACTGAACTAAGATAAACGTCTTCAGGCTGCCAGAACTATTTAACTTGCGACAGAAAAACAGAAATAAAAGACTCATATTACAGGCGTCTTCATTATCAGCAACTTGTGAAACTGGCTGAATGTACCTTTTGAGCTTTTTTTAAGCTATAGATCTGTGTCTTCCTCTGGAAAGAAGAAGTAGTTTAACAGTTTTTTCCTATTGATACTGTTAACAGCCCAGGTTAACAGAATTTTAAGCATTTTATCAAGTAGAGATATCAAAACCAAAAGTGTTCCAGCTGGACAGTTTTGGCAAAATTTATAGTTGGATTAGTTGTGTTAAATGCATTCAGCATTCATGAAGGGCACCAACTGATTAACAGCACTGCAGGCTTATACAGAGATGAAGGGAGAACGGTTGGGTGAGAGGGAAAAACAAAATATGTAGATGTAATTAATTAGAGAGAAAGAAAATCACACTAACCTGTTTCCTATAGCTAGTTTCCAAGCAGTTAGCTGAAAAATGTAATTTCTGTAACTCTGCAAAACTTTTGATGTGGGACAGGAATGCTATTATGTCATGTTGAGGATTTTCTCACAGCCATCAGGCAAGACCTGGGACAAGATCCAGCTACCTCTTAGTGTGTTTTAACCAATACGATAGGAGCCCAGAGCTTACCACAGAAACCTGTAGCTGAAAACAAAAACCCCACATTTGAATAAAATAAACATTGGCTAATCATCACACCAGGAACCACTGGAGAACGGGAAGTAAAGGATGTGGTCACATTTGGATCACATGTTTTTCAAAGATGAGGAGGTGGACTCTGAGGGCTTTTTGTATGGTTGCAAACTAACTTTCACTGGTCACCTAAACTCCTTCAGGTCAAAATAAATCTCAGATTTGTCAGGCTTGATCATTAGCCCTAAATGCTACATACATTACTTATAACTGGTTTTATTAAATATATTTGTGTTAGCTGCTTATTTAAGAGTAGAGTATTCTTTTCACATTCTCTGTGAGCCGGCTAACAGTTTTCAGGAAGGCAACAAACTTGAAAGGCTTGATCAAAGACTAAATGAATGCAAGTGATTATTTTAAAAATAGTTCAGGTCACAACAGCCCTGCATTTCAAGGGAGACTGCCATAGGGAAGAAGGAAGTTAGCCAGCCTCTTATACAGTGCTTTCATCCACCCACCTCCCAATATTTGACAAAGGTCAGTGCTGTTATCACCATTTTACAGGTGGGGAAACTAAGGCACAAAGAAGTGAAATGTCTTACCACACAGAACAGCAGGCCAGAGACAGGGCCAGGAATAGAATCCATGCCTCCTGAATCCCAGTCCAGTATCCACCTCACCATACCCACTTTATGTAGACGTTTCCTTATGTTTACAAAATATAGATACTGCATATTTTAGAAAGATGTGAGCATTGATCTATTCTTACAACTATACGCAACCACATCCAATTGTGATGAATTGGGGATTTGTTTGTACAATCTCTGAATTGCAGCTAGCTTTAGGAAATCGTAGCAAGAAAGCCTTCTATGTGTCAGTCCAGCACGTCTCCCCAGAACAAAAAGAATGTGGAATATTGGACATTACTTTGAATGGATAAAAGAATTTGTAAGTGGGTTTGGTCAGCAGGGAGAAGATGTTTCTACTTCCTAATTGAAGGGACAGAAGTGCAGAGAATGGGGGTTTACCAAAAGGAAGCCAGATATGGGGGAAGAGGGGTGTAAGTCAGGAACAAGAAGCTTAGAGAAGAAAGAAAGGGTGAGACTAGCTGAATGCAAAAGAAGCAAGCGGACCACCAAAGGGAAGATGGATTCAGGTTCCATGCATTCTGCAGCTGAGGTGGCCTCCCACTCTGCCCTCACCAGGTCTCAGAGTGCTGCATCCTCCAGAGCGCCGCAGCCTCCCAAGCGCTCCCAGCGCAAGGGCCACAGCCACCGGCAGATTGTGGTGTGTCAAGCAGGGGGAAATTATCTATTAGATCTGTTGCGACAGAAAAAAAGGTTGAGAACCACTGCTCTAAACCAGCTAGGTAAAGCATTTAATCTAATGTGGCAACAGATACCTTCACCTACACCCTGAAATTTAGCAAAAAGACTTGTCAGTCTTAGTTTTTATAAAATGTGTGCAAGTTGCAACTGCCTTTTCAGGAGACATGAGAATACAGACACTGGAAATGATTTATCTCAATTGGAAAAAAAATGAGGGGGAAAAAATGTGACACTGCTGCAAAAGAGAGATCTAAGTACTTAATATGGTCAGTCACAAAGCAGATCTTGGGAACAGTCCACAGGCTGACTTACCATGGCTGTCCCCGGAAAGTACAGGAAAACAAGCCAACATCTGCTGAATTTAAGCTTGCATTAAAGAAGTTTCTAGCCCTCATGATTGCAAAAAATAATCCCCCAGGTGTGAATTAATATCAACTAATGGAGTGCTGTCTTTCCAAGTTCAATAATCATTCCTCTCTTGCTGATCATAGTTCTGCCAAGCATTAGCAGAAAGTAACAAGACTAGTCAATTTCACGGCTGCCATCCAGAACCCTGTGGGCAGCAGTGAAATCATCAAGAGGCATGTTCAATTCCCACTGACACTTCTTGGGAAAGTTCTGGACAGAGACAAGCACTGGAGTTATTCACAAAAGAACAAGGATCCAACCCCCACTGTCTGTGAATAGACCTGTTCCCTCAGCAATAAAGAGGAGTTGAGCTTCAAGCACATTAGCCAGATGACACAGGAAAAATAGAGTCCCCACAAAAGTGCACAGATTCACCCTCCAATTAGTAGGTATCTGATCAAGTTACAAAGCTTTCTGCAACACTCAGCACCAGGAGTTTTTTCATACCAGAGAGCAACACCTTGAAATCTCCTAAGTTTCAAAAACAATGAAAAGTCTCATAAACTTTAAGGTCAGAAGGGACCAGTACGATCATCTAGTCTGACCTCCTGCAAAATGCAGGCCTCAAGACCTCACCCACCCACTCCAGCAATAGGCCCCCAACCTATGACAGTTATTTACCTCCTTAAATCATGATTTAAGGACTTTAAGATACAGAGAATTCACCAGTAGGTGAGCGATGCCCTGTGCTACAGAGGAAGGCGAAAAACCCCTAGAGCCCAGGCCAATCTGCCCTGGGGGAAAATTCCTTCCCAACCCCAAATATGGCGATCAGTTAAACCCTGAGCACGTGGGCAAGTCTCAACAGCCAGTTACCCAAGAAACAATTCTCTGTAATAACTCAGAACCCACCCCATGTACTCTCCCCTCTTAGTCCTGTGGCACACCAAAGACTAACAAATTTCTTCAGACATAAGCTTTCATGGGCTGCAATCCACTTCATCAGATGCATGCTAGTCTTCAAAGTGCCGCAGGACTTTCATTGTTTTTGCTATATGCAGACTAACATGGCTACCCCTCTAGAACTTAATTTTCAAAGAAAAAGAATAGGCAACATTTCCTGTAGTGTTTTTGACAATTGGCCAAGTCCTGCATGCAAGTCATGGTGCAATTAAGTTGAACACATGTAATTGATGTTAAGGATTCTTATAAAAATCTTACGAATAAGGAAGTATCAACCAATAAGTAACAGAAATGACCTAGGTCAAATAGGTGATCAGTCAGCCAATTATTGAAGAAAGGAAGTAACATTTCTCACCAAATGAAGTTCTCTTACAGAGTGGCTCCAAGAGAGAAATGAATGACAGCAACACATAGAATGTAGCACCAAAAAATAAAAACATTTTGAAGTCTCCCCAAGTGCTGTCACTAATGTATTAAAGATGGAGAATCAGAATGTGTTTATAAATTCATTAAGCCTTGGCTTCCCAGCCTTCTCCTTCTCTTCCTCCTTTCCCCCTCTCCTTCTGTGTCCTTGTTGCTTGAATACTGACAACTGGTAAATTATGCAGCGGAATAAATAGGATGGTGGTACATGCAAGTCTGTTTTGTTACTTAATAATGGTATGAATGGAAGAATGGCTGCCCAAAACCTTTGGAATGAAGAGAAAATAATAGGTGAAAATGGAACACTTGGGCAAAGAGGTTTGAAAAAATGCAGAGGCGGGGAGATGAGCAGGTAATGAAAGAAGGAAAAATTAAGTTCGTGTTTTATATTCACAGCTAACTCCAATGCAAATGCGACAGATGTTATGTCATTACTAGGAACAGAAGGGGTGACGAATATTTGCACACATTCAAGAGCTATAAAGTAATGGCTTTCCCTGGCATCTGGGGAGCATCTTAAATCTTTGTTTCAGACTAGCTAGCTATAATAGTTTTACTGCCCCTCATTATTTTGAAAGGATTTTCAGATGCCAACTAGAATGACCGCAATACCACTGCATATACCCACCTTCAAAACAGAAAGTCTTTAATATTATTCCACTCTTTAAATTACATGTGTGCGGTCATGGCAGGGGATGACTTCAGTAATCTAGTCTGAAAGGTACTTACATACTTCCTTCACACAGGTGTCACCCACCAATGCCCCTCTTATTTTAACAACAAGCTTCCTCTTTAGCCTAACATACGGGGAAAGGAACATGTCCTCAAAATGTGCTAGCAGCCTACCTCACCTTCTTTTCACTTATGTTAAACTCATTAGCACTAACCATTCAGCAAAATGATCTGGCAGGAACTCAGCTTGCTCCATTGCACAGTCATCTACCAACGTAACTGAGCTCAGCTGGTCCAATAAACTCTCACTATGTGCCTATGATCCGTGGCTGGACAGAAGGGCCAAGAGATCACCCTTTAAACCTTGTGGCAATAGCAGACTACTTGATACCTTCCATGTCTGCCGCTGTGCCAGATCTGCACCCTGCACTGACCTGTGCTCCCACCTGGGCCTGCTCCTATTCCAGCCACTGTTCCTACCTCTCTCAGAACACCTGCAGACTCCTGGCTCTGGCCACTGGCTTGTCTCCTGACCACAAACCCGGTTCTGCCCTCTGCTTCTGCTCTGAGCAGCAAGCCAAACTCCTGTTTTGAATACTATGTTGCACTTGCACCCAAGCATGATAACCTCCATACTCCTCAAGATATAGCAAGACTATTCTGCAGATGAATCTGTTCTCTACTCTATTCCAAAATCCATTTATTTCTGGAGAGGACATTTATACTACTTCACTCCTGTGACCATTGCAGAACCAACACAGACATACATGTGCACAGTTCAAGTTAGGGCTTATCTTCATGTATAGCTCTGCCACTGTAAAGAAAATGGATCTACACCAATGGGAGCGTTTCTCCCATCGGCATAGTTAATCTACTTCCCTCCACAAGAGGCAGTAGTAATGCTGACCTAGCATTGTCTACACGGGGAGTTAGGTCTGTATAACTCAGTGGCTTTCAACCAGTGTGCTGCGAGAACTGTCCGAGTGTGCCAGGAAATTCTGTACAAAGGTAATGAAAATAAAAGTAAAACAAACATTGTTTCATTTTAAACAATATTCTATCCAACCAAAATTACAACTCATAAAACTCATGAAAATTGATCATCAAATTAAAAGCGATATATCGGTCATTCGATTCTAATACATGAACATTCTAAACGCAGGTGGCCAAAGGGCAAAATTGAAATGATGTGGTTTTTTCCTGATAGATTTGAAACATTAATGCATTTGATCCTTCTTTAGCTTGTTCTCTGCACGTTTCAAAACACTCTAGTAAGATGGTAACCATTTATGAGTAATCAATTTAGCTGAAAAAAGTGGGTGTGCCGTGGGATTATTTGCCCCACTGAACTGTGCGGTGTTACTGAAAAAGTTGGGAACCACTGATATAACTACAGTGCTTAAAGGTTGGGATTTTTCACACTCCTGAGTGATGCGGTTATATCAATATAGGCCTGTAGTGTGAACCTGGCTCGACTTTCCTGCTTAACAGATTATGGTCCAACTTTCACCAACTGGTAAATTTTTGCAACATTAAGACTGGGGTTGCAAAGGTTTAAGTAAGAGCAAAGTCTAGCCTGCATAATCTTAATTATTGGTGATACCTGAGTCAGAACAGCCAGTTTGACTTTGATTCACCAGAATGAATTTGCAGCAATGACAATTAAAAAAGAGGTACAGAAGCTTAACAAATACGAAACACCAAAATATTCGTTTAAGCTAATTTCATTTACACCACCTACACCCCCACCTACTACCTTACCCTCTTCCCCTGGCCCCAAGTACTCCAGCAAGTCCTATTGGACCTGAAGTTGACTATACCTGGGAAACAGCAAATTGACTACAAATTGCTATCAAACCCATAAAGTAAAATATTGTTCAGTTACAGCCATTTTAAACAAGCAAAAGAAGCATGATTTTCTTTTTTTTTTTAATTGTCTCCTAGAAAAAGCACTCAACACATCGGATCTGTAAAGCAGAGGGGGGAAATTGAAGATACACACAGATATTTTCCAAATCTTTTCTGAGTAAAATTGTACTTCACAGAAAGCTAAAGTACATATTTACCAAACAACATATAGAAGTGAATTTCTAAAATTGTTCTGAAAAGTCACTAGCAGCATCCATTTTCTGGAGGGCTTTCAACAAGAGCTGCTATTTTACTGACATTTCCCTAAGGCAGTCACGTATGATGGCATTTGAGATAAAGGCAACAAATCAACATTTTAATGCAGGCTTCAGTGTTGCAAGACTTAAGTTTCAGTTATAAAAAGAAAAAGTTTAACCCCAAGATGTTCTAAACACCAAAATAAACTTGTAAAACTTCTTGCAACTTAGACATTCTGTTGTCTGGTGCAGGATACACAATTCCAGCATGGCATAGATCAATTAGGGCTCTAATTCTGCAAAGATGTGTGCCCTGTGACAAAGTCCCATTAAAGTCAATGGGACTACTGTGCAGAAAGTTAAGCAAATCACAGCCTGAGACTCAAGGCCACAGATTTTGTGTTATAAACATGACAAATCATTTACTCTTTTATAACCGTGCATAGCTAATACAATGGAAATTTATGTTGCATTTAAAAACCATTTCACCAAAGTTGTGCTGACAAAGTGCTCCTCTATCATCATCATTACTGCATAAAAATGTTGGGGAGGCTGGAGTGGGATAGCAAGGGTGCGAGGGAAAGTTCTTGTTTACATATACACTCATGCAATGCTTAATGAGTCTTTGCACATGTCAATGTTGCCAAAGAATCAGATTTTCACCCTTATTATTTAAAATCAGTAAAATTTTGTTTTCAACATTATGACATGTCTCAAAACGGAAACACGATTCTGAGTAAATCTGATGAGGCACCAACAAAATAAGCAAAATTATATATCTGTTCTAAATTAGGAAAGGACCTTATTTTAAATCTGTGTATATAAAAAAGCATCACTTAAACCACATAGAACATTAGTCATTTCATTAGATACTGTGAGGAAAATTGTATGTTGTGAAGGAAATTGTATGCAAGAAAAGATGTAGCAGGACTAATTCAAGATGGAGAGAGTTTGGTCTGTCTGAACTAAAATTTTACAAGAAGGTTCTGTGTAAAAAAAAATTAAAAAAAGCTTAGTCTGCTATTCTAGTCTGCTAGTATTAATTACAGAATGCAGTTTGTGGTAGCTGAAAAAGTCAGCGTCCTTAAGTGAAGAGGCAGAACCCCCTCCTATAAATAAAAAAGGTAAAAGTAAAACACTAGCAGGAATTTACTTATTAGTAAGTTTATAACACGCATGTGTAAAATTTTCTGTTTTAAAAAAAGTGCCTTGAATATAAAACACCCCTGTAACTGTGACCAGCTCTCTCCGCTCTCTTTTTTTTCCTTTTCTTTTCCTGCTGCAGTCTGTCTGTGTCAGACTATTATTCAGCTGAATAATAAACCTTGAACCACACCTCATTCTCTGCTTATTTGAGTCTCAGCTGGGAACGGGCCTATGTTATTGGGAGGGGTCTGAGGTTCCTCTTTCCAGGTTAAGGACCCAGACCAGTTTTTCCCCCACAAGTTTGGCGAGCCAGCCCCGAGTACCCAGCTCACCTCGGAGGCGCTGCCATCCAGCCCCAAACCCAGCCAGCCAACAGACTGGGTGAGTTCACCTATGGGAACTTGGGGCAGGACTGCAACCCCTTCGGGGCGATAAGGTGACTTCTCTGTTAATATTCTTGTGTGGTTCACATCTTTGTAAGTCTCTGTTTGTCTATCTTGTCATAGGCCAGTCTTCTTGTCGTTTTCATGCTTTTGGGCACACAGGCAGTTTTAGAATAACTGTGCATCCAACTGCAGGGCGCTCAGGATCGAGCAGTTGGTAATGCTGTGTGGCGGAATTAATGTTTCAAATCCCACACTGTGAAACCACTTCTATTCCTTTAAACTCTGGATAAGTCCTCCACACTGTCTGAGGCAACCTAGAATTCGCCTTTCCAGTTTGGGAAATTGTTCCTGCCCTTTCCAAGTTGGGTGGGCTAGGTTGAGCCAAGAAGACAGACTTGGGCTGGGTGGGGGCTTAGATCTGTCAGAAAAGGGACGTCCGCCTCAGGTGACAATGGGACACGGTCAGTCCATTCCGGAAAACAGTCCCCTAAAGAAAATTCTGGTAAATTGGAACCGACTCGCAGGTATCGGGGTGCTGAAAAAACAAAGGCTGATCAATCTTTGTCAAAAAAACTGGCCAGGTTACACTTATAAGAATCCAAATTTACAATGGCCACAATTAAAAAGTTTAAATCTTAATAATTTGAAGTACCTCAGGGGAATCCTGGAGATTCCCCACCCTAAACAAATGGATTATTAGTATGTGTGGGTAAACATGCAAGATTTAAAAGTACGCCAGGCAAAATTAGCAATAACAGCCTGCAAAGTCCCGGCACCACCCTCTTGCCCCCGAGCGAACGTTCTGGACTCTGATGAATGGCGACCTACCACCATGCCTCAATCTCTGGCAGCTCCTCTGCCAGCTCAGGCATTATCTCAGGTTCAACCCCAGGTGGTTACCCCTCGACATTCCTCTACAGTGTCCTTAACTCTTTCATCACGCCCCACACCAACATCCTCTTCCACATGATGTACCTTGAAGAGGCAAATGGTTTTTTTTCCTTTCATTGTTCTACTACCTCGCCTTATGTTCCTATCCAAGTTGCAGATAAAGTGTATCAGTGTTTAATTGATACTGGAGCAGACCTTTCTTCATTGGGCGTTTCTTCGGGAGGTGCGAGTTTAGCAGTTCAAAAAGCAAAAAAAAAATATTAAGTGTCACAAAAAAAATCCATGCAGGTTTGTCGTAGCTCCCGTGCCCGAGTTAAAATAGGAGCCCTTGCATCCGAACATTCATGAAGTCTGCTGTGTCTATGGAGATTCCCGTTCTGTATTACAAACTGCTCATGAGAAAACTACTCCAGATCTTCAGTCAAGCAATGGATAATGACAGGGATTTAAGGAAAAAGGAACAATTTCTTCAAATCTCCAGATGGTCACTGAAATACACAGAGCCACATATATTCTTTTCAAATAAAAACTACAGTTCAACACAGCTAGTGTACACCCAGTCTTTTTATCAATATACAGTGAGAACATTGATTACCTACTTTATCTTACCCCACCCTGCTTCAAGAAACATCAATTTCTACTTTTCTTCTCCTCCTATTACTATTTTGTTTGGGGACATACTTGTTTACAGCTCTCTGAACCATTCTGGCAGTGGAATGGTGTAAGAACGACAGAGTCTCTTTTAAAGTAATTAAAATTAAATTGAGTAATAGCTGGTCTCTCAGAGATTCAAGAAACATCTTCTACCTCATGGCATAGGGACACAGACCTTGAGCGCCTCCTACTGACTAGGCCTAATACGCCATTCCTCCTCACCTCACCATGCCTTGAAGGCTCCCATGACTTCGTCTGGCCTTCAGCAGCTTGGCCCTTTGGCCAAGGCCAAATGAACCTTCTCAGATATTAATCTAATTTTCCCTCTCTAAGGTCTTCTCAGCCTGGACTCTAGGTCCTTTAAATTCAGTCCCTTTATTCAGCCTCCCTCATAAGCCCTATCCCCTTTTTGGGGTTTATACCACTTTCCCTGTGGTTGGCAGGGAAACCCAGTACCACCCCCTACCACCTCCAGACCAGAGAGCAGAATTCTTCTTCACTCCTCTGATCTCTGCCAAAAGCTAAGTTGCTACGGCCCGACAGCTCCTTTTGTCTACGCGGGCTCAGCTCTGAGTGGCTGCCCCATTCCTGTCACTTTGCTGCTTTCTCGGGCAGGATGTAGTAGGACTGGGGTCTCCTGTACAGTCATAAAGGCCAAGTACTCCCCATCACAATCATCTTCATCAATTCCTCTTTGGAACTGGTGACTTTCCCTGCAATGTTGGAAGGAATTATATAGTAGATTATTTCAAATCACAAGTCCTGATTTTGGTGTCAGGAGTGTATTGCTCCTCTGATGCAATATATAACCAGATATTAATATCTGTGTATATTGCATATACCTAAATTAATTATATTCTAGCCAGATGGCTTGTTTGCTGTGTTGGGGAATTCTTTTGGGAAGGGGTGGGGGAAAGAGGTAAGTTTTGCCCCAGAGCTATCTGTAGTAAAATAGTTTTTATCATAATTTTTATACAAAGAGTGAGTATAGAACTCAAGACAGATAAAAAAGCATTTAGAGATCTAGATTAGTGGCTCTCAACCATTTCAGATTACTGCACTCCATTCAGGAGTCTGATTTTCACCTCACTTAAAAACTACTTATTTACAAAATCAAGCATAAAAACACAAAAGCATCATACATACACTATCACTCAAAAATGACTTACTTTCTCATTTTTACCATAAAATAAAATCAATCAATTGTAATGTAAATATTTTACTTACAAGTCAGTATATAGTATATAAAGCAGTATAAGCAAGTCATGGTTTGTAGGCAATTTTAGTTTCTGCTGACATTCCAAGTATTTTTTTATGTAGCCTTTTGTAAAACTAGGCAAATATCTAGGCAAGTGAATGCATTTCCCCCACCCCCATAAGACCTCTACATATCCCTGGCTGAGAACCACTGATCTAGATCAAAGCATTATTGGGAGCAAGCTGTGCAGAACTAACATGCCTCTGTGGTGTCTAGTGAGCACTAACTTCTTTTGGATAAAGTTAATCTTGCTTTTTTTTTTTATTTCATTTCTAAAAAGGTGTGGGGCGATGGTAGACCAATTTCACTTGATTCACCTTGTTTGGCAATGGGCTTCAACAAGTTATTTTTCACACAAATTTGGTGAACTGAGAAACAATATTTTGCAGCAGAGAGATACCAAAGACCCCAACAACAGTACAGACCACTGCTCTGGACTATTGTGGAGCTTTTAGATTAGATTAATGAAAAGCCACAATGATGGCTTGAAGTACGAATCAGTTACCTTTATAAAAAGCATGCCAGCCTGAAGATCTAGAAATGGTCGATAGGTGAGACTATCAGTTTAAAAATTCAAGTGAAGTATAATCACCACATTTCAGAGTGTTTGTTTATTAAAAGCACGTTACCTGAACCTCTTAGATTAACTTTCCACACAAAAAAAAAAAAAAAAAAAAAAAAAAAAAAACTTGGCAACACCAAAGTTTATCCAGTGCCACCTTGTGCTGCTCCAGAACATCATGTGCACCTATACTTAAATTTCTACTTCCTGGTTTCAATTTTAAGGTGCCCGTGTAACCGCCAGGCCTCTTTTATTCACTGGCTTGCCTTCATTATATTTAACTTCTTTCATTATATTCAGCCGCTAACACAAGAAACCTGCAGGCTGTATCCTGCAAGATATTAGCTGAAGCATAAATTAGCATAGGCGTGGTTAAGCAGGCAGTAACCCTTGGCATAGATTAATGACTAGCAGTTACCTTTAGATTTTGGGAATTAAGGACAGCGTACTCAATGGCAGGAATTAGCACTTCCTGGAACATGCTACTGCAAGAACTATGAAAGTAATAACTGCAATAGCCACATAAGCAAGAGGGGACTGGTATCATAATGAGCTGAAATGGCAGATGTACATATAAATTATGTGGGTGGGAAAATGAGAGCCTGGAGGATTGAGCATCAGCAAAATGAGGCTCAGGTCCTATACCAAGCGCAGTCACCATATGGCCTGGGACTTGATCCTTCCTGGACTTCTTCCATTCCTCCTTGCTCTGTTACTACTTGTCCCTTCAACTCATTTAGGAACTTGGACCAGCCCACACCGTGGCATGCCAGTGATAAGGCTGGTCCTTTAGTCTCTTACCTCAACAAAGGGCACACATATGCAGTTCTAAGAGCTTATGATTAGAATGTTTCCACAGATAAGACAGAGACAATATAATATTGGGGTTTTGTGGCTTGGGTCTTTCCTAGTTTTATCCGTTATTTTAATTAAGATATCTATGGTTTTCCGTTGTCCTCAGTGTGAATGTCCTGGTCATCCATTCCGAGACTCCCCACAAGACACTGAAGTCTACAGTATTAGTTCTGTGTAGACCGATCCTGGGAGAAGAACCTTATTACAGTCGCACCAATTGGCCAACAATCCAAATGTTATTAACATTAGAGTCAGGCAACACTCGATACCACCACAACACAGCCTTAATTCTGCCCTCCTTGTCCCAACAACAGCCACCAGGACTGGCTCAGTAAGGGCAGTGCCATAAGAGGTAGACACAAAGAGAGCGGAAAGACTAAATCTGTCGTTACGTTTTATTGTATTCTACGCATTTAAATTCTAGCATTTATCTGCATGCACTCCAGTTGAGAGTCACTCTGATAAGTACAGCTGTCTGGAATAGCAGAGGGATTAGCTGGTACAGGTTGGCAGCACTGCCCTGTGAAATGAGGAGAAGTGCATGTGCACTGAAGGATCAAGTATGCCTCATTTCAGCAAAGTTGTACGCATTTTGTCAGAAGACGTGCATGATGAGGGTTGGAATTGTCAGCAGTTTGATAGCATACGTGACAATGGTCTCCAGGGCTTGCCAGAGGTACATGAAGGCAGTGTCTCAAGAGGAAACCTCAGGGCAAAAGTAAAAGGATCTGGAGTCTGATGTGGATCTTATGGCATAGGCTCTGTCTGAGGGTAGCAAGCAGAAAGTATCCTGCAATGCTCATGTGTTAAGTAGCATCTGTAAAGGTCCAGTGATAGCATGCATGTTAAAGCATCTCTCAAAAGAGGGCAGAGTGGAGAACGTACACTGGATAAGAAGTATAACTCAGCTTTTTTTACGTTTCCAGGGGTATCAGTATAGTTGGGTAGCAGTTCTTAGTGTTGGACCCACCTGCAGGGCGCATCCTGGTTATGGCATTGGGGAATGCAGCTCAAGTGGTCCCGCTGCAAGTGTTCAGTGCTCTCCTTCTGCCACGCCGACTCCGGTCCAAGTCTGTTTGTGGCCCCTCGCCCTCCGGCCATGCCCTTTACACACAACCTCTTCCGGGGTACAACTAGATCTCTCCATCCCACTTTGCGGCAGTGGCCGGAGCTAGTCTTCCGACCACTTCCGTGTGGTCTGAGTTCAGCTCGCCCTGGTCCAGCCGCTATTTTAAAACAGTCAATGGGCCAGGGAGCCTGTGCCGCTCCTGGCACGCATGCCACTGCTGGCACACCGCAGTCAATTTCCTGGGCCGCTTCCCTGCAGCCCCAGTCACCCACAGTTCCTCACCGCCTGGGTACAGCCACCGTCTGCTCCTGGCTCCTTGCCCTCAGACCACTGATGCAGTCTGCCCAGTTCAGGAACCCTGGCGCTCAGAGCTCGCCAGGGTAGAGCCCTGCACGGATACAAATATGTGGATCCGTATCCGATCTGCATCTGCAAGAAACGGCCTGCAGATATCCGCATTGTATCCACGGATGCAGATGTAATGCGGATATCCACAGATATCCATGTATTTGCAGGGTTCTAGCCATGCACAGATAAAAATATGTGGATCTGTATCCGATCTGCATCCGCAAGAAATGGACTGCGGATATCCGCACTGTATCCGCGGATGCGGGTATCTGCGGATATAATGCGGATTTGCAGGGCTCTACGCCAGGGTCCTGGCTCCCTCAGCCAGCCTGCTAGGGAGAGGACCTTCTCTCTGCTGCTCCCAAGGCAGACGGAGCAGCTTGCTCTGGTGCTCCTTCCTTTATACTGACTGCGTGTCCCTGATTGGCTGCCACAGCCAGGCCCCTTTTTAACCCTTTAGAGGCCAAAGCCGGGCAAGCGTACCACTACAATAATGGGCAGTAATGGGCAAACTTAACTATATTAACTGCCAAAACACTATTTACATCTCTAAGTTTTTCCAGAAAGGCTATGTTTCTGGCAAATGCAGTCCCAAGACTACTTCCTCCATCTTTCCCCTCTCCCCTGGCACCCTTCAGCATTATCTTTGGGTTAAATTTGAGACAAAGTCCTTGGCTGTCTTTGTTTGGACTTATTCACAAATATCCTGATATTTAAAGGAGCGTAGACGTCTGCACATTCAAAAGGCACACCACGTTGTATGTGCCTGGGAGGCAGGGTAGGGTAGCACGTGGGAGTGTCATTAGAATGTGCTTTGATGGAGTATATTGCCCCTGTGTGTTATTTAGGTCCAACTTAGAATTTACAGCAAGAGCTATAAATACTTTCTCCCCCATGTGTGTACTCTGTGTAACAGTTAATCAAAGGTTGGGTATGTCTAGAGCTGGGGCCGGATTAAGGGGCCTTGGGGCCCCCAGCTGCCCAGCACTGGGGGCCCTCCCAACCCCTCCCCCCATGGTGACCTGTGGGCAGGCCAGCGCTGGGGAGGGCCCTGGGGCCAGAGGCCACTCTCTGCAGTGCTCCCAACCTGGCCCCAGTCTGGCTGGTTTGGCCCTGGAGGCAGGGCCAGATTGCACGCAGTGCAGAAGGCTGTGCCAGAGGCTGCCCCACACGCCAGCCAGCCCCACCCCTGGAGCAGAGCAAACATGTGTCAACCTAACCCTTCCCCGGGGGCAGACCAGCCGGACCAGGGGCAGGGCAAGAGCAGCACAAAGGCCAGCTTCTGGCCTCAGGGGCCCTACCAGCACCCTCCCAAGCCCCACAGGTGCTGGGCTGGGCTGAGCAAGGCAGCAGGGGCCGGATCACACAGGCGCCTTAGGGGCTGGAGCCCAGGGCCTTAACCCCATAGGCCAGGGCCCAGGGCTTCAGCCCCTACCGCCCTTGCGTTGATCTGACCCTGTCTAGAGCTACCTGGAAATTGCTGGAACACATCTAATGAGTGTGATTAGCTCTTTTTAGTTACTGCATATTGTACTTTTTAGTGAATTGTTGGCTTGCCTGCTTATGTACAAGACCTGAGAACCCAGCATTCCCTTTTGGTGTTCTCTGGCTAACTATATCTGCAGTTGTAGTATATTAGCTAGAGTAGTGGTTTTCAAACATATTTTCCTCAGGCCCCTGTTGAAAAAAATAATTTATGCCTGTAACCCAACAATTACATCTTTGAGCAACGAATTTCAGTCTTGCAGCAGCAGCAGCAGGGGGCGCCTCAGCAGTGGCCTCTGCAACCCAGTTCTGGGTCCTGACCTTAAGTTTGAAAACCACTGAGCTAGAGTGTTTGGCTTTTTCCTGTAAGGTAATGATCCTCTCCTTCCCCACCCCACAAATAGCTCACATCCCTCCCTGCCTCCAGAGTCAGCTCAGTCTCCTTACATTACCTCTATAAGCATCTAAATTCCCTCATGGCTGAGCTCTGCCCCCATATCATCCTTTCCCCGCTCTTGAGCTTGCAGTCGCACCTGGGAATGGTTCAAAAGAAGTGTCATTAGGTGTGAATACAAGGAGGAACATTTGAGAGTATATGCCATGTTTGTGTTGTGTTTCACATATGTGAATCTGTACATTTATCTGCAGGCACTCCGACTGCTGTTCACTAAATTGGGTGTAGCAGTTTTGACGGGCAGAGGGATTAGCTGTAGGATGTTGGCAGAGCTGTCACTACCAATGAAGAGAGGTGCATCTGTACCTTGAGGGATTAGAGTGCAGACTCCTCTCCACAGAAAGGCAGCAATTGGCAGAGGTCCCTCCAATTCAGGAGCTGGGGAGAGGATGCAGGAACAATAAGGACTGATGAAGTCTGTGCAGGCATATTTGAAAGGGAAACAAATTTGGGGGAGGGGAGGGACAGGACAAACATGAGGTTTGGGGAACAAAGCTGAATATCCCCCTACATCCCCACACTTCACACCTCTGACCAGCCCTTTCTTCCCTCCTCATGTGTTCTCCTCCTCTGACTTGCCAGTTCTCCTATAAGGAGCAGGGATAAAGGGGAGCCTGGGTCTTTTCCT
Source organism: Pelusios castaneus (assembly GCA_007922175.1). Lineage (NCBI taxonomy): Eukaryota > Metazoa > Chordata > Testudines > Pelomedusidae > Pelusios > Pelusios castaneus. The sequence goes on along the minus strand of ML685863.1, from coordinate 366,355 downwards.
AAGATGGTGACTTTTCCCACTATGGAACAAATGCACCAACATTTCCCCTACTCAACTTCCCTTACAGCAGAGCTCAACAAAACCCAGGTTGCAGGTCACCATGGCGATGAAGGACTTTGTAGCCTGGTACCCTTGCTGCAGAAATGCACCAGAGAAGCACCCTCTGGTGACCAAAAATAAAACTGCTGACACCTAGTTGGGAACAAATTTGTCGAGCCCTGCCTTACAGATGGGCAGTGCAGTTATGCCTGTGTATTAGTCACTAAGGTGTACGAGTACTGGAGAGACATTTCCATACCATCAGACCTTACGTGATATTGCTGGTCTGGTTCACATTATTACAAGGATCTAATATATAAAATATTGCACCATGGTCCCACTACGGACCCCAAGCAAAGGGGGAGAAAAGGACGGGTTGGAAGTTACACATTATGAACTCCAGAATAGAGATTTTAACTCATGGTCCTTGCAAGGCTTGTTCCTAGAGTCTAGCCACCAGAGTACATTACTCAATGAGTGTCATTCATAAGGAGTGTCTGAGAAAATAATTGCTATCACATAGGTGCAAACCTTTTTAAAAGAAGAGGTGCTAAAAGCTTTCACAGTGCAATAACTTTACTATTTCTAAACTGGTTCTCTATACCAATCAAAAGCTCATCTTAGGGGCAGCAAGAGATAGACTTCAATATTGGTGCAAAATTATAATAATAAACCCATAACAAAAATAAAATAATTATTCTGGTGATAGCTTTGACTGCTTAATTTAGAAAGTGCAATTATCTTCAACACATTATGCTCAGAAAATGACACTTCACGTGTTCTGAAAGATGTATATAAGTTAGTTATTGCTCTGTGTGTGTTGTAGAGAACAGTTTTCAAATCATGCATCAGGATCCAGTAGTGGACCACAGACCCTCAGGTACTGGATCGCAGCACGCCCTGCGGCCACCACCAAAAGACAGCAATGCACTGCTGAAAGATGTAATTTAAATGATTTTTTTAAAAACTGGATCCCGAGAAAAAAGTTTGAAAACTACTGGTATAGAACATTTGATAGGTAGCTAATTACAAATTATGTACCATTTCAAGTGGTAGATTTTAGTCAGAAGACAAACAACAAGATAGATTATCTTGAGAAGAAAGCGATTTGGCATGGACAGCATCTCTATCTCAAGTTACTTATGTTTTACAAAAAGACCTGAGTGTGTAAAAGAATGGGATGATATTCTCTATTAAGGATATTCCAAGCAGGAGTGGTGCTTCTGATGTGTTGGTACAGCTATATACCAGGTTGTGAGAGTGAACCTTCTTTATCCCTCTTCCTTTGGAAAGGAAGTTCCTTTTGCTGTAAACCCACAAGTGAAATCCAGAAATATTCTTACTGAACTCTAATTAGGTGATAAAGTACTTTGTCTTCATTCAAATCTGGAGAACATTTCTGAGTGGAGATTTTAAGCTCTTGATTATTTCTAACTCATGTTTCCTCATAAAGATGAAAACCTTAAGTTGTCCCTCAAATGATTTAGATGGCATAAACTTTGACATGTTTATTTACGAATACTTTGTTCCTAAATCAAAACCACTGATGTCAGGGAGTTAAATGAATGTTATGTGTATAGAAATATGTTTTGTATACTAATATGGCAAGGGCATTTAATGTTATAACTGTTTACAAATCTAAGACTCCAACTGGGTATAAAAATATTTACATTAGTTGGGGAATTAATCATCAGGCGATGCTTAAGCAACTCATTACCAAACTCCAGAAGAGAAGAATCAGTTCTCCAAGGAAGATAGGACAATAGTTTCTTTAACCACTTAAAGATTTTCTTTATAAATCATTAACATTTTTAAAACTATTTTAAGAGCTGAAAGACTTTATTTTGAAAATAGGAATGTTTGGACTCATTTGAAATAGATTTTCAACTCCTGTTAAACCCTGATGAAACTGAACAGACATCTTAGAACAATGGCTCCCAACCTGTGGTCCGTGGACCACTGATCATCCACGAGGGTACTGCAGGTGGTCCGTTCGGGGTAGAGTTGGGGAATAATGTAATAATAATAATATAATCCCTTCTCATTAATAAGTGTTATCTTTTTCCCACTGGTAGGCCTACTGCAGGTAAAAATACTGTTATGAGTGCAATATGCTTGTGAGTAACCATAATAAATTATTAGAAATAGCTGCATTTTTAATGACGACAAAGTAGTGGTCTGCATAAAGGAAAAGGTTGGGAACCACTGTCTTAGAACATGAAATGAATAAAAAAAGCTTGTAACTTAGAGATGTTCTCAGAATTTTCTGCCACAAAGACGGAAGCAATATAACCACAGAAGAGTTACAACCGCACTGTACATTGACAGAACCCCTGCCCCACAATATCTGACTCCACTCAAGTCCCTGAAAGACGCATCTTTTCCACCTTCAGCAAGCCTGTTGGGAAAAAAAAGTATAAATTCCTCTGAACTCTTATACTCCTACATCCTTATGCACACCTAATGATTATACACTGTCTGATGTTCTTACTCTTCCACACATTTGCAATCAGACTAATTCTCACATTCTCAGTTCAGTCTGTTCATCCTATCCCACCTCAAAACAACACCTCTATGAGCCAGACAGAAGCAACAAGCCTGTTAAAAACAACAAAACAAAGAAGCCAAAACCTTTTGCATCATGACGGCATCACCAAGACTTCAACAACAATGGCAAAACGGAGTGTGCAAAAACATTAGCAAGAGATTAGACAAATTATTTTACTATGAGGTTAAAAGTATAAAAATAATTTTAACCTCCTAGGGACACAGACACTATCTTCCACCTAGCGCACTGCCCTCTGAGACCACTCCTGGTGCAGATAGAGAAAGCAGCTCTCTCTTGGTGCCAGCTTTCACCCCCTTCTAGTCTGGTTCCTTTTGTGGTGGGAAGGAGGGTGCCATGGACACGGGGAACTGTACTCCACCCACAGAGGTGTGCAGACTCCTCAGAGGCGCTCAATAAGGGGATCAATCAGGAGACAGAGACCTTTTTTCGCCAGCCTCGTTCACTCCCTGAAGCCTACTGAGCACCAGCCACTGCAAATGCTTGCGAGTGGAAGCAGAGCTGACAGGTCAATCTCCCGTGCTGAAGCCACAGCCCAAGGACAGGGCTGAGTCTAACAATTCATCTTAATAATTCATCTAAGAATTTGAAATAAAGTTTGGAATCTCTCTCAGACACATTCCGCAGTTGGGAGGTCTGGCTCAGTCTTGGGCCACAAGGAAAGGTGAGGGGAGGTGGGGAGGAAAGAAACTTCAGGAGACAGGGTATATTCACCTGTCGCCAGCAACAGGTGAAACTGGTTTTGCTCCCAAGCTGCAAACAGGCGGAAGGACTCATAATTGACTTATGGACTGTAGTACAATGAAGAATTTATTACTTTTATCTGTTATCTACTGGGGATAAATATTTATAAAATTGAAAGGCCTGCATAACTTTCATGCAAGAGTCCTAGAACAGCTGGCTGAGGAGCTCTCTGGCTCAATGAAGTTGCTTTTTGATAAATCCTAAATACCAGAGAAATTCCAATGCACTGGAAGACTGCTAATGTTGTCCTAATATACAAAAATGGAAACAGATTGACCAGAGTAACTGCAGTCTGGTTAGCCTGACATCAATCCCCAGGCAAAATAATGGAAAAGCTGTCATGAGAGTCACTTGATAAGGAAATCAAGGTTAGGAATAAAGTTACTGCCAATCAACCTAGTTTTATGGAAACTAGATCTTGTCAAACAACCCTGATGTAATTTTTTGATGAGATTATAAGTTTGGCTGATAAAAATAACTGTATAGATGCAATATATTTAGACTTTGCAAGGCATCTGATTTAATGCCACATGACATTCTGATTAAAAAATTTGCAATGTACAATAGCAAAGCACATTAAATGCATTAAGAACCGGCTAACTGACAGTTCTCCAAAAAAAAGTGTTGTCAATGGGGAATCATTATAATGGAAAGAGGGTGTTTCTAGTGGTGTTCTGCATGGGTCAGTGTTAAGTTTTATGCTAATTCAATAGACATCAGTGACTGAAAAGAAAATATTTCAAAACAAACCAACCAACCAAAAACTCTGCTGATGAAACTTGCAAATGATAAAGATTGGTGGGCGGGAAAGTCATGCAGACCCCTCTTGGGTTCCATGGTAAGCTGAGCCCATTCAAACATTTTAATACACACTAATGCAAAGCAACACACCTGGGTATAAGGAGTACAGACCATTCCTAATGACTGGGGATAACATCTTCGTTGGCAGTGACTCTGAGAAGGATCGAGGGCAGTGGTTCTCAACCTAGGTACATCATTGTGTGCTGCATATGCACCATGTGTGTTATAAGGGCCACATCCCTACAATACATATATATTGATCTGTTTGGCCCTGAGGATGTCATAATCTGTGTGCTGATTGGGCCACAAGCAGTCATGGATTGAGAACCACTGCTCTAGGTATTATAGTGGAAAAGAAACTGAACATGAGTTCCCAAGCATGGTGGAATTAAATTAGATCACCAATTTAAAAAAAAAAATAGTAGGAAAAGTATTGATTAAATCTAGGTTTAACAGTGTTTTCATTTGTACTTTTTACTTCCCAAAGGAAAGCCAATTCTCCTTGGTTGGCTATTAGTGTAAATACAGCACATGTACAATAAACTTGGTACTTTTTGCTATTTTGCTTAGGCCTACATCTTACTTAAGCAATTATAGAGCGTAACTGATATTTACTCAAATTCTCAGTTTTACAATTTTACTGGTTTAGAAAAATGGAGAATGATGCATTTATTTACTAAATAATTAATATTTTCCTGCTTTTTCAACTCCCAATTGGCTTCTTAACTTTGAATGAACTAGTCACTGAACTGAAATAGCTGAATAAACTGAAGTGAAGAAAAAATTCTCTCTGCAACTACAGAAAAGGCTATTACTATTTAAAATGGTTTAGCACTTCTACAAACTCTGCTTCCAGATACTTAGCTAGTATCTTACACCAGTTCAGTGGTTTGATGTAAAAGAAAAACAAGACAAAGAAACCGGGCAAACACATTTTGCTACTTTATTTTAAGGTAAATGGTTTGACTATATTATAAGAAGTTTAGGCCTTAACATAAATTGTGAATTTCAAAAGTTTTAATTTAAATTTTTTTAAAAGTCCCATCAATTTTTTTTTTTTTTAAAGTAAAGTTGGCTCCCAGTGCAAAACTGTGCTGAAAGGGCTAAAGCAGCACAAATTTTTAATGGTGAGGGTGATTAACGTCTTGGTAGTTTGTCCCAGTGAAGTGGTGGATTCTCCATTTCTCGATTATTCAAAATCAAGACTGGACACCTTTCTGAAAAATTAACTTGTGCTTAAAATAACCGGGCTCAATATGGGAGTAACTGGGTGAAATTAATGACCTGTGATATAAAAAAGGTGAGATTATATGATTAGGTCCCTTTCTGGCTTTATGCTGTATGAATTTCCCTTGGCCACTCTCAAAGTTGCAGTCCCAGAAAACTGCCAATAATCTTTGTCCGTAGGAGAATCTGCAATGAACCTGTATCGAAGTTTCACCAACCACAACAATCTTATTCCAGAGTAATTTTGCTCTGGTTGGCGTCACTACCACAGTACACTCAGTCAGCTCCTCCCCATGTCTCAACCCCAGACACAGAAACAGCACCGCATAGGAAGTACACTCCACACTTTCACTGATTCCATTCTCAAGATGCCCAACACAAGATATGGAAATCTAAAATGCATTTTTGCTAAAGTTCATACTGTACCTCTGTTCTAAATCATAAACTTTACTCCTCCTGAGACCCAATCTCAAGCTACTCTAATCAATCAATACGGTCTAATAAAGAAATCTAATCAATTGCTCTCCTTTCCCCCTCCCCCCTACTAACAGGAAGAATAGATTTGTTTTATCCAAATATACTGAGTTTTAATCCCAGAAAAGACTTTAAATCACAATATACAACAAGGTAGTGGATTATCCATTTGTTTTTAACATTTTCTGAAAATCTTCACACACTCAGCCTTCATGAACTAAGGAAGGGGAAGAATGAAACGTACAGAGCTGAGCTGAAATCCTTGTCTATATTTCACTATCACCAAAGCAATTCAAAATTGTTAAATATGTTTTAAAAAAGTTTAAATATGATCACAGCAAGTACTGTAATTACCGTCACCAAAAGCGCATGACACGGCTAGTAACTGGCATGAGATGTCCACTTAAGAGGCTTCAAGGGCCACGTGGGAGCTACTCTCTTCCCTCTCAACTTCAAAGGTTTAGGGTTCTCTCTGTCTTTCACAGATTACAAAGCCAGAAGGGACCAATATGATCATCTAGTCTGATGTGCTGTACAACACAGGCTAATTAAGGAGGCTCCCTCATTCTTATGTTCATATGTTAACACAAAATCTTCTCTACATTAGATTTTTCAAATTTGATAGCTGTTAGCTAAAATGTTGCCTAATAGCTCTTATTTCAGACAAGGCCTTGGATTCATCTCCCCCCAAAATATCCTACATCTGAGATATACTCCAGCCTGGACAGTAAAAAAACAAGTGGGATAAAATGTTTAAGAATTGTAGCAAGCCAATAGGCAGAACACAATGGTGTGCAGAAGATGAGGCAAATTCATTTACATCAATGCAATCACTCATTCAAATTCCAGGTCTCCCTCTCCCACATGTTGTTTAGCACAGTGGAGTCCTGGTCCATGGCTAGTACTCAAGCTCTACATTAATAAAAACAAGGAAAAGATTAAGAAATGAGCTTTTTCTCTTGAAGAGCAGTTTGCCAGAAACTGAGCTTTCACATCTTGTTCTTTACTGAAGTTTGCAAGTCTCAGAGGCTAGATGGACTGAAAATTGAACAAAGCTATTTGAGACCTCAAGTTCTTTCTGGTCCTGCTGTACTTTCTGTTAAGCATTTATAATATTTCTGGGCAATACACACATGAAGTTTCCTTCCCCGTTAACTCTTACTTCTGTTCACTCCTTCTGCCCCTGAACCACCCACAAAACTCACCTCCTAAATAATCCGAAAGCAACTCAACCCTGTCTTCTTCAGCAGTTCATACAACTAGATGTGTCCTGTAGTTCGTTGTAAAGGACACAAGATCAGGGTCATTTCATGTCAGAAGGCAGGGACAATGATGGCTGAGTGGATTTGGGGAGGGTGAGAGGGGGGACTTTTGGGGAGCAGGCAGAGGGGACAATTTATCTGAGTGCTTGGAGGAAAAGCTCTATCATTAGCTCACCTTTTCACTCAAGAGTAACACATGATTTACTTGATATGTACAGGTGCATTATTATCTAATGGAACAGAAAAACTATGGGGAGGTTTAATTCTTCTACACTCAATTAGCCTAACTGCCTATTTGGTCTTAGAGAAATCTATTTACATTAACAGTTCCAAGGACATTTAACAGTTTAGGCCACAAACAGCAGCCTCTTACAGTTTTTTTGCACTTTTAATGGGAAGCAGCAATACATTCTATTAAAATACACATTAAAATTTATTGGTGGATTAAAGAACACCCTGCAGGAAATAATTCAGTTCCACCAGAATTATTAACACATGTAACATATCATCTCAAAGTATAATTCTGTGCATGCACAGTACATTCAAAGCAAGGTTTTAATTTGTTGACAGCACTCCAAACATATTGAAACAAATTAAGCAAAATTTTCTCACTCTAAAGAGCTTTAGACACATGAGAATCTAGACTCTCCAGATCTCGCCTTTAATTTATAAAATGTAAAAAGAAAAAAAAAAAGGACCATTATACTCAATAAGTCTATCCCCTGCAAATATTCTGATCTTGATCTACTTATTTTATTGCCAAAAATAAAGTTCTTATCTTTGAAACCTGTCACCATTCAGCACTAACAAAGCTCCAGGAAAAAGGGAGCTGGATTCTGTCTTGGCTCAATGGGACATAGGTTCCACTTGCAAAATCTTGTGTTACTAGCAATGATGCATGAACCAAAAAAACAACTGGATTTTTATTCTAGACAGAGTTTGCAGCAGGTAGAAAAAGCCATCTCCTATTTTAGAGCTGAACTGAAGTTAATATGGAAGTCTGAGAAATGTGGAACTTTTTCTTTTAAAAATATATCACTTTACATCTTTTCTCGTCACACCGCCTATTACTATACATCAATAATTATACCCTGCAGGTATACAATATTACTACTAGACTACAGTAAATTTAATAATGTATCCTAATATCTTCTGTTATGGTGTCATCAAGATAATCATCATTTAAGTGAGGAATTCAAAATATCTTATAAAAAGTAATAGCTAATTTATTAGGAGACTGATTGGAATTGTGGAGGAAGAACAATCAAATCAAGTAGGGAATACATTTTTATTTCTCTAACTTGAATGCAGGTGTCCCAGAGTGTGTGGTGGTGGTTACTTTCATTACTTAATACATCCAAATTTGTAACCCAAATGTGACTGGATAATAAAAATGGTAAAAACACTAGCCAAAGGAACAAACATCAAAGGATCTGATCTAAATGCAAATGTAGGAAAAAATTATGAACATTATTATGGAAAGACATGTATCTTTGCTATAAATATGTTCACCCAACATGTTCATTTTCACGTAAAAAGTGCTTACAACAAAGCACATAGAAAACCTGATACACAACACAAAACGCAGGCCATCAGACAAACAATGTGGATCCTTCAGGAGCACCGACGACTTTGCTAGACTCCATGGCTATGTCTACACTAGGGAATTAAGGTCGACTTTAATAAGTCAACTAAGTCAACCTTATTAATTCAACTTAGAGAGTCTACACTGGACTCCCTAAGTTGATTTGTTCGGTCTAGGGAGAGCCAGCCCCACATGGGGCTGGCTGTCCCCGGGGCAGCAAGCCCCTGAGCGGTCCAGGGGAGAAGGGAGCGAGGAGCTCCCTTCTGCCCCGGACCACTCAGTTCCCTTCTGCTCAGGACTTCCCAGGTCCCGGGCAGAAGGGAACCCTCCTAGCCTGGACTGCTCGGGTCCCGCGGAGAACTTCCCCGGACCTGAGTGGTCCGGGCCAGGAGGAAGAGCCAGAGTCCCGCGCTCCAGCTGCCAAACAGCTGGAGCGTGGACCCTGGGGAGAAGGAAGCCCCACGCTCCCCTCCTAGCTGGGACCCGAGTGGTCCTGGAGAGAAGGAAGCCCCGTGGTCCCTTCTTGCCAGGATCCCCGCTCCAGCTGCCCGCTGCTCCAGCTGGCAGCTGAAGCGTGGGTCTCCAGCTCCCCCTCCTCATCAGGACCGCAGAGTCCTGGGGAGAAGGAAGCGAGCCCCGCGGTCCCTTCTTGCCGGGACCTGAGTGGTCCCGACGAGAAGGGACACATACCCTAAGTCAACAAAGTCGACATAGGGCCACCCCACATCTACACTGGCATAAGTCGACTTAAATAATCGACTTAAGCCTCAAAGTCGACTATATACCAGGTATTATAAAGTCGACTTTGAATTTCCTTAAGTCGACTTAAGCAGCTGCTTAAGTCGACTTAAGGAAACTGTAGTGTAGACGTGGGTAATTAAGTCGACTTAAGCAAGCTTAAGTTGACTTAATTTTCAAGTGTAGACGCACCCCATGAGAGCACAAGGACCCATTTGCTGGATCAGAGCCTAAATTACAAGACATTGGTTCAATTTAGCCCTACAAATCTGGAGCAACAGGGTAAACCCAAAAGAGAAAACACACAACATTTATATACATTCCAGCGTCATGGTTTTACCATTGTGCATCTTACTAAAATATCTAGGGAACAAATTGACTGACCATTGTTCTAACAACAAGAAAGGAAGTTTGAACATCTTAACGGTGAGATTCCTGCAAAGACAAATGATGATGAGCACCACATAAAAATGTTGTGTGTTTAATCAAATATTTTACATTTTAAAACTAAATTGGCAAGAAAAGTTCCATTATTTTGTGGTACAGGGATGCTGGAAAGGGAATGTTGTCAACTTCAGGGGTCAGCATTCCAAACTCTAATTTAAATTATAATTAGGAAAGGGACTTACGCACAAGAACATTCAGTAACCAGAACATCACAAGGAACACTCAGTAACTAGGACATCAGAGCAGAAAATCTAAGCATATTTGCTTTTAGTTTCAGGGTTGAAACAGTGAAATTACCTTTAAAATCATTAAGTCATTATTTATTGAATTTGTTTATAGTGCCATAGATGTGCCTGATTCTTTACCTCAGTAATGATCACAACAATTGGCTTCCGTAGGACTGCTCATGTAAGCAGAGTTATGCACACATTTTTTAAAATTGGGGTTTAGTTTGTATATGGCATGATCAAGTGAACCATAGATCACAGAAGTGTAGGACTGGAAGGGACCTCAGAAGGTCACCTAATCCAAACCCCTGCACTCAAGGCATGATTAAGTAATAACTAGACCATTTCTGACAGATGTGTCTCTAACCCAATGGTTCTCAACCTGTGAGCCATTTGCACTCCAAGCAGCACACAACTGAAGCCCATATGACATCCTCAGGGCCATACAGGTAGCATATATAGTGTGTGGCTCTGACGCACATTACACCCAAGACCATGGGGCTCACAGTGGTAAATAAGTTGAGAACCACTAGTCCAGGGGTAGACAAGATTGGTGCACAGCTAGGTGCCAGCAATATAACTTTTGGTCACCAGAAGGCACTCTTCCATTACATTTCTGCAGTGTAGCTAGGGGATAGTCTACCATAAAATGTTGCCAAGGCAACCGGAAACATTCATTTTTCAAGGTCTGCACTAGTCTAACATGTTCTTAAAAACCTCCAATCATGCAGACTCTCACAACTTCCCTAGGCAATTTGTTCCAGTGCCAAACTACCTGACAGAAAGTTTTTCCTATTGTCCAAACTAGATCCCCCTTGCTGCAATTTAAGCCCATAACCTCTGACGATAGGACAAGAGGCAAACAAGAAAAAATTTTCAGTCTCCCTTATAAAAACCTTTCATGTACTTGAAACTGTTACACTCCCCCACTCCCCACCCAATCTTCTCCAAACTAAACAAGGCCAATTTTTTCAATGTTCCCTCCTAGGTCATGCTTTCTAGGCCTTTAATAATTTTTTATTGCTCTCCTCTGGAGTTTCTCCACTTTGCCCACATCTTTCCTAAAATGTGGCACCCTGAACTGGCCTTATCAGCACGAAATAAAATGGAAGAATAACTTCTTGAGTCTTGCTTACAACACTCCTGCTGATACATCAGAATGATGTGCGACACTGACTCATATTTATTTTGTGATACACTTTAATCCCTAGATCCCTTTCCACAGGACCCTCCCTAGGTAGTCATTTAGCATTTTCTACATGTGCAATTATTTGTTCCTTCCTAAGTGGAGTACTTTACACTTGTTCTTACTGAATATCATTGTTTACTTCAAAGCATGATACGTGGCACAGGGTAGCCAATTTTTGCCAGAGGGAAAAGCTCTTTACATTACATTTACCACCGAAGATCAGATACCACGTTTCTGATTATTCACTACTACGCCAAAGGAATTCAAAGTCCTGCCCAACTCAGCAGATTTAGATTGCCATCATTTCTAACCTGGTGGTAATCCATTAGGGACTTCAGGCTCTAACAGACAATGACTTAGTATCACATGATGCACTTTCATTAAGCAACACTGACAACTGGGACAGCTAAGAGATGTCAAAATCCAAATGAGGAGGTGCAAATACAAAGATCTTGCTGTTTATGCATCTTAACTGACCTCACCCCTCCTCCATTTAAAAAGAACATTGAAACCTGAATCCCTCCATGCACCTAAAAACAGAAAGGGTCATAGATCTTGCTGTCTAAATCAAAGGATCTCAATGGGGCAGGGGGGCTGGGACCCCGTTTGAAAAATATTTCAGGCTATGATGTCTCCCCCACTCACTGCAAGACTCTCACTGTGCTGCATTCAGCACCGGACACCTGGCAGGGGTTGAAAGCTTGCTACTCCCTACCCACCCCCTCACAAACAAACTTGCAGCCCCCTGTGGATTGCAAACCCCAGTTTGAGAACCCCTGGGCCTAGATTAAGCTTATGGAGGAAATACAAATTTCGGAGTTCAATTCTAGTTCTGTTGTTATTTTAAAGTATTAAGATTGATCATATGCAACTGGATACTTCAAGGAACAGAAAGTGAAAGTTGATTTAGAACAGACAGAAAGGGAAGAGAACTAAACAACACTATTCCGAAGTGAGCGTGATTCTATGGAATTGCCCTAAATCCCCGTGTTCAGATTAAATAAAAACTGATGCGGCTGACCATCCAAATCACTGTTAGGTGCAAGATGTGCTTACACAGTTTTTCCACCTGATCTCCAATCATGGGTTTCAGAGCTACATTACCTGTACATGCGTTCAGTTGTCATTAGAGGGATAAACAAAAAGCAAACAAACTTATGCCCTTTTTGTTAGTTTATCATCTATTGCAAGGTTGTTTTCATACTTCCAAGCAAGCCAAAGCTGCCCCAGTTATTTTGTTAGGTAACAGCTTCATGATCTTCTTTCTTCTCCCATCTCAATTCATTGTTTAGTTCATACAGCCTTTAAAGTTGATCACAACATGAGCAACTCTTTCTATTCACATGAAAGGGCTGAGTCTATTTCACAATACCCAAAACCTCCAGCTCCTCTTCACTGTCCACATAATCTAGCGATTCTCAGATCCACAATAAAACACATGATGTGCTGACATTTGAAAGTCTTACTGATCGGTTCCCCCACTAGACATAAGACGACATTTTATTTTACTATGTATTTATTCCAGCCTAGGTCCAATGAAAAAATGGTGTAAATGGTGTGAGAGATCACCACTGTCAGGAGTCATCTTTAAAATGCCTTGGGTAACACAGGCCAGATTTAAGGAAGCTACACACCAGCACAATTTTGTCTGACCAGAGTAATTTCTCTCCCCAACACCTCAAACGTTATTTCAGTAAGGTATAATACTTGCTTTCCAAAGGATATATTTGATTTATGAAAAAGCTGTCCGACATATTATATTCCTTCCCAAAATCCACCAAAAACAGCAGTTCTGAGATTGTACCTTACATTCAAACTTAATGCCTTTCATCGCACAGCCCATTACAAAATTAGGTCCTAGTTCTCCAAAGGGATCTGCAAGAACTCCACCATCTCATATACAAGCTTTGCCATTTTTCCCTTCCTCCTCCCTCTTCTCATATTAGCTCTTATATCCACTTACTGTGTGCTCCTTTCTAGATGGTAAATATTTCAGGGTAGGAATTGTTGCCATTAACACTAAGTCACATGGGAGGGAAAGTAAAGAAAACGACAATTTTTAGGGAACGGGGAAAGTTCTGGAGATAAAAGGAAGAGATTCCCCTCTCGGGTGCTTAGATTATGTCAATATACCTCACAAAGAGATAAGCTACTATGCTTATGATTTTTCATATCAGAGTTTAGTATTTGGCTTAATAGGCTGTGGCTGAAAGATAAGGATGTAAATAAGACTTGATTTTTAGAGATGCTCAAACTTTAAACATCCAGCGTTTGAATCATTTTTACCTTTCCTCTGTTGTTCGCTTCCATCAGCCTTTTTACAATCCTATGATTTTTCTCAACCTTCCTTGAGAAATTTTTATTTGAACTGTTTGATCATTTGCAACCTTACCCATTTCCCTTGATTGGTATCACTGCTTCTCAGAAGCTGCATTCTCTTATGTGAAGAGTCAATATTGGTTTGGCTGTTGCGTTTATTTACGGTGCCAGTTTTTCCAACTGGAGACGTTTGGAAGAGCTCACTGCAGGTAGGGGTTAGCAACACTGAGGATGCAACACTGTAAGATCTCTAACGTAACCACTCTAAGCCGACAGGAGATGGTTTAATTATTCCAACCCCTTCAAGCAATGTTAGCTGTGATGGCAGGAGACGCTGCTCTCTCACTGACATCGTTCTAGCCACACTGGCACTTAACTCAGCATAATTTATGTTCATACGGTGGGTCCCTCACACCCCTGAATGACAAGTTATGCTGACATAAATGGTAGAGTAGGCACAGCCCTCAGCTCCGTGTCCTGCTTTCAGCTTGAAGACTGCCTCAGGACAATTGCATGGTTCACCCGTCAGTAATTCTAGCCATGCTATTCAACAAGCAAAAACAAGTTTCTCTTTATTGAAAAGAGGATCCACTGTCAAAGGGGGGGGGGGGGAAAGAGTAATTATAAACAAAAATCAGACTCAGAGGAAGAAGTCACCCTGGCATTAAAACATCTTTATTTTACAAATGAGAAATCAACTCATATATTAAAGGGGATTGTTTCCCACTCTATAATGAACTCATTTGGGATTTGTGAAATACTATAATCAAACAAGGATGGTTATGGGAAAAGCGCAAATCACTTGTCACTAAAATGATTCTTGATGTTGACTAGACTGAGAAACACAGAAAATCCATCCGTCGCTCATTATCCAAAACAAAGAATCAACTTTGTTTATTCCAGGCACTCTGGCTGCAAAATGCAGATCATCCAAGCTTAACAAAAGCCACATTCAGAATCAATGTATTGCTGAAGGTTTGTAATAAATTCAGTCATTCGGTACATCAGAGCAGGATTTCATACCAGCAAGACACATCTGCGTTTTGGCACAGTGGGAGAAGTGGCAAAACAGAGAGAGAGAGATGGGGAGGGAGGTGACAAAGAAACCAACCTAACCTCCCTAGCAAAATCATCAAGAAATTAAATAGCTTCTACTTCATTCACTGTGTTAACAGTATAGAAGGAAACATTAAGCTTTTGTTGACGTTTTCTAGACGCGTTAGGTTTTTTGTAGAGTAATATTTGAAAATTTGGCAAACACTAAACATTTTCACAGAATTAAATACAGTGGCAAAAAACTTATTAAATTACTTAACATGGGATGGGACTTCCAAGATGCAGTTTTGTTTTAGTTTCCTGAATTACACCCAAGTCAAGGTCTGCAACAAAAATGCACAAAATAGAAACTTTCCCACCGCTACTAATATTTTGTCCCAAGAAAAAGGAAAAGCCAAGCTGGTCAACACTATACTCAGTCGGTGTTTCTGAAACACAGAACTTGGGAAGGCGCATCACAAGAGAAGTACACTGAAAGATCTGCAGGAGAAAGTTTGCATATAACTTAGCCATACAGTCTCTGCTTCTAAAGAGTGCTATTGTGTCCCTCGCTTCCAGGAGCACGAAGTTCACCCTTAAATTTAAGAATGGAGAACAGGGTGTGGGTAGCAAAGGAATTTTAACAATAAAACCCTGCTACACTTTGGGTTGCACTTCAACTTTCCTTCCTGAAACGCTCATCATGTGTCTTGCACTGAGTGATGGATCATTTTTCTCCAGTTGTCTTCAAAATGTTGGGTTTAATGACAGCAGTTCCCTTTGTGTAGTAATGAGGTGTTCTGCAATGTGTTCCTTTCAAATTTACTGTGTCCATGAATACGACTTGATCTTATAAACACTTACCAGACATATTTCACAATTTCAGACAGAGATCTGGGTCTCATAGTGGACCATAAGCTAAATATGAGTCAACAATGTAATGCTGTTGAAAAAAAAAGCAAGCATCATTCTGGGATCCATTAACAGAAGTATTGTAAGTAAGACATGAGAAGAAATTCTTCCACTCTACTCCGCTCTGATTTAGGCCTTAATTGGACCAGTTCTGGGTGCCTCATTTCAGGAAAGATGTGGACAAACTGGAGAAAGCCCAGAGAAGAGCAACACGAATGATTAAACATCTGGAACACTTGACTTATGAAGGATGATTGAAAGAGCCGAGTTTGTTTAGTTTGGAAAAGAGGAGATTGAGAGGGAACATGGTAACAGTTTTCAAGTACCTAAAAGGTCGTCACGAGGAGGAGGGAGAAAAATTGTTCTCCTTAACCACTGATGATAGGACAAGAAGCAATGGGCTTAAAATTACGACACGGAAGGTCTAGTTTGGACATAAGGAAAAAATTCCTAACTTTCAAGGTGATTAATCATTGGAATAAGTTGCCTAGGGAGGTTGTGGAATCTCCATCATTGTGAGTTTTTAAGAGCAGGTTAGATAAACACCTGTCAGGAATGGTTTAAGAGAGTACTTGGTCCTGCTATGACTGCGGGGGACTTCACTTGATGACCTCTCATGGTCCCTTCCAATTTCTATAAGTCTATGCATACCACTTAGGAGGAATAAGTCAGCCTGTATATTCAAGGAAGAAAATTCGCATCTTAAACTAACAACAGTCTTTCAAACTTAAATCAAACAAAGGAAGGGGGAAAACCCAGACACAAAGCATTTTAAAATGAATACCCAAAAGTCTGTCTGTCCTCATGGTATCGAAGGTGCTTACTGTCAGTCTTATGAGCAAGTCCCAGAGAGTTCAATATGGACGATAAACATGGATGCATATCTGAACCTCTTGGTCTTCAAAACAATCAAAACCACTCACCAAGACACCAGGAGATGAAAGACTTGTAATAACAACCTCCATTAAACATGGAATCAATAGAGTTTCCATGTTCAGACAACACTTCAGCAAGGGCTGAACATTCGCTGATTTTGGTAGGAGTCATTCACTTACTTAAATGCTCTCCTCATTCGAATTACAGTGTTTTGCAGAGAGCAACAAGTAGTATTTGCCTCCGATGTGTTTGTACCCCTTTTGTTCACTCTCCAAAAGCACTCTGGCAGGTCAGCTCACTGGTGGAAATGACTAGCGTAAGAGAATGATTCTAGAAACTGGCGAACCTAAGCGCTCTCACGGAGGATTTATTTCCAAGATGAATGCTCCTCCTGTTAGGACATCTGATGCAGTTTCATGTTCCTATCAAAACTGAACTACACAATTTGAATTTCAAATACTTGCCTATCAATAATTTACCAGCCAAGAATTATCTGGCAAATAATTTCACATGGAAATAATAGAACACTAAAACTGCTCACAGGCAAGCGTCAATCAGAAAAGGCTCAAGTTCACTGAATGAATAAATCACTCAGGCTTAGTGTCTTGTCACTTCCAGTTTCTGGCAGGAAGCTGTAGTGCCCATGCTTTTGAATAAGAAACTCAAAGGAAAGTAGCAAGTCTGTATTCAAAAATTTCTCTTAAAAAACAGTATAGCTGAATAAAGTTTGAGTGATGGTATTTTATACAGGATGGAAGTGTTTGTTTTAAATTTAATCCAAAACTCAGTCAGTTCCTAATTTAATGTTGGAGGGTTGGGAGGAGGGAATAGGGACTTAGAGTAGCTGATATTCACAGACGACAGGACTATACTGACAGTAGCAAATTCGCAGCCATAGTTCAAACACTCTGGTTCGATTGAGCTGTCAGTCAAGACCTGCTCAATCAATCCAGAGTTTGACTCAGTAACTCCACCCATTGTAAGAAGAGTAGCACTAAATCGAAGGGAGGGTGTTTCCCTTTGACTCCGTAGAGTGGAGCCAGGAAAGTGAGTGGGAGTTAAGAGAGTAGAAGGGAGATACACAAGTTATGGAAAATACCTTGCATATCTCCCTTCAACTGCCGCCAAATTCTGCAGTTAGTATACACCAGGGCTTGACAAAATTGGCTCACAGCTAGGTGCCAGCAGTTTTATTTTTTATTGCCGGGGGTGCTTGTCTGCAGCATTTCTGCAGTGAAGTAAGGCACAAGCCTACAAACCCTGTGTGCCATGGCGACCTGGGGCATGAGTTTTGTCGAGCCCTGGTATATACCAGGCCAGAGTAGGTGCTCTTTAGAACTATCGCCAAAGGATGGCTGCACAAAGCTGCTGTCATTCAGAAGTACTACTTCACTGCCGCTTGTGTAGCAATCTGCTCAGTCAGATGAGAAAACTTAGCTGTAGGGACTGCTGCAGCAAGAACTCAGTTAAGAAAAGGACTGGCAAAATTAACAAGCACCAGAGCTCATTTACATTAAAAAAAGGAAACAAAGATAATATTAGACAAATGTAGAAAGAAGGTAAGAGGCCTAGATAGTAATTGTACTGGTGTACAATGTCACATAACATACAACACACATGGATGGAAAATGTTACTGGGGATGATGTCTAAGGCAGGAAATAGTGATTGAGTTCAATAAACACGCGGACTTGTTTCTAGAGGAAGAAAAGGGAAGGGGAGAAAAGTTGGTAGAAAGGTGAGAGATAACCAAGATTAAATATCAACCAATGAAAGGCAAATATGTTTGAACAGATGGCCTTTTCTGGTTCTTCAAATTTGCAGAAATGTTGTCTTTTACCCAAAGAGTAAATATGGCAATTTTCACGCTGAACAAGTTTTTCCTATATCAGAGCTATAAAGTTCTACAAATAGCTATTTATAATGGAAGCAAAATGCAACCTTAACTAAGGAGAGTCCATTGCCTCTCCATGTTATATTACACAAGCACATTTAACGATATACTATCCATGAACATTTGTTTTTCATGGATGATCTGGCATAGACACAGTACTATGTAGCAGACGCAAATGCTATACTTGTTTATCTAAGAAAGATTGCCTGAAGAAGGCCTTTAACCTCACCTTTGCTATGAACATCTATAAATACTGCTCCAAGATTCTTTGAGTTTTGAGCTAAACAAATAAATAAAATAGAGTAGCCTTGTGATTTTATAAAGTTAATAAGTTCCAGGAGATTCTCAAACTGGATTGTTATATTCAAAAAAGCTATTGTGAAGTGTACTGAGGGAGTGTGGGCCCCCTCGAAAATAGACAGCCTGGGCCCAGTTATACCTGGGTGGGCGGAGCTGGAGGCGGCCTGTCCATCAGGCCGGAAGCAGGTGGGCGGGACAAGAAGTATAAAGGGGAAGCCTGACAGCTCAGTGAGAGGGAGGCAGCTGAAGGGGAAGCGTGTCTCTCTGCTCCCTCCCCAGCACCAGCCTGACCACTACCCCGCTGAAGACCTGCCTGCGGCCCCGATGGTCAACTGGACCCCGCCGGGACCGCCCACTGATACCGCCACACAGGAACCTGAACCCAGAGGAGTTCCTGGACCTACCGCTACCAACGCGGCCTGCAGCCCCTTTGGACGACAGCCTCCCGGTACCGAGCTGCAACTTGGAGGAGCTCCCTCTGGCCAGTGAGGATGCACCACCCCCAGAGGCTGGCTGCGACCTGGAGGAGTTACCCTTAGTGGATGACGTGGACGGGCTTTGTGACCTCCCACTGGGCGACCACCCTGAGGAGGATGGCGATGGGGGCCTAGAACAGGTACCAGCAGGGATGGGCGCAGGAAGTTGCCCAGGGGACCGGGAGGGCTATTATGACTTGCTGATGCCTGAGCCCGAGTCTGTGTGCCCTGGTGGGGATTCCGCCGGGCCTGTGGTAGAACCCTCTGCCACGGACAGGGACCTGGGCTGGGACGCAGTGGCATTGGGTGGGCCTGTGTCCCTCTGCCTTCCCCCTTTTGGTAAATCCCCAGATGCCTTGGCCGGCCGCGAGTCTCTCCTTCCTGAAGTGGAGGCTCAGGTGCCTGGTCGGTTCTCCTGCCTGCCCCGCCCAAGGGGCCTGCAGCAGTTTGTTTCTTCTGCCTGCCCCGCCCGAGGAGCCAGAGACAGTGTTTCTTTGCCCGTCTGCCTGCAGGGCATGAGGCAACCCCGCTTGCGCGTCTGCCTGGATTGTCGGGCAGACAGACTAAGAGAGGCCAGGCACCTAGCCGTGGAGGACCAGTTGCCTGGCTTACACGAAGGCTCCATTTACATTATGCAATGTAAGCAGGCGAAGGGAATGAAACAGGCTTCATTTAAGGTGAAGGTGGTTTAGTGGGTAGGCCACGGCTTGACGTTCCATCCCCTACCCAAGTCTGGGATGGGTTGGTGGGCAAAGGAACCCGGGTCCTTTCTCTCTACCATCCCATGGCCCAACGGGGGGAGGGAGGGAGGAGAGTGTGTTTTGATTACCTCTTCCTGATGCACCTGACCAGCCTCCAATGGGGATGGTTCCCACTTCCCCACACTCTTCAGCTTGAGGGTGTGCTCACAGCCCCCTCAGTTCCCATTCGGTCTCAAAAGCTGTCAGTCAATCACATAAGCCCCATCACAAGGACTCTTAATTTGACTGTTATGGAGAGAACATCTAGTGCCAACCATAGAATAGAGTAAGCACTACACAATCTGAAGCTCTAGAAACATATACTTCTTCACAATGTCATTCATGTTATCACTCTATGTCTGACTGCAACATGGCTTCCCTGGCCATTCTTGACAAGTGCCAGAGGGGTAGCCATGTTATTCTAGATCAGCAAAACAAACAAGGAGTAATGTGGCTCTTTTAAAGACTAACAAATTTATTTATTTATTGCATAAATATCTCTGACCATTCTTGGGCTCTAGAAAATGGATATTGTTCTTAGAAAGTTCCAAAGGGGTAGCCATGTTAGTCTATTGCAGAAAAAGAGAGTCCTGTAGCGCTTTTAAAGACTAACAGATTTATTTATTGCATGAGCTTTCCTGGGAGAAAATCCCACTTCGTCAGACGCTTCAAAGTGGGATTTTCTCCCACGAAAGCTCATGCGATAAATAAATCTGTTAGTCTTTAAAAGTGCCACAGGACTCTGTTTTTCTTAAAAAGTGTCACATTTAGCTATTCATCAAAAGTAGAGCTTGTAAGCAGTTCTGAGCCCATTTCTCCAGTTTTATCATGTGCTACTTCTATTGCCCATTATTGCTTCCCAACAACAGATAACTCAGAGTTGAACAGACATCAGGGTTCAATGAACAGAAGTGTTCTTGTAGGGAATTGTGAAAAGCAGCCTTCTTCTTACTACTCGTTTCATTAACTACTTTTTAGTTACGTTTCCACTTATTACCGCAGGTTCTGGATTCATCCTTATGAAAAATAATTTCTTTTCAGCTGTGCGCATTTAGTACAGTCCCAAAACAAAGTAATCTTTGAGGTGATATCAGCCTCAATTCACATGCAGTCCTGTGTTTGTTGCCTCTGTGGACTGTATCCATTGAGTTTTCTTCCCCTCCTTCTCCCACCCCACAGAAGTCAGACGTTTTATTCCTTATGCTGAAGGCTACTGAAGCAATGCAGACTCTGTAAATACTTTTAAAGGCGGAGGCCAGCCCAGATGATAGTGTCTTGCATTGGTATTCAGAGTCTAGATATGTAAATTGGTTAACTGACATTTTATGATGGGAATATGTAAATAGACCTATGCCTACAGATGTTAGGAATTCTCCCAAGGAGTCTGGTCACCTGATTAGAAATCACTGTCTCTACACATTTTAATTCTTAATACATTAGGGGATAATATCCACCAGCTTGCCCCTCTTTTCTCATCTAGTCTTTAATGGAACCCTACAACGAACAAGACAATACTGAAAATTTCACTTCCACTGGCCTCGAGCGTAGCACCTTCTAGATTACATCTATCACATACTTAGAGACAAAGTGGGTGAGGTAACATCTTGTATTGGGCTAACATCTGTTGGTGAGAGAGACAAACTTTTGACCTGTGTAGCCCGAAACCTTGTCTCTCACCAACAGAGGTTGGGCCAATAAAAGATCTCATTCACCTTGTCTCTCTAATATCCTGGGAACAACATGGCTACAACTAGTGGAGCATGACATTTGCATTCTCTGAAGGGAGATTTTCACAAAGTCAATAGTGTAATAAATCATTCTAAACACTCACCTACACACTTACCACATCACACACTTCCACTTGTATATGACCCAGAAATTGGTCTTTTCAGTGATATTGGAGATTTTTTTTTTTAAATGGTCACAGCTTTAAAATTGAAGCCATTTCCTCATACCAATCCAACTCTAGTCGGTTATCCTTAAACCATTATTCATAAATTCTGGTTCAGTATAAGACAAATACAGGAATTTTAGGCAATTTAGTGTTTATTATTTAGATTTTACTAAAACTTTTTCTTCCCCTTAACAAAAAGGGCAATTTGTTATTTACCATTTGAGGTCAAGGTTTTGTGCAGAGTATTCTGCTGCTTGTTAGTTTCAAGGAATGCATAAATGGCACTGCGGTATATTTTTATGCCTATAGTTCTCTTTGAATTCAAATTCAAAGGGAAAAAAGTGCAAATTCTTAGCTATCAGCTCAAGCAACAGCAATTAAGGAGGCATTTCTACATAACGTTGCAGAATTCCAGATATACTAAACTGTGATATGAAGCTGAGCAGTCAACCGTTCGCCTCCAAACGACTTCATGCTAAGTGCTATTTTCCAACTATATGATGCAACTACTTCCCAAGTTGTCATCTCGCTCTATTCACACAACTTTATAAGAATGCTTAAAGTGCCATAACAAGTCTCTGCGGAGACCGAAGTCTGACTGCAAAGCGAGATCAATGAGAGTGGCAGTTGTACTGATAGCTAGAAATGCTATCCTCTTGCTCTAAGCAAGACGAGGAGCCATTGCATCATGTGCCTAGTCCAGCAAGGAGGATGGAGATCTATTCCAGCAGAAGGTGGTGTCTTAAGCTAGTGGTAGTAGTTTAGCCAATGGTCTCACTACGCAGCTAAAAAGACTGGGCCCTAAAAAAGGT
Organism: Pelusios castaneus; assembly: GCA_007922175.1. NCBI lineage: Eukaryota > Metazoa > Chordata > Testudines > Pelomedusidae > Pelusios > Pelusios castaneus. The sequence goes on along the minus strand of ML685863.1, from coordinate 343,800 downwards.
GAAGTCTGGAAATTCCTCACCATGTCGATGCGATGTTGATACTGTTTCCCACAGCATTCTCGTCAGCAAGTTAAGGAAGTATGGATTGAGCGAGTGGACCGCAAGGTGGATAGAAAACTGGCTAGATCAACGGGCTCAGCAGGTAGGAATCAATGGCTCGATGTCTGGTTGGCAACCAGTAACAAGTGGAGTGCCCCAGGGGTTGGTCCTGGGGCCGGTTCTATTCAACATCTTCATTAATGATCTTGATGATGGAATAGACTGCGTGCTTAGTAAGTTCGCAGATGACACCAAGTTGGGGGGAATGGTAGATACTCTGGAGGGCAGGGACAGGATCCAGGGAAACTTGGACAAATTGGAACACTGGGCCGAAAGAAACCTCATGAGGTTCAACAAGGACAAGTGCAAAGTCCTGCACTTAGGACAGAAAAATCCCATGCACTGCAACAGGCTGGGGACCGATCAGCTAAGTAGCAGCGCTGTAGAAAAGGACCTGGGGGTTATGGTAGACAGGAAGATGAATATGAACCAACAGTGTGCTCTTGTTGCCAAAAAGGCCAATGGCATATTAGGATGCATCAGTAAGAGTATTACCAGCAGATCGAGGGTTGTGATAATTCCCCTCTATTCGACAATGGTCAGGCCGCATCTGGAATACTGTGTCCAGTTTTGGGCTCCCCACTACAGAAGGATGTGGACAAATTAGAAAGAGTCCAGCGGAGGGCAACAAAAATGATTAGGGGGCTGGGGCACATGACGTATGAGAGACTGAAGGAACTAGGCTTATTTAGTCTACAGAAGAGAAGACCGAGGGGAGATTTGATAGCAACCTTCAACTATGTGAAGGGGTGCTCCAAAGAGGAGGGAGCTAGGCTGTTCTCGAGGGTAACAGAGGACAGAACAAGGAGCAATGGTTGCAGATTACAGCAGAGGAGGTCGAGGTTGGATATTAGGAAAAACTTTCTCACTAGGAGGGTGGTGAAGCATTGGAATGGGTTACCTAGGGAGATGGTAGAATCTCCATCTTTGGAGATTTTTAAGGCCCGGTTAGACAAAACCCTGGCTGGGGTGATTTAGTGGGAGTGGTCCTGCTATTTAGTAGGGGGTTGGACTAGATGACCTTGTGAGGTCCCTTCCATCCCTATTATTGTATGTCAGCAAAACTAAATCTAAAAACCAGACAAGTATTAGGACACTTCAATCCTAATTTGGCTTTAAAGTACAAGTCATGATGATAAAAGGATACCTAGACTGGGAATGGACCAGTTCTGTTCTAATTTGTTTGCCCAGCTACAAGGGGGCCTATAAAAACCAGGCTATTACAAGTGGGGGGCTGTCAGGAGACACAAAGAGGGAGCGGTACTTCGAAGTGTTGGAGCATCAAGAGATGGCTCTTGTCATGGCCTGATCAACCGAGGCACTTGACCCAGACCCGGGGCAGCCTGTAAGGGAGATTCCGGAGTTAGATTCGGTCATCCCAGACCAGGAAACTTCCCCGAGTTCTGCTAGTGGGAGATATACAACATATCTCTCAAAGCACAGGAGCACTCCCAAATCGCTTTGGGGTGCCCTTAACAGTGGGCTCCAAGTTTTAGTCAGGTATCCTGCGAGTAATCAGGCTTGGGGCGGCCTGTAAGGGAGATTCCGGAGTCAGATTCGGTCATCCCAACAGGAGGATTCCCTGAAGTCTGTTAAAATTGGGGGGGGCGGGGGGGAGCACTGACATGATTGGGATCTGGATGATTATGTTGTTGTAAGTATGAGTAACCTTCTAACTATTGTTTTTATTTTGGTGTTTTATTAAGTTAGGACTTGGTTTAAATTTTATTAATAGTTTAGAAGTAATCAAAACTGCTTGTATTTGTAACTGTATTGGTGCTGCTTCTCCGTTTGTAATCAATTGGCTTTCAGGAAGTGCTCATGCAGGGTTGCTTTTGGCTCAGTGTTTAGTGTTAGCAATTATATATTTTGTAATTCTTAAATTATATCATGTGACTAAAATTGTTCAGTCTTAGTTTTAAATAAAAGTTACATAAACGGTGAGTAACAAACACTACAGTTTAAACCACCAAAAGAATTCACTTTAAGAGGGAGGGTTCCCTAAGAGTTCCCCCTACCCCTCGGGGAACTACATCCAAATCTTAGCCCCTGAGGCAGACAGTTGGTAATGTCCTTCAGCTCAATACCAAAGTAAAGGGGTTGGGGTTAGGAAGCAACATAGAAAATGTGATTAAAAAGGAATTTTAACTAAATATATTCAAGATTCACACCCTGCAGTACAGCAAGCCTACAATCGTGCCACTGTCCAGAAACCAGGAACTGATAATGGCATAACTCAGGTCATGATCCTCCAGCCACATCTCTGTAGTAGACCTCTGCAACTACGTAAAACCCCAGTAAGAAAACGGGCTCTTGTGGAGAGCTTTTATTTTGGGGCAGTGGGGAGGGTGGGGGTGAGGAACAGACAAACTCCAGAAGTTTCCAGACAAAAACCTTTAGCTGAAGTGTTCTCTTTAAAACTGTTGCCATGGCACATGAGGTGTTGTATTCCAGCCAGGGAGCCCAGCTCATAAAAGAATGGGGGAACTCGGCATCTAGAACACAACTCCCATTAGGCACCACAGTAGCATTTTCAACGAGAAATTTTCAGCCAAGAGTTCTTAGCTAACACTGAAAATATCGGGAGTTCCCTTCTTCCCCCAACAAAGAGGTCGAAATTTTCCAAGGACACTGAAAAATTCTCCTTAGTCAAAACAAACAGTTTTGAATGAAAGTCTTCAACCAGCCCGGCCAACCACACAGCTGCAATTGCAAGTTTGCGCACAGGCCATGTCTTCCTATGTATTACGTGCAGCACCTAGCTCTGTTGGCTCCCCATTTCAATGATGCCTGAAGTATTAGTGTAAGAGTGGTGTTTTATATGCCAATATATATTGATAAGGTAAAGCATATATATATAGCATGAGAAAGTCTTCTAAAATTAAGATTTTTTTTTTTCTTTTTCAGAAAGTTTATATTGTAAAGGCGGCACTTATTCTTGTTGGTTTTGCTGTAATTTCTCTCTTTTTTGTATGTGAAGGAGACCTGTAAAGATTTTGGCTTTTCGTATGGTGTTTTGGTTTGGGTTTATTGTTTAAACACTTTAGAAATATCAAGCTGGAGCCTTCATTGCTTACATGGAGCAAAATGAATTTAAGGCAGCTGAAGTTATGGGCCAGGGAATTCCACCTATATGTTGGAATCTTCAGCGGTATTGATTTCTCCTCTACATCAGTACTGACAATGTTCCACCACCTCTTATTTACCCCCCCCCCCCCCCAAGTATCATAAGCAAGGGGTGGGGACATGGGGAGCAAGCCTCCGCTATGACTAACTGTCCGCTGTTTGGAAGATGTGACTAATTTGTGGCAGCTCTATACCAAGTTTATGAATATTGTATGTAGCCCTATCTCTTGGGATGCCTGCTGCAGGATTATATTGGCTTAATTTAATGAGAGCTGTCAGAAAAGACCAGCAGGAAAGGAAAGACTGGCTCAAGATAAGCCACTTCTCTGCAAACGCCTAAGGATTGTTAAAGGATGTTGTCTATGCAGCCTGCAACAGCAAGCTGTTCAGACTGGGTCAACGCTCTTGGCACACGTTAACACTCTAAAAAAACAGCTGTACACACTGTGCCTTGAATTGTTTCTGAGGCGGGAGCCCGGGGTCTGAAGCCCACTCCCACTCTAGGCTTCAGAGCTCAAGTCACACCACCCAAGAGCTGTCTACACAGCTATTTTTAGGCCACAGCGAGGTACCCAAAAAAGCCTGGCAACACAAGAGATCAAGAGAATTACAGTAAAGAAGTTAGGCCTGCCGGAGGTCTGGTTAGACCACAGGGACACGACAGCAAGTGCTTCTGGTGAAGATGCTCTAAGCCAACGGGAAAGCTCTTAACTCCTGCCTCCAGGAGAGGCAGAAGCAGGAGCAGCTCTGCGCTGTCCACAGCAGCGGTTAGGTTGGTAAAGCTCACACTCAGGAGTGTGGATTATTCACAGCCCTGAGCAAGGAAAGTTATAACAAAGTAATCTGCTGTGTAGACATAGCCTAAGTTGCCTAGAAATAAGACAGACATGCACGTAGACTATTTTAAAAACAAGTTTCTCTCAAAATGCTTGTTCCCACTATTACGTAAACAGTACTTTGGTTAACAAGGCTGCCTGATGCCCGTAAACTTCTGGACAGACTTCCAATAGAAAGGTGCCAGAACTCAGAGCCACTGGGTAAGCACGGTTGATACACAAAGTACCTAGCCCCAGCCTTGGTTTAGGAGCGGAAGAACTGCACCTCTGAACAGATCAAGGTATGAGACCTGGCTCTAAAAGTGCCACAAGACTCTGTTGTCTTTCTACAATAGACTAACACGGCTACCCCTTTGGAATCAGTGTAACCCTGACAGCTTCCACCAGCAATGTAAATGCACCTTAAAAGCTGTCCACTGTAGCTTTCACTTATGCCAGAGCTGGGTGACAGAGCCAAGGAGCTGCAAATGGCTCGTTGGCAGTTCTCCTCCCTCAAACCCTATACTGAATCTGTGCTCAGGGACAATGAGAATCAAGCCCATAAATCTTGTCTTCCGTGGGGTCATTTTGCCTAACCAGCCAACTGGAGTGGCTAGGCACTCAGACTTC